>LPNX010903129.1:198632-281219 GCA_001517045.1 Pseudotsuga menziesii | reverse complement strand
GAAACTTAACATAAAAAAAGACATTTTTAAAAGAAAAATATGCTATACATTGGATTTTGTCTTTCATCTGGTTTTAAATACTATTTTCTTAAGTCCATTATGCCCAATTTCTAGCATTCTTAGCCTTGCATGATGAGATTGTAGTCTATTATGAGAATTTTACTATTCTTCATTATCTAATACATTTTAGTTTTTTATTTGATGATGATGATGATGGTGGTTAACGTCCCATGAGACCAAAATTTGGTCTATCGGACCTTAAAAAGGAAATTAATCATTTATATAACTAAATATACATTTAAGTTATGATGGCAATTTGGATGTTTAATAAATACAAAATTGTATTATAAAATTTGGATAGTTTAAGAAAGAAATATAAATAAAATAATATTTTTTGATAATTTTAATTATATTATAAGTCTAGTTATCTAACATTCTATTTGTTATAAATATTGAAATGACAAATTTTATCTGGTTTTGATACTTTTCCATTTTCCAAATAAAAAAATAATATAAAAAATTATAAAATGACATCCGTACCAAATAAATGTAAGTATATCATTTATATTTAATTAGTTTTGGATGTGTAAGTGAAATATACTAGTACTAGTGACATCCATATTTAATTTGATATAAGTGATCACATAAATGGAAAAATCTAAAAACCTAGTTTCTCTGGCTCGTTAGTGTTTACTTTAGATTATTTTTGCAAAACAAGTTGAAATTTTAAAATAAAAATCCTAAGTTAAAAATTGCTAAGATTAATCAGAAGATCAAATTATGACATAAGTTTTGATAATAAATCTAACTGACAATCAATTAATGAACTAAGTGATTGTGAAAGGATGCGAAGAGTGATTATCATGCCAGGGTTTCTGTAGATTTCTAACTTTTGACATGCCATGAGATTCACTTTGGAAATTTTATACTTATGGATCATTGGGTGGATGCTATCCGGTAAACAAAATGCCAAGTCAAAGCTCGATGAAATACATTATCCTCAGAATTTTGATGCGTACACAATTTTGGGATTGTCCTCATAAAGAAAATAGATGCTAAAAGAAGACTGAGAATCTGATCAACAATTTGATTAGTAGGTCGGAAGAATGTTCACAAAGAAACCCATAAGAAATCCAACTGCCGACCCATCTATTTACGAAATTAGTAGCTTAATATAGTAAAAATAACAAATTATTTAGAAAAAAATGTTCATAATGAATTTAAATCCAATAGCATCATTTAAATTTATGAACCAACATATTTAATATACACCTTATCTTCAGAGTTAACATTAATTAATTAACATTAAACTTTCAAATATTAATTAATTAACAATTTCTCAAATATGCAGGCGTTGTTAATATTAATTATTGCACAGAGAAGCGCTCTCCAGCCCAATATAGGGGAGATCCTAAATATAAAAATATTACATGTCGACCTAAAAATAAAATATTCTAGAAATTTATTTTATATTTAACAAGCCATCAACCATTTACAAATTGGCCATGTTAATGACCATTTATTTGTAGTGTTAATGACAGGTCAATTCTACGGCCCATGTAGTCATCATTTTAACATTTACCCATATTATTCCTTCGTGATCAATCATGTTCATAGCGAAGGTTTTAAACTCTAATTTAGAAACAATGTAATAAGATTTTGGATTGTATAAATTATTCAAAGTTTCTACTATACTTACTATAATTTGAATTTTTTTTTCTCCTCTAGAAAACTATTACAGTGGGTCATTTTTGTCCTTCCCATAAGTGTCCGACACCTGGTAAATTATATTATATATAATAAGTAAATTATATATAATAATATATGTATACAGGCTCAATTATCTGTTGTTTGTTTTTTCAACTATAATTTACAAACAATATAATAAGATTTTAGTTTCTTCCCTTCATATTATCCAAACCATTGAATATTGCTATTACAATTATCTATCTGAACTGACTACTCTATGGCTTGTTGAAATTGGAAAAAATGTTTATATTTGTGATGTTCTGATGATGATATATTGCAAATGCATTTATTTTTTGCTGTTATGATGATGATATATTGCAAACGTTAATGCAGACAATTTTGAAATTTTGAAAAGGATTTTGAGCGAGATATTGATGGAACACCGTATATTATCCTTATGATGGCAAGTAGAGAAAATTCATAGAAAATTCATTTAGTAAGATTTCTCTTCATTTAGAAATAACAAGTAGAGAAAATTCATTTAGTAAGATTTCTCTTCATTTAGAAATAACAAGTAGAGAAAATTCATTTAGTAAGATCTCTCTTCATTTAGAATAGAAATAATTGAGAGACATAGAAATTGTATATATTTATTGCACCTAGAAATATCAAATATGGTGTTTTATTTCTTGTAATATATATATAAGCAACTGAAGCTAGTAAAATAGGAGAAACTTATATTCATAAACTAGGAGAAACTTGTATTCATAAAATAGGAGAAACTTACATACATTACTTCTTAGAGGCTTGGCTTAGATAATGTTCAAGATCCCCTAATTTTTTCTTTTGTTCCAAAAATTCCTTGTCTTCCTGTACAACATCAGGCTTTGCTCCTCCCCAATCACATATGTGTCACATACTTCCTTAGCTCCATGAACATTCTCCGATACACTAACTGTAGCAAAGGACTCATATCTAAGATGATTTTGACCACAGAAAATCCCATCCAAAACTTTGTTGGGATGCTTTTATTTGCGCATTTTAACATAACATATCGCCATAACAGGTAGCTACATCAAACAAGAGTTAACAATCCATAAAAATAAAATGGAGAAAGTCGAAATGAAATAAAAAACGATAAAAAAAAAGAAAAACTGGTCTCTGCTCTCACGAAACTAAATCAGTGTTTAAACAACATTATAGTCCCGTCCTCCTGGTCCTAGGTTCAAAAGTAAATTTCAAAGTTTAAATAAAAACAAAATAAGCCTAACTGCTTATTTAGTTCATTCAAAAGAAATGTCCAGTTCCACGTAAGTGCTGAAACCCTATCTACATCTAGATGGTAGTTCCTCAAAATGGAAATCCAGATTTTTAGTTGGAAGGTCGATTCGGAGAGGTCCCCTCCAGAACCCTAACCTCCCTGCTTACCTGTGACCTCCAAGTTTGAATGGAATTGCATGTAGAATTTCATCCCCAGGTGCGTTGAGCAGGGAAGAGCGCCAAGCCATGAAACACATCAACAAAACCGTGGTCAGGTAAGCTAGCAGTGAATAGATGATATCCAGATTTTTTTTTTGAATCCTCTATGAGTAGCGACCAAGTTCTTACCCTACCTCCTTGGTAGAATAGATTGGCGGGTCGGCCTCCGTCTGGGGTACCTTCGCCTTCCCTTTTCATGGAAATTTTCAAACACCACCAGGAGTTTTCCTTCAATGGGCAGCGGTACCACTGAAGCACTGCTCTCCTGGGCTAGGGTCAACGACTGGATACCCTGCTTTTAATTTCCCCGCAGTTCCTGAATGCAAAAGTAAAAAAAAAATGGGAGATAGTTTAGTTCACCAGCCTAGGTATGTAAAACCCGAGCAGAACCGTTTCAGATTATGGTTAGACCCTCGACCTTACCTTCGGCTTAAACCCTTGTATCAGCAGTTGGCGTCTTAGATAGGGAAGGGGGAGGCCCTCTGTAGTTTGCGCCCATCTTATGCATCAGAAGCCTAAAGGAAAAAGAATATAGAACTCATAAGCAGAAGATAAATCCCTAGGTAAGTTAAGAGTAGCATCGCAAGGAACTGAAAAAAGAAAAAAAAAAGAAAAAGGGAACAGAGGCACAACAATGGTCTAGAAACCACTTTACCCTTTGCTTTTAGGAGTCTCCATCTAACCCTGGCGGACTTGTTGTTTTGACCAGAGGGTAGGATTTCCAGAATTTGTCCCCTGTGAAGTTTAGACACTATCGATTTCCTTTTGGCTCTCGGCTTCCAGGGCCTAGAAACCCGACCCAGCAACCAGAGTGTTCTCTACCAGGGTGGTACCTTCATCGATTCCTCAAGCCAGGTTTCAGGGTATAGGAGCCAGACAAAACCCTTCCTCTTCAAACCAGGAGTCCGAGTTCCCCAGGTCGATTGTGTCCCTAGGACGAAAGTAAAAGCATAAGTGTTTTAGGTATGTTTCACCTAACGCCTTTTGGAAAATCAAACCTTTCCTTTTAATCACCTACTGTTCCAAGACAGAGCTTTAGGAGAGAACCAAGGCTTTTAGATGTTCGACCTCGATGATAGCACCTTTCCTGTGCACCCTCGTCTCATGGCCCGAGGTCTGAAAAAAACCAGAACAGTTGGCTCCAATGGTACCACTTGCTACAACAGATGGCAATGGGATATAATTTTTATTTTTTTAATTTTATTATTATGATGTCATTGTTGCCACATGTCAACTCAAATCCAGATACCAAATTCCAAAGTTTACATCATCTTCTATCCACCAATAAGTTGTTTACAAAATAGTTTTTTAACAAAATTAAAAAAAATATTTTACAAATCCCTAAGTTATACTTTACAAAACAGATTTTAATTTTTTTGATAGAGAGCAACTAATACAAAGTCAAAAGAGTTTGACTTGCAGCCGATTACAATATACCCTCCCTGCGGTAGGTATAACTAGACAGGTTTTTGTTTTAACTTAACTTCATAATTCTATTCAAATTATTTATATATTTAATTATTTCACATCTTGTTTCAAAATAAAATAAAATAATATATGTATATATTCTTATCAGTTTTCTGCATATATTTTAGTATAACATCTCGGTCCTACCTATTATACTTCACTTTTTATTTCTTCAAGAAATGTTTTGTGGACGCACAAAGCAACTAAGAGTGCCACAACAGTGGTATTTCAAACTCAAATACTCGCATTACTTTATCCCTTTGTACGGATTTTTGCTCCAATCTCATTCCTTCCGCAATTTGTCAAAACTTACAGCTAACATAATATCTTTTCGATTGTTAAATTGTGTTTGGCATTGAAACAACAATGAAACCAGCGGTGGTGAGGGCATCTTTCGCATGTTGTTTGCTATTTCAATATGGAAAACAATCAGCAGAATCAAAAGCACAGTCAGTTTGACGACCTTCTAGAACTGTTGCCATCGTGCATTTGTGCAGTTGTGTTTTTAATATTGCTTTTATGGGATGTCTGTAGGGCATTAAAGAGGAGGGCACACTGGACTCCTGGTGTAGCTCTCGTTCTTAGCACTCTCACTATCCAGATGGTCGGTTTGATTGATTTCTAGGATATGCGTTATAAGGACTACAACCAAGAAAAACTCGAGGATGTGAGCATTTTGCTGACAGAAGATCAGTTGATACTCGACTGCCGGAGACTTATGATGTGTGTATTCATAGGCTATTTATTTTCGGGTATGGTCCATTCTGGATGGACTCGTGTGTGGAGCGATGTTGGAGGATTGGTATTGGCTGTGGTACTTCATATGGTCCTTGAGCTTTACTTTGTTTGGAAATTTAATAGAACCAAGCAGAGTGAATCATTTTGGTTCTTAGTCTCTGGCACTACACTATTCATATCAAGCGTATTGTTGCTTCTGCTCTTGAGCTGCGCGGTCTTAGCAGGTAAAACCATCCGTAAGATCATTTCTAAAAAGGTTCCTTTAGCAGTATCATATTGTAGTTTCCCTGAAAAACGATTGTGTGAAAACATTGGGGATCACGTCCTCAAATGTTGGATTGTAGTTCGTGCCTCTCAACCTGACTATGTCATGTCCAGGTCCGTTTTCACTTCGTTGGCAGGCCTGGTAGTCACAGTTTTTGGTTTGATTTTTGTGGTTAAATGGAGCTGCATTCACCTCCCACGACATAATTATGATATGATGCATAGAATAACGGTTGGTATTGAGTTTTCCTTCATCCTAGTAGGATGGATCGTCATTTTCTTTAGATGGGTAATAGCCGTTATGCATTTTCCACAAAATCCATGCTTCTTATTTTACTTGGAGGATTTTTAGACCAGGAGTCTTGTTGAACTGAAAGAGGATCTTGATCGGCACTTGAAAGGTCGATTATACCGGCAGAAAAGAATTCGTGAAAGAACGTTCAGACAAAGTGTCATGGTGAGTTTTATCACAGTTGTACGGTTGCATTCCGTATTACTACCTATGAGGATTTGGCTGCAGATATTCATGGTTGCACTAAGCAAAGCATCTTGGTCTCTCTCTGAAGTTGTAATCAGAATGATCAGACCTTTCATAATGAGCCATGAAAGTTATGCCTTTTTGTCTGGCCGATTGCATACTGAATTACAGCAAGATAGTCATGATCACTTTTCGATTTACAGAGATGCTTTGGACTTCATACGAATTCCAGGAGAAATGGCCTACAGCCTGTGGATAGTCAATCAATGGGCCTTTGAAAAGGCAAAGAATCATATGAAGCAAGGAATTACAAAGGGAAAGGATGATACTCCAGAATTGATCAATATACTTATAGACAAAACTTGCTATGCCGACGGTGACGCTACAACATCGCTGCCACTGGTGGTAAATGAAGATCTGACGGTCGATGAAGAAAAGTATCACGGGGACCTGGGCAAAAAGTCTAGGAAGATGAGAGCAGTGTCATTAATATATTGTATGATCAAATTCTATGAAGACGATATGAATTCTGATGTTATTAATGATTCTATCCGTGTTTATTGCCAAGCATGGGACTTCATGGACTTTGTTGACAGTTCAGATCCAGATGCCAATTTAGTGAGCCTAACAACGGACAAATAATTCGACACTCTTCAGCACATTTGGGATAAAAGGTCCAAGCCTTTACTCGAACAGAAGATCAGGCCACTAGTATAGAAAATGAAACACCTTTCAAAACAAGGAACACCACCTCCCTTAGATACGCACGACTTAGAGGCATGGATGCCTGCAGTTATGAGATATAACTTGTACAAAACATGGAAAGCTATTGATGCCAATTCAGTTCGTAAAATATCCGATTTACGATGCTTACTAGTAAATGATATTGTTCATTGCATTCAAAATGAACTAGACACGACATTAATAAAAAATTGCAGTAAATAGGCCGAGGACGGAAAGGAAGAAGAAATATACCGTGCTACTTTTATCGCAGGAAAAGCCAAGGGACTGTGAGAGAAGGTAAGACTAATCACAGGTTTCCTTATAGCGGTTTAGGTTTATGTTTGTATGTTATACGCAGATAATAATTTATACATAATATTGGGATTTGTTTGTTTGCAGATTGACGATCGTAACAATCAAGTTGACAATCACACTGACCCGATTTTTGAAGGCCAAAGAGATAGATTAATCTGCTGTGTTTGAAATCTACGAAGTTAATTCAGTCGGGTGGAAAGAAGCTTTTCCTTCCCATTCGAATTTAAATCTGACGACCAATACCGACAATGGGATATAATTTTTATTTTTTAATTTTATTATTATGATGTCATTGTTGCCACATGTCAACTCAAATCCAGATACCAAATTCCAAAGTTTACATCATCTTCTATCCACCAATAAGTTGTTTACAAAATAGTTTTTTAACAAAATTAAAAAAAATATTTTACAAATCCCTAAGTTATACTTTACAAAACAGATTTTAATTTTTTTGATAGAGAGCAACTAATACAAAGTCAAAAGAGTTTAACTTGCAATCGATTACAATATACCTGCTGAGGCAGGTATAATAACTATATATATATCCAAAACTTAAATGAGATGTATGCATGTATGGGATAATTCCATCGATAATTATAAATATTATTATCCATCACAAGCGTGTTAATTAGAATTGGGCCAACGCAATATAAAATCAAAGATGAAAGGGGCCTCCTTGATAATTATAAATATTATTGGCCAAACCAAAGGTGTTATTTAGGAGTGGGCCAACTAGAACTAGATATAAAATCAAAGATGAAAGTGCCTCATTTACACTTAATACCAATATTAGACAAATAAAAGCATAATTAGATAAGAATTGAAACCATGTCGCTAACCAGGTGTATAACAATAAAATTAATTAAAAAAATTTTTATGAAGGTTTTGATTGATGGTTTATTTATGGGGATGGGAAGGTGGAGAATGAACTTGTTATTACTTAGATGAAAAACAATCCTCATGTTTTAAAGAGGGGTTTGATATTGATCTATCTCTTTTAAAAATGAGAAATGCTAAAAAAAGAAATTAAAATATGATTTTGAGAAAAATTATACAATCTTCTTGGAACCTATTTTATCAAGTATCAGGGCCTTTGGAGAAAACAAAGTCTTTGTCAGGGCTCGGAAATGATTATTATAATCATTAATGTTTGTGGGTTGAGGGCTATTCCAAAAAATTACCCTTTAGGTGTTTTTTTTATTATCTAAAGTGAATCTAGATATTGTTTTTGTACAAGAGACCATGGTTTGTGGTGAAAAAGGGAGGATCTTTTTGCTCAATATTTGAAGGGATGGGAGATGATGACTCTTGATGCTACCGGTTTATCAGGTTTATTTAACAGTGTGGAACCCTAAAGTTGGTCATTTTAGTCTTTATCATACTGAGGTTGGTATACTGCTGACCGGCCATTATACAACCTTTGATATGGAACTTAACTTTTAAAACTATTATGCTCCACATACTAATTGGGATGTTTTTTGGAAGGTGTTAAAAGAGATGATATTTTTAATTTACATGCCCTTATTCTTAGGGGAGATATGAATTTTACCCTGGGAGCCTATGAGGTATCGGGGGGGAAGTCAAGTTGGATCTGATGGGGGATTACTTTTATAATTTTTTCAATGAAGCAGGCATGGTGGATATTGCATAGACTCCACATTTCCCAGCTTGGAGGAACAATACGAAGGTTATTGGGGCTATATCTAAAAGACTTGACATATTTTTTATTGATAATTCACTCATTGAGACTATGAGCATATACAGGTCTTGGGTGGAGCATGAATCCTTCTTTGACCACTCACTGGTCATACTAGAACTAGATCTTGTCTAACACAAAAGATTCTACCATTTTAAGTTCAATCGCATGTGGCTGGAGGAGCATGATTTCAAGGATATGGTGAGATTGGAATGGAAAATATGGTAGTAATGGAGCATGAACCAACAATGAAGAGACTGATGAGAAAAGTAAGAGTCCTGAAGCATTCTGTTATAAAATGGGAGACATAGAGGTGATCTAACATGCAAGCTGAATTGAATGTCCTAGATGAAGAGATCAACCATATATGTGGCAATATTTTGCATGGAAACTATCTGGATGATATCATGCAATGTTTAATGATTATTAAATCCCGAAAAATGCATCTACTGACCATGGAAGAAGGGTGATGGAGATTGAAGGGCGGGGCCATTTGGTTATCACAGGGGGGTTTTAATACAAAAAAAATTAAGCAATATACTAATGATCGAAGAGTCCATAACTCTATATGGGAGGTTAAAAACTCAGATGGTAACATTGTTAGAGAACATGGTGAGATAAAAGTAGAGGTTGTCCAACATTTCCATAGCTTATTCTTTGATCCAGGTAATGGATCCATTGTTGATCAAATGAAGATTATCTAATAACTTCCTAGGTTTTTCAATGATGGTGAGGTATATTTCGAAAATAACCCAGTAACAATTGTGGAGATTGAATTGATACTCAAGGGTTTTTCTAAGTCAAAGAGCCCAGGACTGGATGGTTAGACTCTTGAAATATTCATTGCATTCATAGATATCATGGGACAAGAATTATTGGATGTAGTGGAGGAGTCAATAATTCTTGGGCAGGTGTATGATGGATTGAACTCTACATATATAGCTTTAATCCCCAAAGTCAAGAAACCATAATCTTTTTGTGGTTTTAGACTCATATCTTTGTGTAATTTGGTGTATAAATTCATATCTAAGATTATTGCTTCCAGGATCAAACCAATTTTACCCAAATACATCTCATCAGAGTAGTTTGGCTTCTTGATAAATCGACAAATTCATGATGCGGTGGGTGTGGCATAGGAGGTTTTTCTTAGCATAAAAACCAGGAAAAAAGCCTTGGTTTTAAAACTAGATCTGATAAAGGCATATGACCATGTTGACTGTGGATTTATCAGACTTATCTTGCTTCAAATAGGATTGGATTTAGCTACCACTAATTGGATCATGGCTTGTGTGAGGTATGTTTCTTATGTTGTTATCATAAATGGATCGCCCACCACTTTTTTCTGAGGCACTCAAGGTATTAGATAGGGATGCCCATTGTCACCATTGCCTTTTCTCTTGATTATTGAAGTTATAAGTAGAATGATAATTCATGAGATTGAGCAGGGAAATATACATGTTATATCTATTACATATGTTATTAAAATCACACATCTAATTTTTGTAGATGATGTGATGATATTTGATTTGGGCGTTATTGATGAATTGTGTAGTTATAAATATATGCTTGATAAATTTTGTAATGCTTCGAGAATGCTTGCTAATGAGAAAAAATCAATCTTTCTACATCATGGGATGGGGAATACAGAGATGAGGGAGATTCAACAACTGTATCAAATAGGTTTTAATCTGATTGAGAATGGAACAAAGTACTCGGGCTATGCATTAAATCCAAACAATTAGATTGCTAAGGATTGGTTTTGGTTGATAAAATGGTTTGAAACTTGCATCAGTCACTGGAGCTTGAAATGGTTGTCCATGGGAGGAAGACTTACGTTGAAAAATTTAGTTTTGACCAATATGTCGATCTATAGGATACCACTGTCCAAAATCCTGAAATCCATTATGAATACTATTAATAGAAGGATCTTTAATTTTTTGTGGATTGGCACGTGTGGTAGAAATAAATATCACCTGGTAAGAAGGGAATCAATTGCAAAACCTAAAAATTTTGGTGGATGGGGAACAAAAAATATTTTGAAATTTGCCTTGTCATTAACTGCTAAGAACTTATGGAGGGTAATTTTCACTGATCAATTATGGCACAAGATTATCATGGCTAAGTATTTTAAAACTTTTGGGAACATTCAATGGTTTTGGGCAAAAAAGAAATCATCGATAGGCATATCCAATATTTGGGGTGGACTTATGCAAGCTATGAATATTGTGGGCCAATGGCTAGCATGGATACCGGGAAATGGAGAATCCATCAAGGTAATATTGGACCATTGTGGGAGGTCCGATAAAATATCATCTTTCTTTCCGATGAACTATTAAATTCCCTTCACCTATAGGGGGTACATACTCTTGATCAGGTTGTTTCAATGTTCAACTGGAATACATTGGCATGTATTGGAAGATATATGCATACATTCATTTAGATGAACAATGCGGTATTGAATAGAACAATTTCTATGCGGACCTAAAAAGAGGAGATGTTATAATAACTAATACAATGGATACGATTGTGTGGGCCTAGAACATGTCCTCTGGATATATCACTGCAAAAACGACGTATGATGCATTGTGGTAGGATCACAAGATGGAATCCATCCATTGGCTTCATGAATTATGGAAATGGTAGGTACCACTAAAGTGCATTTTTTTTGGCTTGCTCTGAAAGATTGCATTTTAACCTAGGTTAATTTATTAAGGAGAGGTATACAGGGACCGAGGGTATGTATCGTGTGTCGGCTTGATATTGAATCTGGGTTACACATTCTTGTCAAGTGTAATTTTAGTCAAAATATATGGAATTTCTTAAAGACAAGGTTGTCTTTTATTGACGATTGAAGGGGTGAATACCTAACTAAATGCATGGAATCCCTAACTGAATGTGTGGCCGAATGGAAAGAAATTAACAGGGATCTAATTCATCTATGGAAAGAAATTAACATGATGGTCAAAGGTTTGATAAAATTAGTTTCGAACACATATATAGATAATTCAATGTTGATGCAGATGCACTGCCAAAGTGTGTTATTAGAATGGAGGAAGGAATTATTATTTTTCAGTCTTTTCAACACAACAAAAATTTTCATCATGGAAGGCTCAAAATATTCTGAACTTATGGAATGAATGATCCATCAGTGAAAGAGGCTCTTGATCACGCTCATATAGGGGTTTTTCTGGTTTTGAATTACATTTTTGCATAGACATTTTGATTTCTAACATGCTTTTGGTACAGGCATTTCTTGAATGATGGGTTAACAATATTTCTTGTAACAGGTTAATTATGGGATGGAGTTATGGTCTCAATATCTTATTGTACCAAAGCTTGATCATATAGGTTGACTCTATAGTATGGCATACTTATTTAGAATATAACATAGGATATACTGCATTATATGATGTTTTCTAGTTTATGAACTTCTATTGTAATGGGATTATGGACTATCTTTTGCTAGTATATTTTTTGGGGAAAACTTGTGAACTATATGAGTTATTTGTGGACTATGGGTGTCTTTCTTTGGGATCATATGGTGTTTCCTCTAGCAGGACCATATTGGAATGATATAACTGACTATATGGACATATACTTTTATTATAAGTATAGTATTTAAGTATTGAAAAAAAATAATGGAAGAAGTTCTTAAAAAGCTTAATTGTCCGTATGTAGAATGTGTTTTATATACTTTGTATCAAAGTAGTTACATACTTGTTATTTTAGTAAATTATAAGTAGTAGCAAGGAATAAATGTTGAGTAATAGCGTTGATATATATTACAATTTTGAGTAACAACATTTAATCAATTAATTGTTGGTGGTTTTCAACCATGCTGAATTTGAAAACCATAAATAATTTATTTAACCATTATAATGTATTATAACCATTTATTAGTTGTTGAATAATATATTGGGTGTGATTCGGAGTGTAAGGGTTTTGCTCTTATAATGGTTTCCCTAGTAAATTGTGTTGTTTAATGATTGTCTATTTTTGTGTTGTTTATGGTGTAGTCTAAATATTCTATGTTGTCAACTTTTTTGTAGCATATTTTTCATCTTATTTTGTTCAGAGTCTAGTTGGAAATCTTTAAAAAACTTAGAATCACATATATTAGATATGAAAATTGCATAATTTGGGTGCTATGGGGGTATTTGAGGGTGTTGAATCTATTATTGATTGGAAAATATGATTTAAGCACTTCCATAGTTTCATTTTACCAAAAGAAATTACTGGATAGAATATGAAAACCTATCGTAAATTCGAAAATGTAGAATAGATAGACTACTCCATTGTTTATTATTGCAACTATGTTTATTAAGTTTTCCACATATTATTCTTTCAATAATTATTGTAGGAAGTGTATCATGCACCTCTGTTTCCTTCAATTTGGTATCATAGCCTAATCGCCTCATATCTAAGGTGTTAGGGACAAGGCTTTTTATTTTATCTTTGTTTGAGTGGGAGCTTGCACAAAAGGGAATTTGTTGTCGGGAAATGGAAAGCATATTTAGATTAGAAATGGAGAAATTTAATTTCACTAACTTTGAGTTGTGGAAGCTCAAGATGGGCGATTTGCTTGTAGATCGAGATCTATGGGATACAGTATCAAAAACCAAACCCGTTGTTGTGAAATGTGAAGAATGGAAAGTGTTGGAGAGAAAGGTGGAATTTTTATCAAGTTTTATTTGATTGATTTGATGCCATTGATTTTTTTTATTATTTAAAGTCATAACAACTCTCTCAAATTATTTGGGGGATTTATATTGAGCTAAATCCCTTATTAAAAAACCTTTTCTGCAAAAAAGTTGTTTGTCTTAAGATTGGATGACGGTGATTCTCTAATTGAGTATCAGAATGCTTTTAATACTATTATGATGTAATTGATCTCAGTCAGAGTGAAGATGAATGAGGAGGATCGTTTTACGACCCTGATGGTAGAGTGAAGGGGATCAACAGAGTTTCACATATTTTGAGTTTTTTTCACAAAAACTACTATTTGTAAACAAAATTAATGATGCAAGTGTGTTAAGGTCCTACCCTAACCTCTCTACTTTAGGCTACTTAGGAGTTATTCAATTAATGTATGAAACAATATTATTTGAACAAGACCCATTAGATAGTGGCAGATCAATATTTAATGCAAAATGGTCATATTTAATAATTAAGTCCCACTAGATAGTTGGTACTCATTACAATGGAACCAAACATAGTTAGAATTTTTCTATATTATATTTAAATATCTAGGAGGTTATGGGTTGTTTGGTTGGATATTTTTGTATTTGGAGGTTTGCTCAAGTGAAAGGTGGTCCCTCCTTAAGAGACACGTGAACATTATTTTATTTCTTTTGATTATCATAAAAATGATATATTTCACATTATTTCATTGCAACTGTCTCTTGTATCTGGTTTTTGAGGACTAAGGGACACCACAAGTGGTATCTTAGAACATCCATAAGCCAACACATATCCATATTTTAGTAGATTATTTTTTTAAGACAGGGATGTGTTTGTGCATCTTTAAATTACACATAGATTTTGCATTTAGTGGGTAAACCTATGGTCATGAGAGAATACATGTAGAAAATAAAATTTTTGTCACCTAGTTGGACAGTCTTGTAACCTTTGTTGGTACCCCTTCAAGTAGTACTACATCAAACAAAACATATATATGAAATTGCATTCCATGTACTTTCTGGTATATTGAAATCCCTCTAGGAGCACCTAAAGTTATCCTTAAATACATTTACATGCATGTTATTTCTATAGTACATGGATAACAACACTTAATAAGGAGATCACTCTTGTAACCAAGGAATTGGATAATATGGTTGAGGGTATAGCCTAGACTCCTTAGTTAGTGCTATGAATGATTTAGTAGAGTACTATTGTTGGAAATTCTTTAGCATATCATAGAGATATATCACTTTACACTCATTTATCCTTAGGACCCTACAAACCCTATCCTTTGTAATAAGCTAATAAAATTAATACATCTTTTCACCTAATAGGAGTTTGGAAATTATGTCAATGTAGTAATACTCACAAGGGAGTAATACTCATGGGTATACATATTGAGAAATCCTTTGTGGGTGGACCCACATGAAAATGGTTAGTGATATCTATTAAACAACTTTCCTCCAACCCCTCATGATATTGAGATAATTTAGGGATAGCAATTTGGTGGAATCTCAAGTGGTCCCATGGTTAATACTCACGTCATGAAAACCATTGAAGGTAGACTTGAAAATATGGAAAATAAGTAGTAGAGAGTTGTTTAATATAAGAAGAATATTGAAAAATAAAAAGCTACAATTCTCACCCATATTGATCAACAAATGGGAAAATAAGCAGTGCATCTTTAGGTATGGCTATAAAATTTAAAGACCTCCATGAAGGATGGGAACACATTGATATATCCTCATGGAAATCATCAGTAGATGAATATTCTCACCCTATACATTCCCTCAAGATAACCATGGGCATCATGCAGCTTTTAGTGATCACAATCCATGGGGTCGCTTTTTAAAAGTGTAAATGAACAAGTTTGATGGTTCTGATCCATCAAGATGGGTTACACAAATGAAACACTACTTTTATCTCCATGCCATTATTCATAACTTTCATAAACCCAAAGTGGGGTTCTTATATATGGATTCAAAATGTTGGCAATGATGGTATTGGTATTATAAATATTATGGATACTAAACAATTTGGACTCAGTTTATGAAGGTTATTTATGCTTGTTTTTAACATGACACTTAGTATTGAGATGATTGAAAAAATTATGCCAAATGGGTGATTTTATTGACTAAATGGTAGCCTTTTAACAATTGGCAATTTGATCCCGCACGGGTGTGGCTCATTGGTGGTTTAGTTGTTATGAAGTCACTTGTTGTAAATTGGAGGTCACGAGTTCAGTCCCACCCAGATTTACCTGTGTCCCATGTCTTGCGGCGGGTGTGGGGCACATAGGGGTATAGTGGTAGCAGGAATGGATCCCTGGACCCCCTGTCATGTGAGTACCAGGCCAGCTCCAGTTGTTGATTCCCCTAGTTAGAAAAAAAACAATTGGCAATTTGAATAGAGCACCTCTTAGATTTATTTTTTAAAATATTGATTCATGAGTGGTCCCAAGGAGAGAACTAGATCCCACATCATGATGCAACACCCAGCCACATGATTGGAAGATTGCGAAAGAGATAAAGAAGCTAATATAGGTAGCAATTCCCATTAAACCAAAATAGCTTCACTGACTACTCTCATTAGACCTTTGGTGGAAACTACACCCAGCCCATTCACCTCTCAATCACTGAAAATCTAAAAATTGTCACAAGAAGAGCTAGAAAAACACCAATAGATACCGCACCTAAAGATACTAGTGATATCAATTAAAAGACACAGTCCCTCCCATGGAATATGACACCAACTTTTTAGTTCTCTATGAGGAACTCTAGATTTCTCCCCATGCCTTGTTGGGTTTTTTAGGACCCCAAAACTTGAATTTAATTGGTTGCTTCAACCACCACAACTTGATAATTTTTTATTGACAATGGAAACACCCACAATTTTATTCATAAGTGAGTGGATGAAGAAACCCATAATTATGTTCATTCCATCTCAAATCTTCAAATTATGATATCCAGTGGTGGTATGATGAAGTGTAGTGGCCAATGTAAAAATTTGAAAGTTCAAATAGGTGAGTATCACCTCAAAAATCACATTTTTTTTATTCAAATGGGCAGGTGTGATGTAGTTTTCTAGGAATAATGGTTGTGTGCTTTGGGAACTATCACCATGGTTTTCAAATATTTATACATGATATTCACAAAGGAAGGGCAGAAACACACCCTCAAGTGGCTCACACCTAGTTCACCACAAATTGTCACTCTCATTGTATGGAAAAGCTATTGAAGAAATGATCTCATGCATTATTACACAATTACATACCTTACAAGTAGTGGAAACCCCCCATAATATGTTCACCATGAATTGTAGTTGGTCCTTTCTAAAGATAAAAAAGTATTTGAAACACCCCAGGGTTCACCACCTTCACCTGCAGAACATGACCATGGTATTCCATTGATTCTAGGTATTCAAGCACCAATTGTGCATTCTTATAGGAACCCTTTTCATATAAGAATGAAATGTAAAATATCATTAAGGGTTTGTTAGAGGCAAAAGTCATATGTCCCAATACCAACCATTACTCATCCCCCATGGTCATATGTCCCAATACCAACCATTAATCCTGACTCGTGGTCATGGTATTAAACAAGGAAAAAACTTGTGGATATGTATCGATTTTCAAAATCTCAATAAGTTGACCATCAAGGATAAATTCATCATTATAGTTATTTACAATCTCTTGCTGGAGCTTCATGGAGCTAATTTTTTCACCAGAGTTGATCTTCACTTGGGATATCACCAAATCCAAATGAAAGAGGTAGGAATTTATAATACAATTTTCTAAGCACATGAAGATGATTATGAGTTTTTAGAGTTTCCCTTAACCTTTGCAATTCTCTCCTGATCTTCTAGAGTATCATGAACAAGATTTTCCAAACCTTCCTACAAGTTTTTGTGATGGTATTATTTGGTGATATATTGATCTATAGTAAAACATGGGAATCCCACATACTTCATATTAATATAGCCTTGCAACTATTATGACACCACCAATTATTCCTAAATATTCCAGGTGTGATTTTGAGGATTCAAAGGTTTAATAATTGGTTCACAATATAAGTTATGATGTAGTATGAGTAGATCCCAATAAAGTTTTGAGTATGCAATATTGGACCCATCCCAAGAACCGGAAGAGCTTATAAGAGCTTGTATGTCACATGCCCCAATTTTGTAAAATAATGTTATCTTATTTTGACTTTATTCCAAGACATTATGTTAAATTTAATGCTAAGTTGAAACTGATGACTCAGCAGAGTCAAGGATGTGGAATGTAATTCTGAATATTTTAATTTTAAGTAAATAAAAGTGGAGACAACAACTTGGGAGAGCTGTTAAAAAGAGTGTTACTGGTCAAGTTGGTGGAGGAGATTAGGTGGAGAGCAAAAAGACAAGTGGCAGCATCCTCAAACACTTCCTATGTTGCAGGTGGCAACCTCCCTACATTTGGGGTCATGATCCCCTAAGAAAGTGGGATCAGAGCAGGTGGCTCAATTAATGACAACTAACCCAAAAAGACCTAGGCAATCTTAATAAAAAGTACCCAATGAAGAGAGCTGCGGCTGCTCATTCCAGGAGAAGAATCATTAAGGTGAATGCACTTCAAGGAATTAATTGGAAATGGAAATTTTGAGGGGTAAACTGCAGGAAAGTGATCTGGTACAGCGTTGCAGCTAAAAGATCTTACTGCACAGTGTGCAGAGTTGGTATTGAGTCTTTTGACTAGTACTTTGTTGTTTGCTCCACCTAGTTCCAGACAAGGAGACCAGAACAGGCTCGGGGGTCCTGAGAAGTCGCTGTTTGAGCGCTCTCTAGGAGTTGGCAGGGAGGAACGACCTCCCATTGCTGTTGTCATCCAGCTTTAAGAACAGGTTCTACTATCTTTTAATTTCTGTGTTAAAGTTTATATCTGTGTGTGAACAAATAATGAATGATTATAGGTTATGATGTAAACTGTTAAGTGTGAAATATCTTAGTTGTTTAATGCTGAATCTATTCTTTGATGAAAAATAAATCCTACCTGTGTTTTTCCCCATCTGGAGTAATCCAGATCGTACTCTAGCACAGGTAGTGTATTTAAATGAATGAAGTATGATGGAAATATGAAATGAAATGTTTTTTAGAATATTGAAATGTTTTCTTTCAGTAGATAGTTGTTCTTCCAGAAGGAATATTAATCTGTTTCATAGAGTAGTTGTCAGATCTAGACTGTGTATTTTAGAATATCAGAAAAGAAAAAGAATCATATTATTTACTAACAGTAGTATGTTCAAGTATGTAATTCATTCTTCTACACAGTACCTACTTCTGTAAACATTATATCTATACTGAAACAGAAGGAAAAAAAATATCAGTTGAATGCTTAATATTTAGGTTAAGTAAAGATGCCAATACAGTTCTGTTAGTTCATTTCTTTTCCTATTAATGATAGCTATTTTACCTGCAACTATCTAAAATGTAAGTAAGGATAGGTAACCTGATTAAATTCTAATGATAAACTAATTGAATTAAGAATGCTAGCTAAGAAGAATACATAATACTTTTCAAAAACTGTAAGTTTATTTCTTTTATGTTGATTATTGTAAACAAGTTATGTATCTTATTCAAACTATAATTTTACAATCTGGAACTACTAACCTCTCACCTAGGAAAAGAATCAATTTAAACAAATACTCTTTATTTCTGCGAAGAAAGAACTAAGTTATTTGTTCTTGCAGAGTTATTTTATTATACTTATTGCCTAACAATTTCTTCTAATGTTCATATTTAAATAGGATATTCCTGGTATAGTATTTTTATTTATAAATAAATTAGCTATAGCAATCATAATAGTATAACAATGAGTTATTAACAAAATCTTATCTATACACTTACAAAACAGACTAAGTGCAAGGTTAAAATAGTATTTATTAAATATTATTTATTTATGAACAAATTTAATTCAAATGAACTAAACAAAAACAATTATAAAAGAATTAACAGGGTCGAAACCCTCATAAGATAAAACAATATAAAATATAGTATTACATTACAACATCATATCTGATAGCATAAACCCTGTACTTTAAAAGTATAACAATATATTTAAATAAGTACTAATCCAAAGAATTGGATTACTTAGTTTTCTGAAGATATCATCCATAAAATAATTATTACAGTCCTATAAGGACAAAGAAGAAAATATTAATGAAAGTATAATTACTCCTACCTATAACATACAATTATTTTAACATGTATTATTTAATTAACTTAAAGAATAATTCAAGAAAGTATTTACATACAGGATTACTAACAGAACATAAACTTTCTCAAATAACCGAGTTTACTAACAATTATTGTGATAAAAAGAAATATCAGAACAGATAATAGTAATATATTTTAATGGAGGATAATTTTAAAAACAGTAAAACTATCTTTACACGGTCGAGTTAGGGTGAAACCCTAATGTACCAAAATTACATTTTAAGTATCAAAATAACCAAGTCTAAGCTCTAGACAGATACTTCTTTTCACTTAAGGTTAACAGAGAACAACTCGACATACCTTATACTATTCATTACATAGCTTTATACAAAATCAGTAAACAAGGATTTACAAGTTACGGCCTAAGTCAGAAACCCTGCGAGCAGCAAGGGTTTGTTAAACAAACTAAATAACTGAACAAGTTAACCAAGAAAACAATAACCACAAGGGTCATTTGCAGGCAGCGACGACCAACCAAAACTATTCCATAAGGAACTGCACATGTAGGAACTGCCATGGGTTGACCAGGGCTTACCCGTGAGCAGAAAACCGACCATGCTTTTGCACCAGCTACGAAGGAAGACGTAACTGTCACCTGCGAGACAACCCACAACGTTAATACTATTGCATATGGCATAACGGAGCTAAAAACAAATTTTAAAAACTATTAAAGAAATTTTATTTACCTGGATTTAAAAGTAATGTAGCCACCCACGAACAGGAGTGTCGCCACCAACATAACGAATAGCAAACCCTTCATCCCTTTCGTGACAAAGGCAGGTTAAAAAAGTGCAATCACAACTAGTAGCAGCCAAAGGATGGGACCGACGACCAAGCAGAAAGCAGACAGTAAAGCATACGCTGTCACCACCTTCAGAGCATGAGATCCCATTTTACCAGAAACCCTAAGACATACCAGACTGCAAGATTAGAGTCACAACTCTCATTGCTTTGCTGCCACAATAAAATCACAGTCCGATAATTATTCCAACAAGCAAGCCGTGGAGGAATAATCCAAAGGAAAACAACTACACACAGTTTAAGCAGTGAACAAATTGTCACAACTCTCCTCAAATCGTTGCAGGATCAGCTCACGGTGCAACAGGAGACAAGAACGATGAAGGAGGGATGAACACATAACTGGAAACAGAGTTCATATGGTGGCCAAGACACAGTAGCAGAGCGGTCCGGAGGCCCAAAAACGACGGAGGAAAATGACCAAGACTAGGGTTCGCAATCCCTTTTTATTGTCTTAACACTTGACCAAGGAGAAACCACATGTTCATGCAAATAATTCACCCTGCAGTGGGTAATTTGCATAGTCCCTGCATGCATTCGATTTTCCAATTATTCAAATCAATATTTTCTCAATCATAAGGGATAAGAATCATTTTACAAGGTTCCACGTATCCCGGAGTCAACCAACGAGTGCATGCTATAAACAATTGGAAGCATAAAATTATAATCCTCAAATCGATGCCAAGCTTATATTATTTTGTATAGTTGGTACAAAGGCAAATTTAAAACCTTGGTATATTATATTCAACAATATCTATAGTTTCATCGTGGAAGTGGACTAACGCCACGATCTTTAACCATTGCAAAGTTATAGCATACACAGTGCAAATCAATATAATTCTATCAAGCTTATGTTAACCACGAAATCATCGAACCTCATAAAATTTACTCATGCCAAGTAAATTCTTATGTTAGTACATATCCAAGATATGTCATAAGTATATCATTCGAATTACTTAGGCTTGTAAACTTAAGTTTATAACTATATAGTTGTATATTATTTCACATTAAGCTTGTTAATAATCATTTAATGATTGTAATATCATATTGATATTTTTGCCCCAAACATATTTATGTTTAAAAAGATTTAGTTCTTTGCTAATGGATAAACCACTTGGTCATAACATAAATAGTATAGTTACATCCAACGATAAGCCTTGGGCCATCGAAGCTAGGTTAATTAAGTAAATTTTGTGATACTAAGGAGATGCAAAGAAAAAGGCTATTTCCTTTCCTAGCCAAACTATGATAATGAAGTTTTACTAACAACTTTGAATGGATAATCATGTTGTCACCAACATTTATGTTGTGACTTGAAAATGTTTTAAGAACATAATTTTTTTTTATTTAATCATGAACTTTATAAACCCTAGCTGTCTTTAAACCAGAAGTACTGGTAAGTTTAAAGGCTTTATAAACAAGATGATTTGTGTAGGTATCGTTGAATAGCATAGAATTTAGATTAGTGGGTGACAAATACTCGGACGATGACTATAAATCCTGTACATAGTCAGTTCAACAAAGTTTAATGTCTTTTGGCTGTTTACTAACCTTATGAAGTACTTAAGCTATTTCATGTTTGATTAGTAATACAATCTTTTAGTACTGTCTAAGCACTTGCAGGAGATGTTAAAGCAATCTATCTTAAAGAATTGACTTAAGTTAGAAGTTGTGATCAAAGGCGTGAGCCAAAAGAAGTACTATAAAATAAAGTAAGAAAACTGGAGTGGAATCACCCCCACTAAACTCTATGATCTTAAGACTTGGTATTGTACTACAATGTTTAGAACCTTATGGACAGAAATCTACTTTACAGAAGATGAATAACCAGTAATCGCTTATACCAATCTTATTAAGTCAATAATGTATTTTACTGTTAGAGCAAACATTACAACAGTATAGGTTATGCACTCTAGGTGGGTTTAACTTACGATAAAGATTACAGGTTATGAACCAGAGAAATAATAACTGTCGCTAATTACATTCAAGTCAGAAAAATCTTCTTTACATGTGTCATTGTCAATTTAGATAGAAGAAACAAACTGCTTGTTTTACCTCATAGAAGCAATTGAATTTGGAACAACTTATTTACCGAGCTATTGTTTTTGCAAATAAAATTATATCTGCATTTCTTTATGAAAATTGATAGGCATTACTCGATCATTCTTACCTGTAAACCTGTGAGGACAAGTAAACTTTCTGCGTTAGCTCAAAATCTAAGTAAGCCCCAGAATCCAAGATAGTTCCACCTACTTGTTGCAAATTAAAACTCTTCAGTAAACTGAAAGAGAATTTGTTATACAAGTTGAACCTAACCTTGTATTAAAAAGTAAAATGCTAAGTACTTAATTCAGATTATGAATTAACAAATCTATTAACCAAATAATTTATAGATAACTGTTAGCTGTTAGCAGACTGCATTCTCAATATTTTTATGTACTTTCAAAATTTTAAATTTTTCTGAAAATTTGGGGTTTTGACATGTGGTATCAGAGCACAAGGTTCAAACGCTAGGCCTTGATGTAGCCCAACTAGCTTTCGTAAAACAGTAAACTAAATTATTATGCTAACACATTTTTTTTAATGTTATTCAACAAAGAATTGTCTTTTTTCTGAAGTTTAACAGGCAGGTATGGAAAGGCTGGAAGAGTATGCACAGGAGAAGTCTCCAGCTACTAAAACAGGGAATTTACCAACAGATCCTATACCAGAGAATTTAACTACCAATTCCTCAGCATTGTTACAAACTGTAAAAGACTTAAAAACTGAAATGGAGTCTATAAAGCGAGAGAATGAAAGGATTATGAGGGCTCAAGAAGAGCTGAATCAGATCCGAATTGAAAAGTTTCAAACTGAGGGTAGGGGTAGAAGGTCTGAATCTGAAGATGCCAGTCATCAACGAAAATCTAAAAAGATGAAGCATACAAAAACTAAAAGTAGTTTGTTGTCTGAAGTGTTTGGTGAACAACAAAATCTCCATACTACTAGTGACAGTAGTGATGATAATCTGTATGCTAAGAAGAGGAAATACAAACCTTAGGAGGAAATTTCCTGGGAATTTAAAAAGATAAAACCACCAACTTTTAATGGAGAGGCTGAGAAGGGGGAGGAAGCTGGATCCTGGTTATCTGGGATGAAGAAGTTCTTCCAAATATATAATTATTCTAACCAGTTAAAGGCTAGGATGGCTATATATAACCTCTCAGGAAAGGCTGACATTTGGTGGTAGGACTTGAAGAGAGTTAAGGGTATAAAAGAGAAAGAAGTTAACTCGAGTACCTTTAAGAGGTATTTCAAAAAGAAATTCCTGTCTGAGCAGTATTATGAGGAGAGAGACAAATATTTTTATGAACTAAAGTTAGGCTCAATGACAATGAAGGATTTGAACAGCAAATTCTTAAGTCTACTTAGGTATGTACCATATCTTGTAGATGAAAAACCAAAGGTACAACGATTCCTTAGCTGTCTACCTTATCATATTAAAGATCAAATTGAATATGATAACCCAAAGACCTTGGAGGAATCTATGAGGAAGGCTAACTTTTGTTTTGAGCAGAATCGGAAGAAAGAAAGTTTGGCCAACTAGAAGGCTAAGAAAAATAATAATCAGTTTGAATCTAAGAAGAAGGATTTTGTGCCTAACAGAAATTTTAAGAACAATAAGGCCAAAAACTATTCTAATAACAAGAATTTCCAAGGAAATAGAGACAATACACCCAACCATCAGAATAATTCTAAAGGTAAGGATACTGCAAATAATCGTGGAAACTTTACAGAATTTTGAGCGTAAAGAGCCTGTTAAGTGCTAGGAATGTAATGGCCCACACTATGCTTCAGTCTGTCCAAATCGGAAGAAGACTGTTAGCAACATTCATACTATATAGGAGGAGATGGCCGTTGGGGAACTAGCAAGGAGCATGCCCAGAATCAACGCAGCCTTGGAGAACCGACAAGATGAATATCAGATTTCCATGGTGGAAGTAGAAGGTATGATAAATCAGACCCCTGTAACTATTTTGATTGATCTAGGAGCTAGTCTCAGTTATATTGCACCTCAAATAGTAGAAAAATGTAAGTTATCTGTTGATAAGTTTGAGAATTCATGGTTAGTTCAATTAGCCACTGGTGCTAAAAGAAAAGTAACTTGTTTTGTGAAAGAATGTGCATTAGTTATGGATAAATTTGAAACTGTTGTTAAACTTAATGTTTTGCCACTTGGCTCTTATGATTTGCTGATTGGTATGGACTAGTTAGAACAACATAGAGTAATTCTAAACTTTTATGATAAAACTTTTACATGTTTGAACAGTGATGAAAAACCAATAAGTTTTAAAGGAATTCCTAGAAAAACTATTGTAAGGCATATTTCTTCTTTACAACTTAAAAGAGTTGTTAGAAAGGGATGTAAAGCCTACGTGGTAATTATTGATGAGGAAAGTAAAATTAACACAGATAAGTTAAAAGTGGAAGACATCCCAGTTTTAAAAGAATATGTTGATGTATTCCCAAAAGAAATTCTGGGATTACCTCTGAAAAGGGAATTGGATTTCACCATTGAGCTAGTATCGGGTGTAGTACCTAGCTCAAAGGCCCCTTATCGAATGAACATATTGGAACTTAATGAATTAAAATTGCAATTAAAAGAGTTAATTGATAAAAAGTATATTCGACCAAGTGTGTCTCCCTGGGGGGCACCTGTCATATTTGTCAAGAAGAAGGACAAAACTATGCGACTTTGCATAGACTACTATCATCTAAACAAGATGACCATCAAAAATCGATATCCGTTGCCCCGCATAGATGATATGTTTGATCAAATACGTGTAGCCATGGTGTTTTTGAAAATAGATTTAAGGTCTGGATATCATCAAGTGAGGATTAAAGATGAAGACATCTTTAAGACAGCTTTCAGAACAAGATATGGTCATTACGAATTTGTCGTAATGCCATTCGGGCTTACTAATGCCCCAACTGTCTTCATGTGTTTAATGAACAACGTGATGCATAAGTATTTAGATAAGTTTGTGGTCATGTTTATCGATGACATTCTAATCTATTCAAAAGATAAATAAGAACATAAATAACATCTAAAAATTGTTTTGCAAGAGTTGCGAGAACATCAACTCTTCGCAAAGTTTAGTAAGTGTGATTTCTTCAAGGATAAGATTCAGTATTTAGGTCACGTAGTGACCAAGGAAGGAATTTCCGTAGATCTTGAAAATATACGGGCAATTGAAGATTGGCCAGTTCCTAAGGATGTGATGGATGTTAGATCTTTCATGGGCATTACCGGTTACTACCGGAGCTTCATTGAAGGTTTTTCAAGGATAGCAAATCCAATAACTTCCTTGCGGAAGAAAGGAAAGAAATTCGACTGGAATCAGAAATGTGAAGAAAGATTTAAAAAATTAAAAACTTTATTAACCAGTGCTCCTATTTTAAGAATAGTAGATCCTAATAAAGAATTTGTAGTGTGCACTGATTCCTGTAATGATGGCTTAGGCGGTGTTCTAACTCAAGAAGGGCATGTTATTGCCTATGAGTCTAGAAAGTTAAAAGTTCATGAAAAGAATTATGCAACATATGATTTGGAACTAGCAGCTGTAATACACGCCTTAAAGATGTGGCGACATCACCTAATTGGCAGAATTTTTTTTTTGATGACTGATAATAAAGGATTGAAGTATCTTTTAGATTAGCCTAATTTAAATTCCAGACAAGCTAGGTGGTTATCTTTCTTAAGCGAGAATGATTTTTAAATCCAGCATATAAAAGGTAAAGAAAATAAAGTTGTTGATGCATTAAGTAGGAACGCAAGGTTGAATTTTGTAGCAGCAATCAACACTTATGTTTCAGACTTAGATGAACAGCTTAAAGAAGGAATAAAACAAGATGAAATTTACCAGAATTTGCAAGCTAAAGCTAAAGAAAATCCAACAGAAACTTTAATAAAAGGTTACAGTTTAAATGAAAAAAAAATTTTACTGTATAAAGATAAACTGTATGTACCTAACGTGCCTAAAGTCAAGCTGTTAATTCTGGATGAAATTCATAAAACACCATATTCAGGTCATCCAGGTTACCAAAAGACTATAACCATGTTAAGAAAAGAGTATTTCTTGCCGAATATGAAAACTGAAGTAGCTGAATATATTGTAAGATGTTTAGAATGTCAATAGGTAAAAACTGAACACCAACACCCAGCTGGTTTGCTACAACCATTACCCATTCCTAGCTGGAAATGGGAAGTGATTAGTCTAGATTTTATTACTAGATTACCTACAAATCAAAATCAGAATGATTCTATTATGGTAGTAGTTGATAAGTTAAGCAAAGCAGCTCACTTTATACCTATTAAAACTACTTATAAAGCTGCCAATATAGCTGATATTTTCCTAAAACAGATTTTCCGATTACATGGAGTACCAAAATTTATAGTCTCAAATAGAGATCCTAAGTTTACAGGAAACTTTTGGAATTCCTTGTTTAAAGGGTTAAACACTACATTAAATTTCAGTACTTCTTTCCATCCTCAAATAGATGGACAAACTGAAAGGGTAAACCAGGTACTGGAAGATTTATTGAGAATGTATGTGAAAGACCAGCCTGGTAAATGGGAGGACTATTTACATCTGGTAGAATTTGCTTATAATAATAATTATCAGACATTAGTTAGATTTATTCCATTTGAAATTTTATATGGACGGAAATGTAATACTCCTATCTCTTGGAGTAATCCAGTATATAGATTGGTATTAGGTCCATAACTGTTGAAAGAAATGGAAGAAATTGTGAAACAAGTGCAGGGAAATCTGAAAGCGGCACAGGATTGGAAGAAGAGTCAAGCAGACTTAAAAATAACTCCAAAGGAGTTTCAGGTAGGTGAACATGTGTTCATCAAGGTAAGGCCCAAAAAGAGCTCTCTAAGATTGGGGAGTTGTGCAAAACTGGCACCTTGTTACTGTGGCCCATTTGAAATTTTGTCTAGAATTGGACAAGTAGCTTATCAATTAGCATTACCACCTAACTTAAGAGTACATAATGTTTTTCACATTTCCATTTTAAAGAAATATTATCATGATGCTACTCATGTTGTTAACTGGAATGTTGTACAGGTGGAACCAGAAGGAGAATTTCTGGTGGAACCGAACTGTATCCTCGGGAGGATGGAAATTACACTTAGGAACCGCACCATTGGACAAGTGAAGGTGAAATGGAAGCACCTTAGTATTGAAGAAGCCACCCAGGAATTGGAAAGTAAAATGCGAGATGCATGTCCAATTCTGTTCTAGGGGACTTCAGAGGATGAATAATAAATAACATTGAGGACGATGTTATATTCTAAGGGGGTGTGTATGTCACATGACCCAATTTTGTAAAATAATGTTATCTTATTTTGATTTTATTTCAAGAAATTATGTTAAATTTAATGCTAAGTTGAAACTGATAACTCAGCAGAGACAAGGATGTGGAATGTAATTCTGAATATTTTGATTTTAAATAAATAAAAGTGGAGACAACAGCTTGGGAGAGCTGTTAAAAAAAGTGTTACTGGTCAAGTTGGTGGAGGAGACTAGGTGGAGAGCAAAAATACAAGTGGCAACATCCTCAAACACTTCCTATGTTGCAGGTGGCAACCTCCCTACATTTGGGGTCATGATCCCCTAAGAAAGTGCGATCAGAGTAGGTGGCTCAATTAATGACAACTAACCCAAAAAGACCTAGGCAATCTTAATAAAAAGTACCCAATGAACAGATCTGAGGCTGCTCATTCCAAAAGAAGAATCATTCAGGTCAATGCACTTCAAGGAATTCATTGGGAAGGGAAATTTTGAGGAAGGTGTTTGAGGGGTAAACTGCAGGAAAGTGATCTGGTACAACTTTGCAGCTAAAAGATCTTACTGCAGTGTGCAGAGTTGGTATTGAGTCTTTTGACTAGTACTTTGTTGTTTGATCCACCTAGTTCCAGCCAAGGAGACCAAAACAGGCTCAGGGGTCCTGAGAAGTCGTTGTTTGAGCGCTCTCCAGAAGTTGGTAGGGAGGAACGGCCTCCCATTGCTGTTGTCATCCAGCTTTAAGAACAGGTTCTACTATCTTTTAATTTTTGTGTTAAAGTTTATATCTGTGTGTGAACAAATAATGAATGATTATAGGTTATGATGTAAACTATTAAGAGTGAAATCTCTTAGTTGTTTAATGCTGAATCTATTCTTTGATGAAAAATAAATCCTACCTATGTTTTTCCCCATCTGGAGTAATCTAGATCGTACTCTAGCACAAGTAGTGTATTGTAATGAATGAAGTATGATGAAAATATGAAATGGAATGTTTTTTAGAATATTGAAATGTTTTCTTTCAGTAGATAGTTGTTCTTCCAGAAGGAATATTAATCTGTTTCATAGAGTAGTTGTCAGATCTAGACTGTGTATTTTAGAATATCAAAAAAGAAAAAGAATCATATTATTTACTAACAGTAGTATGTTCAAGTATGTAATTCATTCTTCTACACAGTACCTACTTCTGTAAACATTATATCTATATTGAAACAGAAGGAAAATAAATATCAGTTGAATGCTTAATATTTAGGTTAAGTAAAGATGCCAATACAGTTCTATTAGTTCATTTCTTTTCCTATTAATGATAGCTATTTTACCTGCAACTATCTAAACTATAAGTAAGGATAGGTAACCTGATTAAATTCTAATGATAAACTAATTGAATTAAGAAAGATAGCTAAGAAGAATACATAATACTTTTCAAAAACTGTAAGTTTATTTCTTTTATGTTGATTATTGTAAACAAGTTATTTATCTTATTCAAACTGTACTTCTGCAATCTGGAACTACTAACCTGTCACCTCAGAAAAGAATCAATTTAAACAAATACTCTTTATTTCTGTGAAGAAAGAACTAAGTTATTTGTTCTTGCAGAGTTATTTTATTATACTTATTTCTTAACAATTTCTACTAATGTTCATATTTAAATAGGATATTCCTAGTATAGTATTTTTATTTACAAATAAATTAGCTATAGCAATCATAATAGTATAACAATGAGTTATTAACAAAATCTTATCTATACACTTACAAAACAGACTAAGTGCAAGGTTAAAATAGTATTTATTAAATATTATTTATTTATGAACAAATTTAATTCAAATGAATTAAACAAAAACAATTATAAAAGAATTAACAGGGTCGAAACCCTCATAAGATAAAATGGTATAAAATATAGTATTACATTACAACATCATATCTGATAGCATAAACCCTGTACTTTAAAAGTATAACAATATAATTAAATAAGTACTAATCCAAAGAATTGGATTACCTAGTTTCTAAAGATATCATCCATAAAATAATTATTACAGTCCTATAAGGATAGAGAAGAAAATATTAATGAAAGTATAATTACTCCTACCTATAACATACAGTTAATTTAACATGTATTATTTAATCAACTTACATAATAATTTAAGAAAGTATTTACATACAGGATTACTAACAGAACATAAACTTGCTTGAATAAATAAGTTTACAAACAATTATTGTGATAAAAAGAAATAACAGAACAGATAACAGTAATATATTTTAAATGAGGATAATTTTAAAAACAGTAAAAATATCTTTACACAGTCGAGTTAGGGTGAAACCCTAATGTACCAAAATTACATTTTATGTATCAAAATAACCAAGTCTAAGCTCTAGACAGATACATATTTTCACTTAAGGTTAACATAGAATGGCTCGACAGGCCTTATACTATTCATTACATAGCTTTATACAAAATAAGTAATTAAGGATTTACAAGTTACGGCCTAAGCCGGAAACCCTGTGAGTAGCAAGGGTTTGTTAAACAAACTAAATAACTGAACAAGTTAACCAAGATAACAATAACCACAAGGGTCATTTGCAGGCCGCGACGACCAACCAAAACTGTTCCATAAGGAATTGCACATGTAGGAACTACCATGGGTTGACCAGGGCTTACACGTGAGCAGAAAACTGACCATGATTTTGCACCAGTTGCGAAGGAAGATGTAACTGTCACCTACAAGACAACCCACAACATTCGTGCAAATAATTCACCCTGCAGTGGGTAATTCGCATAGTCCCTGCATGCATTCGATTTTCCAATTATTCAAATGAATCTTTGCTCAATCATAAGGGATAACAATCATTTTACAAGGTTTCACGTATCCCGGAGTCAACCAACGAGTGCATGCTATAAACAATTGGAAGCATAAAATTATAATCCTCAAATCGATGCCAAGCTTATATTATTTTGTATAGTTGGTACAAAGGAAAATTTAAAACCTTGGTATACTATATTCAACAATATCCGTAGTTTCACCATGGAAGTGGACTAACGCCACGATCTTTAAAACTTGCAAAGTTATAGCATACACAGTGCAAATCAATATAATTCTATCAAGCTTATGTTAACCATGAAATCATCGAACCTCATAAACTTTACTCATGCCAAGTAAATTCTTATGTTAGTACATATCCATGATATGTCATATGTATATCATTCGAATTACTTAGGCTTGTAAACTTAAGTTTATAACTATATAGTTGTATATTATTTCACATTAAGCTTGTTAATAATCATTTAATGATTGTAATATCATATTGATATTTTTTCCCCAAACATATTTATGTTTAAAAATATTTAGTTCTTTGCTAATGGATAAACCACTTGGTCATAGCATAAATAGTATAGTTACATCCAGCGATAAGCCTTGGGCCATCGAAGCTAGGTTAATTAAGTAAATTTTGTGATACTGAGGAGATGCAAAGAAAAAGGCTATTTCCTTTCCTAGCCAAACTATGATAATGAAGTTTTACTAACAACTTTGAATGGCTAATCACGTTGTCACCAACAGTTATGTTGTGACTTGAAAATGTTTTAGGAACATAGTTTTTTATTTAATTAATCATGAACTTTATAAACCCTAGCTGTCTTTAAACTAGAACTACTGGTAAGTTTAAAGGATTTATAAACAAGATGATTTGTGTAGGTATCGTTGAATAGCATAGAATTTAGATCAGTGGGTGACAAATACTTGGACGATGACTATAAATCCTGTACATAGTCAGTTCAGCAAAGTTTAATGTCTTTTGGCTGTTTACTAACCTTATGAAGTACTTAAGCTATTTCATGTTTGATTAGTAATACAATCTTTTAGTACTGTCTAAGCACTTGCAGGAGATGTTAAAGCAATCTATCTTAAAGAATTGACTTAAGTTAGAAGTTGTGATCAAAGGCGTGAGCCAAAAGAAGTACTATAAAATAAAGTAAGAAAACTGGAGTGGAATCACCCCCACTAAACTCTATGATCTTAAGACTTGGTATTGTACTACAATGTTTAGAACCTTATGGACATAAATCTGCTTTACAGAAGATGAATAACCAGTAATCGCTTATACCAATCTTATTAAGTCAATAATGTATTTTACTGTTAGAGCAAACATTACAGCAATATAGGTTATGCACTCTAGGTGGGTTTAACTTACGACAAATATTACAGGTTATGAACCAGAGAATTAATAACTGTCGCTAATTACATTCAAGTCAAAAAACTCTTCTTTACATGTGTCATTGGCAATTTAGATAGAAGAAACAAACTGCTTGTTTTACCTCATAGAAGCAATTGAATTTGGAACAGCTTATTTACTGAGCTATTGCTTTTGCAAATAAAAGTATATCTGCATTGCTTTATGAAAATTGATAGGCATTACTCGATCATTCTTACCTGTAAAGCTGTGAGGACAAGTAAACTTTCTGCGTTAGCTCAAAATCTAAGTAAGCCCTATAATCCAAGACAGTTCCACCTACTTGTCACAAATTAAAACTCATCAGGAAACTGAAAGAGAATTTGTTATACAAGTTGAACCTAACCTTGTATTAAAAAGTAAAATGCTAAGTACTTAATTCATATTATGTATTAACAAATCTATTAACCAAATAATTTATAGATAATTGTTAGTTGTTAGCAGACCACATTCTCAATATTTTTATGTACGTTCAAAATTTTAAATTTTTCTAAAAAATTGGGGTTTTGACATTGTAGCCTTTACATGATACTATATAATGTTTGTGAAAAAACTATGGAAATTTTTTTTCTCCCTTAACTTCATTAATAAAACATAATTCCTTTTAATGGATTCAAGTAGTTGACCATTCCTTCTTAGCTTTAAAAGAGGCCATGTGTACCACTCCAATATTACTAGGATGAGATTTTATTAATTTTTTTGTTTTGGAATGCGATGCCTTGGGTAGAGGTCATTTAACAGTCTTGATGCAAGAAGGGAACCCCTTGGCATCCACCAACAAGCAATGACGTGGCCACAATTTGGGAAAATCCACATATGATAAACACATGTCAACCATCCTTCATGACATTGACACTTTGCATCCATATCAAATAGGAAGGTATTTATAGAACAAAATTGACCTAGAGTTTCAAGTATTTTCCATAATAAAAAACACTTATACTATTAAATGAGAACTTTATACTAAGAACGAGAACTCTAGGCATAAAAAGGATGATTTTTTTCAAAATAAACACCAAACACACCCCCAAATAGAAAAGTGTTGATACCAGTATACATGTTTTTTTGGGGGGTTAAAAATAGAGCCATGGCCTAAACATCCCATAGTGTTGTTTACAAAAACTTTAAAATCAACCCCTAAATTGGAAAAATATTTGTTTCTTTAAAAGATAAATTACAATTTTTTTGAAACTTGCATATTAAGCAAACAAAAATATTTCATAAATAATTTCACTACTCTAACAATATAAAATCAAAGAAATTATGATGTGATTCATAATGAAATCATATATTAGACCATACAAGAACAAATGATTCATATAAATATTCAAAGTCTCCTTCAGAGTTTCAATTACAAACATCATACTAATAAAAAACATCTATAATGTTTCATTTGAAATTATTCAAATTCATCCATGGAATCTGACACCCCATCAGAATCTACATTTTCTGCAGATGAAGGACTGGATGAAGATGTAGATGACCCATATTATTCTCTATTATCAATGGGTGCACCATCTGAGTCTACATCTATGCCCATCATTTCAGTTGTCATATTCCTTCTAGATCTACGACTTGATTTAGCAGACTCCCATCTTGCAACTTCTTATTTTGGCAGCAACTTCTTGATAATGTCTATAGTCTTGGAGCCAATAGCGAATTTCTTTGTCAACTTGAAATCATAAAAAATTATATCAAATTCCTCTAATTTTAAGATGTCAATGGCACGCCGATTTATTTTCTGACCCTTTCTTTTTCTCTTTCTACAAACCCTTTTCTCAACCATCATCTCTTCCTTGTACACACCATCAAATGGGTGTGTATCTATTGCATACCAATGTACTTCTATTGATACTACTTATTCATTTTCTTTATTCACCTTCATAAATTCTGCAATCCAGAAAGGATAATCACATGCATCATCTGTAGCCAAAACTGTAATCATGCAACCCTCCTTGATATGTTGTATTGAGCCCCTGTAAAAGTATTCCATCTCTCGACGCTTTGCATATGATTTTCTAGAGCCAATATACATTTCTCTTTCCCTTAATTGAGAAAACTCAACACCTTGAGGTTCAAAATTTGTTTCCTCGTTTTCATTTGACACTCTTTGTGGCCAAGTAAATGGAGACTTCAAATATATATCTCCATTTGTAGAGTTTGAAATTATGTCACTTTGCTCCATGAAAAAGGAATCCCACCAAATAGAATCAGCAACATCAAATTACTCCTATGTATCTTCGATAAAATTTTTGATTTCTTCCAAGCATTGAGAAGAATCAACATCTCTTTTGTGCTGCCTTGCATTATGAATCTTTGAAAATGATTGCAATAATAATAAATTTGAAGCATACATTTGATGATTTGGGATGAATTTCAAAAATGCCAAATGTAATGAAGGCTCCCATTTTGTGCTAGTTGAGTTCTTCTTTCCCCACAATAGTGTTTTCCATCATTATTTTTTATACGAAATTGATGTTTTTTTTTGTAAGTTGGAAACTATTCTATTAAAAAAAGAAAATGATGGTACAAAAAAAGTTACAATGCAGAGAAGCATTCCTGCTCATAGGGATTAGCAGGTAGACAAGTTCAATGAAGAGTATCGGACCCTCCCTCCAGGAGGGAAAACAGATCCAAACAATAAGACCCTCCCTCCAGGAGGGAAAACAGATCCAAACAACAAGACGCTCCCTCCAGGAGGGAAAACTGGCCCAAAAAGAAAAGAGTGACTTATACAAAAATGACATGAAGGTTATTGGAATAGACCATACAAAAAAATTCAAGCCAAGAAGAGCTGAAGTTCTTCCTAAGAGGACATAAAACCATAGTCAAAATATGGTTATGGCTTGTAGTAAGGTTCTTCAACAATAGGGAAATTGAAGCCTGTGGAGACTAGCTTAGTTGACTCGTCTGTTGCATCTGCTAGATCATCACTGGAAGAGTCCATCGCCTTGTCGCTAGAGGTGTTGTCCTTAATATATCTACCTACAAGGAATTTATTTATCAGGAGAGGGGAATTCTTTTTGGACAAGGATGGGCTAGAGATACATTTTCCAGCTGAAAGAGTATAAATGCGACACTACGGTAGGGGAATGGTGGTGGAGGGAGGAGCAGAGGTAGAAGCTTGGGGGACAGTCGAGGTAGTAGGAGCAGGTGGTGGGGGTGGAGTAACTGGAGAATCCAGAGGTGGGAGAGGTGCGGAAGGTGTAGGAGGGACAGGAATTTCAGGTGCCAAAGGCTGGGAGTGAAAACGGAGGATAAGTCGGATGAGAATATTCTTTATAACCCAGTAATTTGTTCTTTGTTCCAGGGTGCATCCTGCAGAATTGACAACGCCAATTAATTCATCCTCCCAATTTTTTACCATTTGGTGAACCACATCATGGATTTCAACATCAAATCCATCCCCACTTTCCTGTGCAAAGAGAGGAATGTGGTGTTTCGGCTGAGCACCTCTACCTTGATGACCACGACGAGTTGTCCCTCGTTTCCTTCAAGACATGATTGGATAGTGAAGGGGGATGGAAAAATTAGGACCAAGAACAAAATTACAGAGGGTGGAGAAATTAGAAAGAAATTGGAGGAAAATATGTGGGATCATGCAGGGAAAATGCCCCAGTTGGAGGAGGAGCTGAGGGTTATGGTCGTAGGAACGTCAGCCAATACAACAGGTTGGCATAGTTAATCCTCCCTACATCGAGTTGATCGTTGTGTCCCATCATATGTCCTAGAGAAGGCCACGTCTCATCATCAAATAAAGGCACGCAACCAAGGATTGAAGGAGGAGTGAAATCATGCAGGTGGAGGTTTGTCCCAGTCAGCATCCCCCCATGTCCATATTAACGTCGCAAGCACCCACATCCGGGTTGAAGTCCTTTGCTGCGATGAGTACACAGTCCTACCTGAAGTGAGCATCCGAGATTTGAGCTAGGGTACAATGATGCAGAAAGGAAGCAGAGAGAACCCCCTAGTTCGCAATCTTGTCCTCTAGAGTATTAGCCTGTCTTCTGACATGCTGGAAATTAATAGACAAAGTTTAGTCAAGGAGCAGTGCTAGTTGCTGTAGATCATAGTCCAATCTCTAGCTTGAAGAGATTTTGGTACTACAAGAGCCATTTTGGAGCTTAATGGCTAGATTGAGAATAGGATTAGAGTCTCCCTCCACTATGAGCCGAAATAAGGCATGAGTGGAAGTTATTTTGATACCTTGTAGGAGACCATTCAGCTCAAAAACATTGTTACTTTCGAGCCCGAGTTTTCCATAGTAGACATGAGTGATTTGTCATGTTTCAGTTCTGAAAGCTACACTAAAGTCAGCAAGGCTAGGGTTTCCTTTGGAAGCCCCATCAAAGTTGATCTTGTAGAAGCCATGGAAGGGAGAAGATGAGGAGATGGGGGAAGAGGGGTGGGGTGGGAGAGAGACGACATCAGTGGGTGAAGGGGGAATGGGGGAGATCCAATGGTTGAGAATGCATTTTTCCTAAGGATGGGCCTGGAGATAGTTTTCCTTCCAGCTGGTAAGCAGATTAGTCTCCTTGATGCATTGTTGACAGTGAATCTAAATGGTTGCCACAGAGTTGAATTTACCTTCAAAATTCCTGAGATTTCTCTCTTTCCAAATGCCCCAAATGAGGAATCCTGGGGTGAGTTACCAAATTATATTGAGAATGGAATTTTGAAAGGGATGGTTGTGCCAATTTTTGATGGTGTTCGTGAAACTGTTGAGACATCTATCCATCCTTCTACAGATACTGGCTATGTTGGTCCAGAGATGATTTGCAAGTGGACACTGATTGAGAATGTGCTCCATGGTTTCTTCCTGCTCTTTGCAAAGAGAACATTGTGAAGGTATAATAAAACCCATTTTGAGTAGATTATCCCAAGTGAGAATACGCCTGTGAAGGACAAGCCAAAGAAAAGTGGTGACCTTGGGCCAAGTTTCTAGGCCCCAGATCTTGTACCAGCCCGAGTCACAAGGATCGTTGGGAGTGTTAAGGAGTTGATGAGCTTATTTGGTGGTGAACATACCTTTTTGTTTGTAACCCCAATGAAGAATGTCTTTTCCAGGTCTATGTCTAATGCAACGTTGCTGTAAATCCTCCCAAAGAGCCTCAGAGTAGAGTTGTTGCTTCCGCGGATACCACTTGTCCCCTGTGATCCATTCTTGGAAGTCCTCCTATTTGTTCTAAAGCCTTAAGAAGTGGAATCTATCATGAGAGGGGATCAAGAGAGTGACATGCATTCCTTGAAGGTTGAAGGTGGTGGCAAGCGAGGGGAACTAGTTCTAGGAGTCAGTCCAAAAATTGGCTAGGGAGTCATTGTGAATTTCCCAAAAACAATGTTGTTGAACTATAGGTCTCTGTGAATTGGTTGCATTCCAAATGAGACAGCCTTTTATATTTTCTGAAAACTTGACAAGAATTTGAGTGGGCCAGTCTTTTGCATACTTTTTATTCCATAATTGTTTCCACTAACTATGATTTTTGGTAACCCAGTTCCACCATATTTTCGCACTGAGAATTTCATTACTTTACGAGGGATCCCTCAGCCCAAGCCCACCATCTATTTTTGTGCAGCAGACAATGTCCCATTTGACAAAATATCAGTTATGGGATTTTTTTTCCCCATTCCAAAGGAAAGTGCGTTGGAGCATTTAGATGGCTTTGAGGACCCACTTCGAAGCAGCTAAGACGAAAAATAAGTATAGAGGCATGGCTTGAAAAATAGATTTGATAAGAACCAGGTGATATGCTTGGTTGAGGGAGCATAGAGTCCAATGAGACAGGAAAAGTTCCAACTTAGTTAGAATTTCCATCCACGAGGAATGTTTGAGTGCAGAATCAATGAGGGGGAAGCCATGGTATTTCAAGGGGAGAGTAGCTATTTTGAAGCTCAGAATTCGAGCAATGTTTCTCTGCTTTGGGAGAGGAGCGTTGAAGAAAAATATTTCATATTTCTCCTGGTTAACATTCATGCCTGAAGATTTGGAGAAAGTGGAAATAATGTTCTTTAAATCTCTGGCTTCCTGGACAGAGGGATGTCCCTCCCATGAATTGTTGATGGGTGATGGGAGTATGATCATGGAGCGAAAGACCCTTGATGGTTCCAAGGTTTTTGGCTTGGGTGAGCATGCAACCAACACTTTCAGATATGAGAATGAAGATGAAAGGAGAAAGAGGATCTCCCTGTCTTATGCCCCGAGAGGGGTTGAAGGGTTTAGAGGGGAAGCCATTTATAAGTATGGAAAACAAGGCAGTAGAGATGAGATGGATCACCCAATGAATCCAAGAGGGATGAAACGCAAAGGCTGACATGTTATCTCTATGAAATCCCAGTTGAGTTTGTCAAACACTTTGGAGAGGTCCAGTTTGAGGAGCATGCCAGGATTTTTGGAGGTCTTGAGGGAGTGGATAGCTTCATGTGCCAGGATGATCTCATCTAATATTTTTCGGCCTTCAACATAGCCAGTTTGTTCAATAGAGATGAGAGAAGGCAAACATGGTTTTAGGCGATTGGCTATAATCTTGGTGATAATTTTGTAAAGCACATTGCAGAGTGCGATAGGATGATACTTACTGAGATTAGAGGCCTTTTTCCCTTGGGAATGAGAGTGAGGAATGTGGCATTGAGGGATAGCTATATTCTCTGAGTAGTGCATGATTCCTCTACCATTTCCCAAACCTCGTGCTTTAACAAGTTCCAAGAAGAGTGGAAAAAGTTAACAGTGAAACCATCAGGTCCAGGGGTTTTGTCTTATTTCATTTTCCTAACAATCTTCTCCACTTCTTGAAGCATTGTGGGTCTCATGAGAATGGTGTTTTTTTCCTTAGTGACCAGGGAGGGAATATGGGAGGTGACTTCTTGGATGGCCACAACCCTGTTTTGATCATTCTCTGTGAGGAGATTCTAATAATAGCAAACTAGCTCGGTTTCCATGTCCTGGTGTCTTTCCAGGAAAAGAACTTCATTATTTTTTAGGTTGATGATGCAGTTATGCATGCAATGGTGTATAGTAGATCTGTGAAATAATGAGGTGTTGCGTTCACCTTTCGAGAGACATTTGATGCGTGAATTTTGATTCCAGTATATTTCCTCTTGTTTATTCCTTTCTGTGATCTAGAGAGTGAGTTGATGTTCCAGAGCCATAGTTTCCTTTGTGCGGCCTGAGGAAATTATCTACTACTGAAGGTGTGCCATGTCCTGTTCCAAGAGAGCTTTGTTGGTGAATATGTTCCCAAAAGTGTGCATGTTCCAGTGTTTGAGGTGTTGCTTGAGAAGTTTCAGTTTGTTTTGGAGTTTATGCAAGCATGAAGTGTGAGTGACATGTGTATTTAGGCACCATCCTATAATCATCTCATGGAATTCCAGATGTGTGAGCCAGAATTTCTCAAACCTAAAAGGATTCCTTTTAGCTTCATCATCGATCTGCCAATTTAAACAAATTGGCCAATGATCCAAACCTGTAGCAGGAAGGATAGAATCATGGATCTCATCATTCATGAGCATGATGTGTTTGAAAATGAGAAAGCAATCTAGATTACAGGCGATCTGAGCATCTCCTCCCCTAAGGTTATTTCAGGTGTGGATACCATTGTTGGTGTGAAGGTCGATCATGTTATTATTGTCAATGAACCCCTTGAAGAGTTTATCTGCTTTTGTGAGCATGCACCTTCCTCCATGCTTATCCTAAAGGGAGGTGATAAGATTGAAGTCGCCACCGAGGATGTCAATGGGATGATCTTGGTACAAAAAGAGCCATTGGAGAAAATTGACAAGGGAGGACTTTTGATCAGGGACCTGGGGTCCATAAACATTGGTTATTCGGCCATGCAGTTTGGTGCCAATAGGATGAAAAAGAGGAGTAATGGAGTGGCGAGAAGCCAGGAAGTGGTCAAGTTCCACCTCTATGGGATTCCAAGAGATTTTGAGCCCTCCTGAAGACCCAAAAGAGTCAAGTGAGATGGACTAGAAGCCACGCCAGAGTCTGGAAATTAGAGAGTCAAGGTTGGAACTACTGGATTTGGTTTCTTGTAACATGAGAATAGTGGGTTTCTATTGCTGGATCGTTTTCTTGATCAATCTGTTCTTACTGGGACTATTGATACCTCTTATATTCTAGGATATAATATTCATTTATTAACAGTGAGGTTAATAGGGAATAATTCAGTAAGCTGGGAGCATTGACCTGATTCAACCAGTATGGAAGGGAAGTTTTCCTTCCTCTCCTTTTATTTTCCTTATTTCTTTTCTTGATTTCTTTGGGAGTGATGGTGACTATACCTAGTTTGTTGTTGGAATTAGTAGTGTGTAGAATATCCGTGAGCATTTTAATCTACTTGGGGAAAATGTCTTGGAAGGTTTTATTCTTACAGGCATATTCCAGACCTATGAGGTACAAATATCCCAAATCTATATCCCCCATTTCCTCATCCATTAGGATTTTCGCCTATTGAGTGGATAAAAGAGAGGTTTGGGTGTGAGTTGCTTCTATGAGAGGTTGGGCCTACATTTTGGTGTTGATATTGGCTTGTTGGCTAGAATCTATAGTAGTCTTTCCTTTTTGTGCTTCCTGGTGAGGACGTTTGGAGATATTTTGGGGATCTAAGGTGGTGTGCTCTAGTTATTCCAAGTGAGTTTTGAGGACCCCAAAGTTGTTGCTGGTAGAAGGGTTTGAGTATTTTTTTATAATGGGATTTTTCCTTCCTTGTCTTCGTTTTCCTGGGACCTTCTTGAAGCCTTCATCATTTGTATCAAAATTCGGTTCCGTACCAATTTTATTCTTGGGACAGTCACAGTATAGATGATCGTACTCATGACATTTCAGGAATTTGAAGGGTATATTCTCATAATATAATAGATGAACCCATTCTATTTCCTCATGTGCAAGAATGATGGAATCTGGTAGGATTTTTGCAATATGCATGTATGCGCAAATACGAGCATATGAGGTGTACCTTTTTTGTTGCGGTTGGTTGACTACTTTGACAAAATATCTAAGTGTGTTTCCAATGTCTTTGAATGTTTCCTCATCCTAGTATTCCTCGGGGAGTGAGTAGAGACAAACGCAGTTCGGGGCCCAAGAAAAATTTTCCGTGTCCGGATTGAAGCGCTCCACCCAATTTCTGAGAAAAAGACCTGCAAGTTGAAGAAATAGGGCCCTCCTTCCAGGACACGATATTTTTCCTCTAGAAAAGTGAAAATGATGGTGAAAAATCCTTTTGAACCTAGATGAATGTTGAAGTGGGCCTTGGGTCTCCATTTGGCTGTGATCTAGTGGAGTAGATATTTTTCAGTGGGCCAGATTCCAATGAATTTTCCTATGAGAGCATAAGTCCTCATGTACTCGATGCGTGCATTAATCCTGGAGGGGGGAAGGTTTATTCTGGGTTTTTCTATTGACATTCCAATGCATGTATGGGTTCAAGTTTTGGAAGTGGCTGGCGGCATATTCTATTGCTCCTCATCAGTCTTGACCGTGTCAGGCTACAAAATATTTTATGAGAGTGGGGTATCCAAGACGAGGCTTGAATCGTGAGCCTGTGTGGTGCAGGATGAAGGATGCAAGAGGGGGGATCTTAACACCCCCCCTAGGGTGGCAACCATGGAGTGAAAAAAGGGAGAAAACAAGATCACAGATGGGTTAGAGAAGGAGGCGGTTGCCAAGGAGCCATTGACCTGCAAATAGAAACCTTACTCGCCTCGAGATTGCAGAGCATTTTTTTGTTCGAACAAAAATCATTGGGGATGAAAAAATTATGTTGAAATCTAATGCCATTAATTTTTTCAATGCACCTTTCTTCACCATGCGATCCAAAATTAAATCTTCTCATGTCAACAATTTCTTTCCAATTTGTGTACAATAGGTTTTGGATGGTATGCTTTCCTTACAATTTCAATCAATGATGGTAGGATCTTGAGTTTATTCCTCCTCAATTTCCTTGCAAAATGGCTAAACATTTGATTAATATGATCATGTGTATGCCCAAAAATAAGGAGAGCAACTTTCACCTTTTTAAAAATTCCCAATTCAACAAGCATGTTTAGATAAGAAAGCACGACCTGATTTTTGTTTTCTCGGCTTGTGTTGTCCAATTACAGATATAGAAATTCAGGAATATCACCATACCAATGAGAAAGGACATGATGAAATATGGTGATTGTCAAATTTTCATCATTGTGAATATTTGGAGCTATAAAGCAAGCCCTTGGAAAAAATTCACCATTAAAAACCAAACACCCAACCAAGTGAAATTGAATAAAATTTTCCTCGTTTAAATTCTTTGGCACACAGACAAAATGTGGGAAGAGTGTTTTTTTCTGATCTATGCCATCAATTATCAAAACCATATACTTATGTGGAGCATCATAACACTTCTTGAGATGTTTTTACAACTTTTTTTTGTTCATTTGATTGTTTATTGCGATGTTCTTGTAGTGAATCGATTATAGAATCTACAAAGAACATAATAAAAAAATGATTGATAACTAGTTTTCATAATTGACATTTATCTAAAAAATAAACAATTTTTTAAACATACTTGTTTCTATCCCTTCTGATCTATCCCTTCTTTCTCTAAGAGAAGCACATATTGTTGAACTTGTTTTTCCATACTCTTGTGAAATATGCATATCTGATGAAGTTTCCATTTTCTTGACCACCTTGAACATAATCCTTGTATACGTTGTAGATTTCTTGTCTTATGAAATTATCTTGAATGTGTATTGTTTCTCTATTTGGAATACTCTCTCCATGCTTGGAAAGGAAATCATGCATCCATGATATTACAATGTGTGTTGATGGTCCAATGATTCATCCCTGATAATCGTCAGAATAAAATGTTGGATCCTTTTATAGTCTTGTTTGGATTCTTGATAATCTAAGATTACCAATTAAGTGAATTATTTTGAATTCCTTTCTACAAAGAATAACATTTCCAACGCGATAATCATAACCTGTCCTTGTAGAAATCATACACCCCACTAAATATGAACTTTGCATACTTTTGTTCATTGATAAATACTAGTTCCTTTTCACCAAGGAATAATTGTAGCCTATACCCTTCAAACAATTGTTGTGGAAACACTCACTCAAAATCAAATGAGTAATGGAACTTGGAATTGTGATCAATTCTTTCCTAGACCTTATATAACCAAAATGCTTTGGATTGGGATAAAAAGGTCCAGTCCTATACTTAATTCTGCTCATTGTTGGATTATGTCTCTGCCTTTCTTGGACAATTATGTCTGCAACAACAACCTTATTAGAATGAATGTTTTCATTGTGAGGAATATGACCCCCCTAATTGAAAACATGATCACGAAATTAAATATGAAAATTATTTCCATGATCAGTAATAAGTTGATCACTTGCGGATAGATCAATGTGACCATCAACACTATTGGTGCCACTAAATTCTTCATTTAAAGGGAACTCTTGAAATTCAACATTGACATCATTAGTGCCTGTAACATCCTTAATTGGAGGAGAATCATTGTCTTCATCATCGGTGGCTTCATCATCGATGTCATTGAAATCCTCTCCTGGATGAATATCATCGTCGATGCCATTGAAATGTTCACTTGGAGAAAGGTCATGAAGGGTGCCATTGAAATCATCGCTTGGAGGAAATTCATCACAGGTGGTAAGAAAATCCTCTCCTAGAGGAAAATCATCATTAGTGCCATTGAAATCCTCACTTGAAGGTGACTCATCATCGATGACATTGAAATCCTTGCTTGGAGCAAAATCATCATCACTGCCATTGACATCATTGCATGTAGGAAAATCATCATCAGTTCCATTGAAATCCTTTCTTGGAGGAAAATTATCATCACTGTTATTGAAATCCTCGCTTGGAGGAAAATCATCATCAACTCCATTGAAATCCTTGTTTGGAGGAAAACCATCATCATTTCCATTGACATCCTCACTTAGAGGAAACTCATCACCAGTTCAATTGAAATCCTCGCTTGGAGGAGAATCATCATCATTTTGATTGACATCCTCGCTTGGAGGAAACTCATCATGAGTTCCATTGAAATCCTTGCTTGGAGGAAATTAATATTCACCATTATTGATTTTTTTGTCCTCACAAAATTCATCATATGTCCCATTAAAATCCTCACTTGGATGAAAATTATCATTAGTCCCATTAAAATCCTCGTTGGGAGGAAAATCATCATTTCTCCCATTAAAATCATTGCAGCTAGGAGGAGAATTATCATTGGTCCCATTAAAATACTTGCTTGAAGGAAAATCATCATTCATCCTATTAGAATCCTTTCTATGAATAAATCCATCATCATTATTGGTGCAGGCATGCTCAACGAAATCATCATTAGTCCCATCAAAATCCTTGCTTTGAGGACAATCATCATTGGTCCCTTGAAAATCCTTGCTTGGAGGAAAATTGTCATCATCTTGCTTATTGTCTTTAGAATCCCCACTTGGAGGAAGATATTCATCATCATCATCATCACTATCACATTCTTTCCCTTCATTTTGTTTCCTTCAAAATATTCAAAATTTGGAAGTTCTTGAACAACATGTTTGATTATATTGCTTGCATCGTCAGTATCTTGGCAAGACAAACAATAAAACTCTTCATTGACATTGGAATTTAATTCAGATGAGCCCATGTCTTCTCAATAAAAGATAGAATTATAGAAAAATCTTAATAGATAAGACAATGAAATTTTACCATATACCTCACCAAAAAGTAGAATGGTGCAAATGTCAATCAACCATATTATAGCTATGAGAATGGAATTTCCCATCCAAAAATTTCCCTCCAAAACTTACCTCCAAAATTTTCGTTCAAAATTTTCCCACCAACAATATAGCACACATTTCAAGCACATTCATAAAACTAGTAAAAAAAGAAAGATATGAAATAAAAAAACTATGAAATAATGTATTAAATAATTACATATTTATATCCCCATACATATAAAACCACTGAAGTTTTGTGTAAATTTTTATATATACAATATGTAATAAAGTAATGGTTATTTACCTTTTCTTTGAATCCCACATTCGTAAAACAACTAATGTTAAACCTAATTTAGGCTATATAAATCATTTAGTTTTCCTACTATTCATCATTGAGTTTGGAGAGATTTACTAACAATTTCAAGGTTAGTTTTTCTTCTTTTTTTAATAAATAGGTTAGTTTTTTTCCTTTTTTAATAAATAGGTTAGATTTTTTCTTTTTTTAATAAATAGGTTAGTTTTTTTTCCTTTTTAATAAATAGGTTAGTTTTATAGTTAATTTGACAATGCTAGCTTTATGGTTTTATTAAATTAGCATTGGTTATTTTATGGTTTTATTAATTTTTCATTTGTGCATTCTTAAAAGTGGTAAAGTTAAACCTAATATATCTTATGAATTCATTGTTGTTTAGACTTTGGATCAATTCACGAAAGGATTTAAAGAAGAAAGAGAAGATTCTAGAGGAGCTTCTAGCACTTTCAGGAGAGGAGGATCTACCATTTTTTGGGTTAGTTATTTTATTTTTTTCCTATATATATATATATATATATATATATATATATATTGTGAAGGCGTGTAGTGTTAATAGAAGGAAGACCTACCCCATATCCCACAATTTGTAGTTTTTATTATTTTTAATTTTTAAACACCCCTCCCCCTTTCTAACCTCATAAACCCTAACAACATTGCATTAAAAATAAAATATATATAAACACCCCCAACCCATTTAACCCCTCAAAAAACATTATACCAAAAAAATTTAAAGAAAAAAGAAACTCCCCAAATAAATTTACCCCCCAAACATTATTAAAAAATTAAAATTAAAACCTCCCCTCCCTTCTCCCTTCCTGCACCCTTCTCCTCTGCCCGCTCCCTTCTTCTCCTCCTCCTCCCTTGTGTGCCCCTCAACCCTCCCTCTATTCCACTTCCCCTTCCCTCCCTTGCCCCACGCACTCTCTCCACCTCCTCCCTCCTCTCCTCATCACCCATAGCTCCCTTCCCCCACTCCCTCCACCTCCTCCCTCCTATCTTCCCCTTTGACCTCGAACTCATCCCTCCTCCCTTCCTCCCCCTCCTCCCCCTATGCTCCCCTCCACCCTCCTCCCCCTCTGCCTACCCCTTCCACCTCCTCTGTCGTCACATTAAGGGGAGTGATGCTCCCTTGGGAGCCAAAGGGTTGCCCCTCACTTGCAACGCAATTATGAGAATTGTGCCTCCAGTGTGGTGCATCCCTTTGGAACCCAAGGGAGAGAAGTTCCACTCCCACCTCCTCCTCCATCGTCGATCCCTCCAGTTTCCTGTGCACCCCTCCAACTCCCTCCTCCCTCCTCCCTGCACACCCCTCAACCTCCTCCATCCTCCCTGTACACCCCTCAACCTCCTCCCTCCTCCCTCCTCCCTAGCTACTCCACTTTCCCTTCCCTCTGATCCCCCACGTGGATCCACACAATAGAAATTGAGCCCAAAATCCGACAGCTGCCATGTCTGAAATTCGACAATTCCCTATCGGTTATTCGACATATGCAATTTTTTTTGCCATCGGTGGAATAACGTCGTATATTCAACATCATTCCTATACCTGTCAAAGATCAGACTACACCATCGTCGAATGTCAGCCAGTTCTGCAGAAAGAAATTATGATTATTCCATCAAAATTCGGACACCTGAGCGTTAAACATTCTACTTTCTACTATCAAAAAGTCGACGGCGCCTTGTCGACTGTCACTCAGATCTGTTACAAAAAAACTTTTATATACCATCGAATTTCAGACGGAGTGACGTCAAATTTCCGACACGTAGCCGTAGGTTATGCGACGGATATCACGTCGAAAGTCCGACCCAAGGCCATAGGTTTTGCAACGACTATCCGACGGGCTCGACTATTGGAGATATGGCAGTCCCATCAGATGTCGTTGGGAGAACACCAAAGATGCGACGGGAAAGCTTTGGCCGAACGACAACTAATAGTGTCAGATCTTCAGCAACCTCGTCAGATATCCTCCAATGGCCGCCAGAAATGCGATGGGCCATTCTGTAATTAACAATTTTTTTTGAAAGGTTTCCATTCACCAATTAGTTTACCCTTTGATTTCAATTGTTTTTTTCTAATAAGTTCATGACTACATATCTAAAATCACCCATACATAGTAAATTTCAATATACACAAACATACACTATATATTTGATATGACACACAAGGACTACATACAACAAGAATAGAAATAAACATATCAAAAAAATTACAAAATGAAATTTCCATTATGAAACAGATAATACATTATCACCTTCAACACAATAGAATTTGAGAAATCCATCAAAAAATGAAGCTTTTAGGTGAACATTCACATGCTTATAAGGGAGATTATCCTTGGTGTAATAACATGTCAAAAGAAAATACACAATAGTTTATCTGGGCTACCAGGATTCAAGAAATTCTGATAGCATAATACAAAAAATGTCAGATTAACTCACCCTGTAGAAAATATGAGCAATATTACATGCACTTTGTAGTAATTTGTGCACAAAAATAAACAGAACAAGTAAGATAAAACATAATCAATCCTACCATAAGATCCTGGAAACTGCATCATTTTTCTTTTATCTAGACATCTCCATGTGTAGTGTATGGAGTTAATGTTTTACTATACCTTGTGATTGAACTCATAGTGGATATTGGAGCATATACCCCTCAGGAACTTACTGTATATATCTACATTTTCTCAATCATGAATGTAAGGACATTTACCTCCCTCCTTATTGCATTTGCCAAATCTTGTAAAAAACTGGAAAAAATGTTGTTTTTTAGCCAAACGACATCTGGTAGTTTGTAAACTCCATCTAACTTTCTCACTAGCTAGGGCACGACTTATTGTCTTTGGATCCCTAACAAGTTGGTTTCCATTTCCAACCCTTAAATATCTATTCAAATCCCATGCAAAGAACTTATTATTCAAGTCCAAAATACAGTAGATTCTCTTGAAGAACAAACTCAACAATACATGCATCACTGACTACTCTAGAGTCTGTACTAGAGTGTGAAAATTTCCTAGAAGGTTCTCTTGAATAACAACCTCACCAATACATGCATGAGTGACATAAGCATAGTGGTGAGATACCTTATGACACATATCTAAGAGATCAATTCTTTTTTAACGATATGAATATTAAAGAGAAGTTGTTAGTGCATATTGCAGTAATTGGTTTGTTTGCACCCTAGGGAGGTTTGGAAAGGTGTATATTCCCACGAGCATATTCCAAACCTAACAGTTTTGATATCCTTGTTCATACCAAAAAAATATTTCAATTGATATAATGAATGACCTATTCAAAACTCAGCAGTCATGCTCTCCAATGTATTTCAAAAACATATTTTAATTGAAAGGTTGCCATTCACCAATTACTTTACCCTTTGATTTCAAATTTTTTTGGCCAATAAGTTCAATGTCTTATTGCGAGGCTCTGACAAAATGTGATATTAAACCTTAGATAACTTTTGTTTTAACTATTACATTATTGAATCTCTTATAATGTTAGGTCTTTTACTATGTCAATCTTTAAATAGACTAACTTGATGAATGAATTGAATGATCTTAACTCAAACAACTCAAATAACTCAACAGTAGCTTGAACATGATTTCTAGGTTATAAAATGGTAGTTCAAAATGTCTTAGGACTAGGAAGCAAATAATATCAGAATTTTTAAATGTTATGCATGATTGCTAACCATTCTCATTCAGTGACTGTGTAGTTACGCCTTTTGTGGATGTTAAATTGCAACTTGAAAAATACACGTGATTACCGATATTGTCATCTCTAAGTAGATCACAACCACTGACATAATGACATTGGCTAAGATAGCTTTCTTCTCGGCATTATTGTAATGTAAACTGACTGGATGTTACTCTAGGTTACAAGTATATAATGTTACCAGACATTCATAAACAAGAAGCCTAAACTTGCAAAATATATTTTGGCAACATGAATGCTATCAAATTCAAACCATATTTCAACTGTCAACAATGCCACTGCCAGTGACATATGCTATTAATAATTGTTGTATATGAAAAAACAATGTGAATTATTTTCATGCACAGGACGGGTTAATATAAACATAATCCTACAGTTCAGATGCAGAGGCACACCAAATTCTTCCAATGATTTGAATTTATATCAACAACCCATATAAAAAGTTCAAAATACTACATTATAATTTTAATTTACAATCACAAACAAGGATAAAAATATTGTTACCAGTATAGAGTCTAGACAACATAACGAAAACAGGCAGTTCTGAAAACCATCACACTGGAATAAATTTCACTTCCTGCAGATACCTGTACTGAGAGCATTTTACAAACAGTCTCTTATGTTTAGTGTATATTACTTTCACCTTCCAGGGAACTACCTAGATGAACAATTAGTCAGAAACCTCAAGAAAGCATTGTTTCATGAGAATCCATGTAACCTTCTTAGTCTTTCCTAAGTCTGCGAAATTGAATGCAGATAAACTCATAAGGATATCAGAACCAACCAAGCAAGGAACTAATTTAGACGAAAATTCTATTTAAATAGATGTACAACATCAAAATTTCAGCTAATTGCCTATTATAGTTCACAACATTATCGAAAGTCATGGCTGCAAATGGGCTTTCTTCAATAAAACCATTTTTCCTTGGGAAAGAACCTCGAACCCAGGCTATTTGCATTAGACACTAAAACCCATCTAATTCTATACATGTGAAGAATAGCTAGGAAGTATAAAATGGAATGCTTAAAATCCATTGTAGGTAGAGGACGAGAAACAACCTAAACAAATCGTACCCAAGCATTATGTTTATGATTGATCAAGGAATTGATTTACCAAGGGGTACAAGTCTTTGAGTGAGTTTGAAAGTTATTTTAAGGCCTCTGGAATTATCTGAACCTCAAAAATATGTGAACATTGTTCTCATATTTCAAAGATATACTACATACAACCTAAGCAGACACTTGGAAAAATACGAATAAAGGTGATTAGCACACTTGATCACCAAAAGGATAGCAATGAAGCACTTGAAGTATGCTCGTGGTGATGAACTCTACCCAATTTACCTTTTCCATCAGAGTTAAATAAAAATACCAATAGTGGATTATGTGTCTAAAAATAGGATGGAAATAGAGCTCAACTTATCACAAGCACAAAAATAAATATGCAATAAGATTGAAGATCTTCAAAACCCTTACCACTCTGAGGTTTTCCATTGGTTGAGAGTGGTTCTTGTCTTTACCTATGATAGCTTCAAAACTTCTCACTATAATATTTAATCAAATGGAAGACTTGGCATGTGGAATCCGAATGATGATTGGGAAAGGATACTAAAATGCCCAGTTTTGATCGGAAATTGATCGGTAGGATCTATGGAGGATGAGGCTTGTAAAACTTTATAATTAGCTAGCATGAGGTCTTGACACAAATATTTACAGTCCGAAGCATAAAATATCAAAGTTTTTTAGGGGTTATAATATTATAGTTTAATCAAGCTTGCAGTATTCATGAAAACTCATTTCACTCTTGAGTCCCTTTAATGCATTCAATTGGGCCATTCGGTTCATAGGTTTTTCATTAGATGGACCGTGAGTGAGGTGAACAACAAACTGGCTTTGACCATGCATACAAACTGTAACCCTAATAAGAGAGCGATATGATACTAAAGAGAACTTGCATATAGGAAATTAAGAGTACAGTTTCTAGCATAAATGCAGGATACAATAGAGGAAACTCAAGTTCCTATCTTGAAGCTTCATATGCATGACTAACCGCTTAGTAACTTGAAATGATGTTTGTTAATTAAATAACTAGTAAAGAATCACTTCCTAATCAAGCATACCAATAATACCTTTGAAACAAGTAGGGAACTTACTCAGTATAGTGTTTACATACAAACATGTATTGTCAAAATAATTAAGTTTGGACAAATAAGCATAGGATTTACATATACATCTAGAAAAAGTAGTTTCATAGTGTTTGATAGGGTATTCGGAAAATGGATTGAAATTCTACAATAAACTTATCAAAATTCCATTTCAAAACATTCATAAAAAAATGAATTTCAAATTGAATCTACACATCGAAATGTGATAGCAAGTCTTCATGCCACTGCTCCATGTGTAATCAGTACTGGTAATCATTATTTTTGTTATGTAATGTTACTAATGAAAAATCGGTAGTGTACACCTCAAGGAGTGCACAAGACATTTTCAGATGTCATTTAAATCATTTCGAGTGTCATCAGACTCTGCATAAGAAGCGAACAATGAATGTGTATTGAAGTGTCAGCTCTATGAATGTGGATAGAGCACATGCATCAATGGATGATACAACCATAGGACACTTGCATGCAAGCTCACAACAAAAAAACTTACATGGTTGCTCCAAATAAAATATTCTGGCCTAAATCTAATGCAATAAAGGAATTGAAATACTTTCCAGAATTAAGAAATAGAAGGATAAGCATACATCTAAAGCGAAAGATGTGTATACATACCACGATATGGAAGTCAAACAAAATAAGTCTCTCAATGCAACCTATGCATTCTAAAAAATGAATTTTGATTATAACAGCACGACAGTTGCATATTTTCCTTGTAATAGATAATTGCATACTTTTACTGGAAACTCCTTGAAGAGTTGAGTATTGAACATAAAATTAAGAGCATGTTAAAGCAATATTTATGGGATTTGAAAACAAACACAAAAGTATCCTTGAAGTCAAATTTTCATTATGAATTTAAATGTTTACCTTGTACTCCAACTATCAATGACAGGAAATATACTAACTAGAATAGTACAAAACTAAAAGAGAATTTCACTATAAGCTTTGAGACATTTTTTGATGTGATATTTCTGTCACCTTGGATTTATCACTACAATTTGAATCTATCCTAATCAAATATACACCATTGTTTGAACTCATTTGGTCCGGAAAACATTCTTCATGCATTATTGTGTTATCCACAGGTTCTGTATATTCATGCCAAATGGCTAACTAGGACTCCATTCTCTCCAATTCATCATGAAGCTATTTATTTCGACTATCTATGTCCTAAAATTTAATAGATAAAACTTTGTTACCTTGTCTTAAGGTCAATGTGTCCCTTCCCTAGTCACGAATTGTTTGAGCCTTCCTAAGCCACAAGTTTCCAAAGAAAGATAAGTATGTAAGATCTGCTGGGTAGGTGTTATAACTTAATGGAGCATAGGATGAGTACAGTCGTTACGGGGAAGCATAATAGTTCTTCATTCTCATGAAGAGTAATTCATCCATCATTCCCTCAACTCTCTCATTGTCATTCATTCTATCATTATGTCTCACATTCATTTTTAAGTGTTTCACACTTCTCATGTTGTGTTCTCCATTGATTTTTTTATTCAATCTGGGATTTGACCAAAACCAACATGTTGAAAGAGGAATTTGTAGAGCTTGGATGAGAGGTAGATGGTTGTAGCCAAGCGTAGAGGCTGGGAAAGCTAATAGAATGGTATCCTACTCAGAGAGTCTACAATGGCATGCAAATGGTAGGTCTCAAGGTTGAGACTACTAATTACGATAAATGAAGATAAGGAAATGGCAGGTATCGAGGAAGAGAACGGAACTTAATATGTTAATTTAGCACTTCCGTTGCTATGTTGGTATCAAAGCTATTCTAGCTAATAGGTTTTTCCCTTAAATTTCCATTTGATGCTAATCTTAATTTATTGACTTTTAAATTAATTCTAATTAATTATATTTATGTTTGTAGCATTACCACGGTTGGAAACCTACGTAAAGTGGCTAAAAATTAGACCTGGGAACTTTTTATAATAAGTATCAGTAGTAAACAATGATATATAGAAAGTATGATATGACTTTGAGCTTGTTATGGGAAGAGTTTATGGATATTAGAGAATTAAATCCATGTCTATGGGAAGTATGGTGTAATGAACAATAATAATGACCCTAAATATCCATGTTGTTGGGCACATACTGGTCCTTAAAATCATTTCTCAGCCCTATTTGGCCTCCTAGTGAGCGGTAATCCAGTTTTGGGAAGATGTATCATTAGAGGAAATTTGGGGTCTAAAATGGGCCTTATAAGAAAACGCGCCAACAATAAATTTTATGAGTTGGAATTTACGAACCAATAGAATTTCAATAAAATGAGTCAACCATAATGGTTGAATTGACATATTTGTCATAAAAGAAAACTACTTTTTTTGTTCGTATTTTCAACATATCTCACTGTGTTTTTACTCAAATTCCGAGAGGGAGAGATCATTGGATGTGGAATTTAATTCCACATCCAACAAGTACCCACACTGCATACTTTTGATAGACCCTGCTACCCCAAAATTAAGAAATACCTGAAAAAACATGATGATGATGATGTCATCATCATGTTTTTTCAGGTATTTCTTAATTTTGGGGTGGCGGGGTCCATCAAAAGTATGCAGTGTGGGTACTCGTTGGATGGAGAATTAAATTTCACATCCAATGAGCTCTCCTACTCAGAATTTGAGTAAAACCACATGGAGATATGTCGAAAATATGAACAAAAAAGTAGTTTTTTTCATTCTTCCTCCAAAATTAATAACTATTATTTTATTATTTTCCTTAGGAGGCCCATTTTAGACCTCAAATTTCCTCTAATGTGATGCGAATGGCTCTAAACATTGAAATCTAGGGAAAATTAATGGGTATAACAAAACAATAGGTTTCAAAATACCATGTTTGGGTGAGATATGTGTAAAGAACAATAGCATAAAAGTGTCCTTGGTCATATTGTAGCAGCAAAGAACTATCTCTTGGTGTTGAATAAATAGTATCACTTCAACATTATCATTTCTAGGAATCTGACATGGAATATTATGTTGATTTTTAAGCACTGTAGGGTGAAGTTTTCACAAGCGTTGGCCCAACTGGCTTGTCTTCACTTTCATTGAGGGCTAATACAACTTTGACTCATGTTTCAATAATTTTGTGCACCTTTCCTATCATAATGAAGGTACAATCTAGGCAATAAAAACTCAGTAGTGAAGAAGTATGGCAACATTGATGTGTTATAAAGGCTCCTCTATATATCACATAAGGCTTAAAAATGTTGATCCAATCCACATAAGTCATCCTTAGAGGAATCCAGTTCCATTTAGGTATTTCAACTATGTCTACATAAGATTGAGGACTCCATTGAAAGTATTCTTTCAGCAAGCACTAGGCCTTGGAGGATACTTTTCAGTGAAGGAAGGCCTTGTTTCTATATTAATTGAGTATTGGATCAGTCCATTGGATATATAGAAACTGATATCTCTTAGAAGTTGTTTTTTTTGTTATTGTATGAATATTATTGGAGGGGCATCTTTCTTGAAGGTGACTTAGGGGAGACACAACATAAGTTTAGGTTTCATTCCAGTTTGGAGAGGCCTTCTCTTGGAAACTTTTGTGGACAAGGTGAAACATTGCATCTTAGGGGATTTTGGAGGTTGGGGTTTGCTTCTACTTGTCATCATCCATCATTGATTTATGGAGGATGTTTCTACATGTGGAAGATATCTTGGTGTAATTTGAAATGCAAAAATAAGTCCTTATTTAGAATTTAGATTTAAAATAAAAGAAAGAAAACATGACTCACCCACAAAGAAAATAGTGTGCCCTCTTATGATCCTTCAATTCGATGTCATGAACATGCATATAAGTTTTACTTGGGTGATTCAATGTTCAAACAATATGAAGAATGAATAAAATGTAATTCATAGCCATATGTCCGACGACAAATGGCCATTTCCCATATATTTTCATGTACATATGGAATTCATAGCTATATGGAATTGGTAAAGTATTACCAAGGGGCTAGTTATCCTAATAAATCAAACTATTTAAGGTAAGTTTTTAGATAAGATAGAACAAAGATCACCTTATTGTATGGTAATCATCATCATCAACTAAATGTGTGTGTGTGCACATGCATAAAAACCCGATACACAGCTCAATCAAACAAAAGAAAACATAATTATACCTTGATTTGTGGAACTTTGCACTGTATTCTTCTGCTTTACCTTTCAAAACATAATTCAACATACTTCAAATTTTGTCCTATTGCAATAGTTTCATGTTAGAACCCATCAAATAAATTTATGTTTGTTTATGAAAATAACAAAACCAATCTAAATAAATAAAAAACTATTACAATGTAAATTACAATACTATTCAACTATTCAAGTAAATTAATTGTTAATAATAGATCACCTGATAAAACATGGATAACCAGAAACACTATGTATATAAGGCCATAGATCACATCAAATTCCATTTCTTTCCTCTTAACTATGGAAATATTTCTCAACACTATCTGTAACAAGTTCCAATGGAGGAGTCAAATAGCAATAGTGAAAAGTATACACTAAAATTATAGAAATAACTGTTTTTTAATGTATTCTTCCTTACCATTCATTGAGCTCCTCTATGTTTCAAGAATAATTTAATATTCTCTACTAAATAGGACCAACCATGTGAAGGTGGAAGCTCTTATGGACCCTCCCCCCCCTCACATCACTCTCAATTCCCCAAACCCAATGCATCTACTTGCAAATAACAATTCATTTCACTATTTCACAATCCAAATAACAATGCATCTATTGCAAATTATTTCACTCAATATTTGAAAGAATCATTCTTTAAATCATTCATTAAACCATTCAATCATTGAACAGCTGAAAAAACCATTCATTTAGTCAATGGCAGATAAAAACAAATCAGTAAACCATTCATTAAAGCATGCATTTAACCATTCATTCATGAAATAGAGGAAAAAACCATGTAAATTTTTTTATTATAAATAAGAATTACTCAAATTTTTTTTAGTCACTTCCTTTTTACTTTTCTTCTCTTTAAATATTTAGTTAGAGTCACATCTTCCAGAATCTGATCCTCAGTCTCCCTACTAGTCTACTCGCAAGGTTGAACTTCTGATGAGGGGCGACGAATTTCTGCAATAATGTCAAATTTTTTCATTAATACATTTATATTTTTATAAATACGGGTAATTCATTTAAAAAAACATTACAAATGTGCTTTTTTACCTACCATGGGCACATCAGCATGTTCATCATGATCTTGTATAGGCTCAACCTGTTCAATGTTATCTGCATCTACATGCTCTGCAGTTGAATTGTGTAGAATTAGAATTAATGTTCATCATCTGCAATTATGTATACAAAACATATTAATAAATTCATTACTAGGAATCGAAGCATGATGTTCATTTGGTTGGTCATGTACATCCTCGACATGAACGGGATCATTACTTTCCTACTCAAAAAGGGATAAATAATTTATGTTAATTTATTTATAAGGAATAAATTGCATGAGAATTAATAAATTATCATTAAACTATACAATTTTTTACATACTTGCGCACCAGATGGATTAGCAGAAGATCATGTAGTATGCCCATACAAGCTTCGCTGGTGTTCAACAATGGCATCAAAGCCCTGTTCGAAGCTAAGCTTCATGTAATCCGCACTGGGAAATTATCTGAATCGGTCAGCCTTCATATTTAAATGATTTCATTAATTCTACATTTTTAACCAGAACAAAACGAAAATAGCTATTTGTATGATATTTGGATGTGGATTCGGGTTTTTCGATACTTACATATTGGGACTCCAAGTTCAAGTAACCACCAAGCCCAAGCTTGTGTTGGCCAATTTTTTCAATTCTTGCCTTGGTGGTCTTAGATGTGTCCGAGAGCCTAATCAAGTGTTGAAATACGTTATTCGATGTACCAAATTTGATATAAAAACTAGTAATAATAAGGCTTACCTATACATTTTGGAATGTATTGCATACCTCCCTGTTCTTGGTGGTATATTTCCTGATTTTCTCAGGCCCTTCTCTTTTCCATGTTCTGCCGGGGCTTTCCACTCCATAAATGGAATCATTGGAGGGCTCTCATACCTAGGGTTCTTTTCTAGGTGAACCCTATACTGATCTCGGACAATATTCAGATGTTTTCCAACCTTTTGTAGGACCTTCGATGTATCAAAGGTATCTTTTCCGAACATACCAACCAAGTGATTAGTCAGATCATCCTTTAAAGCTTTTGGCTGCTTGTTCCACATTGTGCAGATGGTGGGACTGAAGATCTCCAAGGACAAATCATTCACATGTTTATAAAATATATCATTTCTTACAAAACATTAATGCCTTCATTAGTCAACATTAAAAAATATTATCGGTATATTAGACACAAATTATAAAAACTAAATTGAACAATCTATAATCACCTGGAATATTCTCTATCTTTATTGGAACCAGTTTTTCATCCACAAAAAATGTACACACTATTGAACCAGTGCTAGTAACATGAGAAGATCTAGAAAATGCATCCACCTCTCTATCTAACCCTGCATCCACCCCTTCTTCTGTAGCATCTGTTGTGGGTGGGGCAGCATCGACTGCACCCTTTGCTGGCCTCAGGGGTGTCGTAGATAATGTTTTCAAATGTTCAGTGGACAATATGGGAGCAGTATGTGGTGTACATGGAGTGGTTTGGTCACTGGGACCAACATTTCCTTGACCACCACTGTAAAGCTCCATAACATGCTATAAATTCAAACCATTGTATTATAAGTTCAATAGCATATAAAATTAAATATTATAAATTTCTAAATGAATTTACATTATTATTCAAGAACTTAATTCCAATTGTTTACGTCTCTGTAACAACAATTGAATCTTCTCTTCGATCTCTTCTGTTTGTGGAACTATCAATTTCAGAAGAATTAGTTCCTCATTTTGTTTTTCCCTGGTCTTCTGTAGCACCCTCAACGGGTCTGCAGACCCTCTAATTTCACTATCTCTCATCAATTGGGAGACCTCATTCTGTAAAGAGTGTTGAGATGGTGTTTCATAAACCGAATCCCCTGTCTGCAACAGAAATATATAAAACATTGCTTAGTCTTTGAGGCAATAGTGTGCGAAAAAATTATATTAACAAAAATTGTCTATCATGATAGATTCATATAATTACATCTAGGATTAGTTTATGCCTATACAAGGGTGTGGTCTCATCAACAGCTGGGACTTAACCCGATCAGCCACCTACAAAAAAAGTAGAGAACATTATTACAATGAACGCAATATGTAAAAGCTAACGAATACATAAAAAAAATAAACATCATGCTACATGTTTTATATGTGTACATTTTTAAGTATTTAGAATGTGGAATTACATTTAGGTTTACAGGTTTCCTCAAGGCTCCAGTCATCTGATCAACAGTTGGGGACTTTCCTTGATCAACCTGCAAAAAAGGTAGACAACATTATAATCATGAATGCAAACATAAAAACAAAAAAAATACATAACAAAATAAACATTATGCTACACAATATACATGTTTAATATTTTAAAGTATTTGAAATGGAGAATTACATGTATGTTTGTCTGTTTCCCTGATGGTGTAGTCAGCTGATCAATAGCCGGTTGGATTCCCTGATCAGCACTCTCCATGGGAAATAGATAACATTATATAAACGAACCAAATATACTAATGAAAATACATAACAACAGATATGTTTGTCCATCCTAAATTTATTACATTGGCAATATCGATGTATACCTTCTACCTTGACTTAGGTCTACAAACACCTACAGAGAGGGAGGTGCCCCTAAGAGAACCCTGCATCAAAAAAATACTAAAAAATACCTAACGAAACCAGAAAAGTAGAAAACTATAATTATATGCTAACGAAAAATCCTATAGATGTTAAAATAATTAATAAAAGGTTGTTTAAATTGTTTGATGTAACACAACCATACTAACCGTGTTTGTATCTACACAATTCAAATTGTAATTAATAAGCAGTTCTTCATTGGCAGCTATTGATTTAATTGCACATACAAAGACACAGTTTCCTTCACGTGACTCGAATATGCAGTTGGTTTGCTTACGTGTAGACCCCAGTTGTGTACTGTTTATAAACCCCGCAATATTACTAGTTGTTTATGGCCTTCTGTCCATGTACAACATTGCTCCTTTATTTTGAGCTGTGTCTTTCAGTTGTATATAATTCACTGACAACCCATATCTACACATACATTGTGTATATTGGACCAGGTGCATCAAATAACTGTAGTTGTAAGAGAGTCCAACATACTCCATCAATTATGTACATTTTTCGTATCCAACCTTTATGCCGTCCATGCAAAACAACCCCAATCCATGTAATGACGACGGTGCAATTCTATATATCCTCTCATTCACACAAAAAACAATGTTTACTTGAGGAAGATACCTAGTAACCAATTATTTCACTATGTGTTTGTACCTTAAGGGCACGTCGATGTCTCCCACTATCTCATCATCATAGGAACATGACCCCCCTCATTTGAGAAAAAATTCCATGCGTTTATTGAATTTTCTTCTGATCTTCTTACATCTAGTTGATCTAGCCCTTATAGACCTACTGGATGTCTCACTTTCCTCTATCCTTCCCAAACTCCCCTCACCGGAGGAATATAGGTCTGACAAATACCTATTTGGTTCTACCTGCACCATGGCTGGAAAAAAAAATAGCAAAAACATAGCAAAATACCAACAAAAAACTTGGAAAGACTTATAAGCAAAAAACTTGTAAAAGTTTCCTACTTCCTAAAGAAAAAGCTTGTAAAGAATGAGTTTGGGTAATTGGTGTGGGAATTTGGTAGCCCTAAAAATTCTAATGTATGCCCCTCTTTTAGTTACATACAAGTCTCCATTCTCACTTATTGCTTGCATTCGCTTTTCCTAACATGTAATGGGTAGGCTCACAAAATATCATGTTATACATGGGAACTATGATGTGATCACAAATATTTATATAATGTATTATAAATGTGTGTTCCTAAAGGATTTGGCAATATATATGGATGGGCACTATGCTTGGTCACCAATGCTTTCACGTCTCTCGAAATATTTTAGAAACATACATCACATATAGCAAGTATGATGACATGTAGAATGTTGGAGCGATTATGGTGGGTGTGTATTTGGATTTGCAAGTGTTCTTATTACTGGCCTAACCCCCTTTCAACAATAATATTTGCATATTTAATGAGTCTATTTCTAATGCTATTGGTCCTCATTACATTCAAGGAGCCAATGCATAGGTCTCTGTAATCCATAACAACAAACACTACAAAACTTAATTCAGAGGAGTTTGAAACGCCCTTTGTCCATTCACAAACTTCATATGTATGCTTGTTCCCATTGGAATTTGGCCTTTAAACATTATCAAGCTTGAGACAAATTGTTATGCATTTGCAGCAAATATAACATATCAATTTATGCTAATATATGTTTGTACAGGACCTAGAGGTTCTCCTTTAATGGACTATCCCCTTGAAAGAACATATCTTTGCATTCGTCTATATTTACTTTGGATAGAAGTGATACAGAGTTGTTATGTTGGTCACTTCCTGCAAAAAGCATCTTTGACATGAGTTCCCTTTTCAAGGAATCTTGGTTAATCTCTTCTTCCAAATTTCTAGGTCACTTCTCCACTCTACATTGGCCCGATTATTCACTTTCTTGGCCACTCCTCTCTCCTTACTCTACACTCGTTGTTGTTGTAACCCTTACTTTTGATGGTTATATGTGGTTTTTAGTGGTACCATGAATGGTGTTGTGATGTTGTAGATGATTATACATTTTACCTAATATGTCTTATGATCTTTTCCATCATTGCTAGGGTGCACATACCTGTCGTTTATGGCTTCTTAAGCTTGAAATCTCAAGGGCCTAAAAGTGCCCAGATCTCATGTAGGACCCTTTAAGAGTCATAATAACAACTATTGTTAGAGGATGTTATTCTCCAAATGATACACCAAAACCATACTTATCGGTTAATATTTGTGTAGGGATGTTTTTCTCTCCCCCATAATTTATCATACTAATGGGATTGTGAATATCAAGTCAATGCCTTATTTTCATAGTGGCAATCCTACAACACTACACTGGAGTGTCTTATGACTAAATCATGAATATTATAGATGGTTATAAACCACTATTGTGGTTTCATCATTCCTCCCATTCAAGAACAAAAAAGTAGACATGACTTCTCTCCCTAGATTAAGTCCACGTGCACATAATGAATAGCTTTCGTACTTCCTAACTTTTCACTGTTACTTTTGGCAACAAAAGTGGAACATGAAACAATATCCTTAATTTTAGGATCTTGCACAACTGATGGCTTTGATCAAACTGTATAAGTACTTTGTTCCCAAAGAAAATATTTTGAGACCTACGAACGAAGGGGAGAGAGATGAATGGGTGAAGGACTCCAATGGAGGATGAATTGATGCCCTTATCTGCCTACCCAAAGGTCCTTTTATAATGAATATTATCCCCAAATTATCCTTGATTTGTAGTCTTCTATTTTTAACCCATACTGCTAAAAGAAACAGAGTTTTATGCCGATCTAGTATGTATCTTCATGTTAGAAGTTCTTCCTTGTAGATGAATATGGAACCCTAGAAGGTAGTGTTTATTTGGAAATATGATTTTACAATGTTCCATCCCATATTTAATACAATATTGGAGAGTAAGTTATGGTATAACAATAACATATTAATTTTCAACCCTAAGGCAACGCTAACTTGAACAGAGTTGGGAGATTTCAAGTAGATACCACCAAAACAATGGAAGAAATCAGACTAGCTGCTACAGGAATTCTTGGAGGCATATTTCCCAGTCGTAACCTACCGCAATCATATATATATATATATATATATATATATCTAATCCATGGTGGCGAAGAGCTGATATTTCCAGATCTTCTACTTGGCACATTCAGGCATGAAAACAATGTGTTAAATACATTTATATCAGTCTGTAATCTTTGTTGATTTATTCCTTTTTAGCTTGTCATGATGATGCTTGTTTTCCCATATTAATTTTCAACCCTATGGAAACCCTAAGGCAGTCCCATAGTAGAAATAACCAAAAAGGACTATTGCGCACAAATCAAAAGGCTCTTAAATTAACTATATCATGCCTTCCTCAATGATTTGATGAATCCTTTGAAATTGTCTTGTAAATATAGTGAGACAAGGCTCAAACACTTACCTAAAGATATTGTTTCCTTTTCTCTTTATCATTAATTTCTATGATATGTGTTTCAAGTGATGCTAATGTTGTTCATCCTTTATTATTCTCTTGGAAATTTCCTAATAGGGTGGCATTAAATGGATTGCATTCTACTTTGATCAATTTTACAAAGTCTTTTTCTCCAACCAACCATATTAAACTTGAATGGATTTTGGACCTTTCCTCTCTTTCCACTTGGAGAAAAATTAGCGAATGGTTTGGTTCACCTCCAACTTTGACCCAAGTTCTTATCCTTTTGTGATCACTCATCAAGGAGGCATAGATTAACCTAATGTTGTCAACAAGAACACCATCGTCTTCTTTATCATTAGTTTCTATGATCTATATTTCAAGTGACAAAAATGCTTGTTGATCTTTTATTATTATCTTATCATTTGTGTAAGATATTGTTGTCATTTTCACAAACTTGAGGTTTGAAACAAATTTTATTCTTATAGACTCTTTGAGGGAGGCATCAATTGGTTTTTGTTGATATTATTAAGCATATACAGAAGGCTTCAAGAAGAGAAGCTCGAATTTGTCCTTCTCTACTCCATCATCAAAGAGGTTGAGGTTAGCTTCTTCAAAACCACATATAGGTTCACTATAATTGTTTGGGGAAAATTAAAAAAATTTAATATTCAAAGGTCTCTACCAACAGAATGTAATGTCCCTTTTTTTGAAACTTTATTAAAATGCCCAATTTTCAAAATTTTCACAATTTTGGCTCTTAACTAATTTTGATGTCTAGACCTCCAAATTGACCCAAATGCTTCCAAATTTTCTCTGAAGGTAAATGAATGATAATATAAATTAAATATAATGATCATGTATGTTTATTGAACTCCCAATTACATCTACAAACTTGTTTAATGTTCTGTTCAAAGTAGGAGCCTTTACTAGCAAATTGGGGCTCCAATTCCCACCGGGTAATTACCGAAAATGGATTCACATGATCCCAAAGTCACTTGAATTTATTAACAGAGGCTGGTTATGTGTAAGGGAACTTCTAAAATTCTCATATGCATGATGGTTCATTTTATACAGTCTTTTATGACTCTTTCCAAAACAACTCCCAAGTCACAATTTCGACCCTTGGGGAAAATGCACCAAATCTTCTCCCAATGCAATAAAAATGAGTAAAATGGATTCCAATGCTTAAGTACTGAAAATGAGACTTGAAATAAACATTAATTACAGTCCATACATCATACATTCATCAGAGAGACATTCCTCCATTTGAAATAATAAGCATTACCATGGCATATATCAAAATAGAGTGGAAATGGTCATTGTTTGCTCATTAAAAGTCATTTTGACATACAAATATTGGGAATTTAGACTTGAAAATTTTTGATAATAAATAAAATATAATATTTCACTTATTTCAATCATAAATTTACAATTAAATTCTCTCCGAATTTGAAATCATCAGCATTACAATGGTTCACTATAAGATAGTGGGGAAATGACACTATTTCTTCATTGTTCAACATTTTTACATGAATTATTTTGGGTATTTCGACCTGAGAGTATTATAAACATGAAATAGAGAGCATATGCATCATAACATAATATAATTATCATTATAATCTTCCCCAGAGAGATCAATAGCTCGCCCAAAGCGCAATCCCTCCATTGGCATGAATATGGTGTGAAAACTGGAAATAGTTGAGAGAGAGTGCTGCAATAGAAGAATCAAAATTATTTCATGTATATTAAACCTTAAAATAAGACTCCATTAAATATCCATGAAATACCTGAGTGGCGCTTCCAAACACCAACTAGGATGGGAATCTTTCACCCTCAAAATTAGCTTAAGCAAGAAAATTAGTCATCCACTAGCTCTCACAATTCACAAATGACAATTTCACAAATGAGAAAAAAGTTATTCTCATGGATGATCCCTGTATTTTATAAAAATTATTTGTATTATAGTGTTCCAAATCCATCCATAAACCAAATCCAAGTTGAATTGGTGTGGCTGCTCATGCTATGCCATGTGGCCTCTCTCTTCACCTTCCCTCTTCTCCCAAATTTGAGTAGGAGCCTCTTGGCCTTCTCCAAATCCCAATTTCTACCTCCAATATGCTCTATTCAAGCCTGAAATTTCATTATTTCAGCCTTCATATCTGACTTGGATCATAACTGTCATAGAATCTCCATCATTGGTGTCATAGTTGTCATAAATGTAAGGGGAATCTAACCAAGTGTCCATGAAACTCCCATTTGGCTCTTCCTCTCCCATGTAAGTTACAATTCATATATATTATATATATAAAGTATATTGACAAGTATATTAACCTCATAATCCATCCCAAAATATTAGGATTCCCATAGATTCAAAATTACAAGAGAAAGATTCCATTTAACATAGGAATTCTAGCTAGTGTGGGCCCCATAGTCTCCATGTGTCTTCATGCTCTATTGCCACTTCCATTTTCTATTGTATTTATTTAATAAGACCAATTATTAAATATTTATCCCCTTCTAATGTATAAACATCATTTATTATCCCCCTTATTCCAAATCTCAAAGCTTCCACCCCCAACCTAGGAAACTAGTGATTTTCCTCCTTTGCAATTATTTGACTTTTATCATCCATTTGACAACTTTCATGAATATGGAAAATGTGATTTGGCCATTGTGACCCAATGCCAAATCTGGGACATTACAAATCCTCCCTTCCCAATATTTCTTGTCCTGAAGCAATTTCAGACATGGTTGTTGAAGAACCTGCTTTCTGTATGATTATTTGAAGTTGCCACTAAGCTTCCCACTTTGAGTCTTTGAGATTCCATGAATATTTCAGAGAGGAACCACCATGCTTGATGTTGCACTACTCTGATTAACATCACCTTATTAAGTGGGGAATCCATCTCCCATACTCCTTGTTTCCCAAATAATTTGAAATCAATCGGACTAAAAACTATACCAGGGTCCCATTGCTTGCATTGCACTCCAATAATTAAGAGTGCTCTCCAACCCATACCATTTGAAAAGAGAATTCCTGGATCCCATTTTCTTGTATGCATTCTTCCAAACATCATGAGTGCATAATATATATCATCAAAGTATATAAAAACATAATAATAATGTACATCAAGGAGGTGCCTCACCAATAAATCATGTAAGTGTTTATACCTCCCAATGAGTAGACTACCATTTGCCAAGTGCATACAAGCTTCAAGTGACAAATCAAATCCGCTTCAATGACATAGGTGAGGATCCCATGTCCTATTATTCTGCTCCAAAGATATATAATGTGCATAAATATAATCAGCCATGTGTTCTTTCATCCAAGGAGTGAATGAAGAACTTCCACCAAAATCTGAACCAAATAATGAGCAAAGAAAACATGAATACTTCAAGTGGATCAAAGAAGTATTATCAATACACCCATGAATGTATATATCATCATGAAATAACAGAGGACTTTTCTTCCAATAATAATGTTATTCAATCACATATCTCTTCACCCAAGTGTGTGATGAAGTTCCTCCAACATCAAATAGACTAGGCAAGGAGAAAGGAAAATCATGAGTCTCCAAGTGTCTCAAGTGAACATCATAGGTGCACCCATGTAGATGTGTATAATAATAATGTAAACACAGAATTTTCTGCAAATGTAAATAAGATGGTTCTCTAATAATTACATCATCAAAAGGAGAAATAGAATGTCCATTCTCTTCATGTGGCACCATCAAAAAGAAACTTTTCACCCATACTTCATTAGGATGACTGCTACAAAATTTAGAAGTGTAGGATGTAGGAGAAAGAACCAACTCACCCAAATGATTATTAAGCGCAAAATTTTCATAATGTGAAGGATCCATAGGGGTAGGATTATGCAGCTCCTTCAAGAGTGTGAAACCTTTGTCATAGATTGGTTCCAATGTAGAGGAATCATGTTCTTCTTTAAAAATTGCATACCCTTCATCAAGAGACAATTCAAGTTCCTCTTCAACCAAGTCAAGAGTTTGGATCTCTTCAATCACATATTCAAATACATCAAGTACATTCAAATTTCAAAATTTCTCATGATCCACCATGTCATGAGAATCCTCCAAACAATCTACCATTTGACAATCTGAAACATAGGAGGAAAAACAAGTGTCTTACAACTTTTCAAGAAGTTGCTCATTTTGAATTGTGAGATTATGAATAACTTCATTATTCTTCAAGTAGGATTCATGTAAACATTCACTAAGCTCAATGACATTTTTTCTATCAAAAATCAAAGACATGAAATTAACTTTGATGTTGCACATTGCTCTTTGGATCTTCTCCATGTATTCAAGGAAGGATGGCTCCTCCAAGGAAGTATCTCTCCAACAAGAATTTGATACCAATGCATGAGTGTCATGGAGTATGCTAAGGGAATCTTGGATCTTCTTTTCATTCATCTTTAAGGACCCTTCAAGAAAATGAGGCTCTTGCAAATTAACATCCTCATATTCTTCCTTCTTGCTTGGACCAACTTCATGAAGCTCAAGTGGTGATGGGGAAGTTGATCTTATTTCTTCTTCAACTGCTACAAGGTATTCATTTTCAGGTTTAATGGAATTTTGGCTTGTAGCAACACTTTCAAAATTGATCTCTATGTCACCAACATAGAGGTGTGAGCACCCATCAGTAGGTACTCCTTCATAATTCAAGAATCCATCAGTAGATTCTCTTTGGTCCATGTCCATAGTAGAATTTGTTTCAGAATGATATTCAATAGTTTCAAGGTACTCTTATTCCTTCTCATGTGATTTTTCCTCATCTTTTTCAAAGTCGTTTGGGAGTGAATTGAGATCCTCTTCATGTAGTGCCTTTTCTTCTTCACCACCCACAGAAATTTGTAGCTCCTTGGTATCCTCCCTACTTGTGAATTGATTATTATTCCTTAATGAGTTCTTATATGAATTATTTTTTATAAATTCCTTCAACCAATCATTAAGGTCTTCACAATGAATAGTTTTATGTGCCAATTTGAATTCTTGATTAACCTGGTAGGACATATCATCAGCACATGGCTTAATGAATTTATTCAATTCATATATACCATACACAACTTCAATAGGTTCCAATACCATGCTTTGATACCACTGTAATGTCCCTTTTTTTGAAACTTTATTAAAATGCCCAATTTTCCAATTTTTTCACAATTTTTGCTCTTGACTAGTTTTGATGTCTAGACCTCCAAATTGACCCAAATGCTTCCAAATTTTCTCTGAAGGTACATGAATGATAATATAAATTAAATATAATTTTAATGTATTATTTTTTTCCTCCCAATTACATTTAAAAACTTGTTTAATGTTCTTTTCAAAGTAGGAGCCTTTACTAGCAAATTGGGGCTCCAATTCCCCCCGAGTAATTGCCGGAAATGGCTTCAAAAATGATCCAAAAGTCACTTGAATTTATTAAAATAGGATGTTTATGTGTAAGGGACCTTTTAAAAGTCTCATATTCATCATGTTTCATTTTATACAGTCTGTTATGACTCTTTCCAAAACAAATCCCAAGTCACAATTTCGACCCTTGGGGAAAATGCACCAAATCTTCTCCCAATGCAATAAAAATGAGTAAAATGGATTCCAATGATTAAGTAATGAACATGAGAGTTGAAAAACACATAAATTAAATTCCATAAATCATACATTTATCAGAGATACATTCCTTCATTCGAAATAATAAGCATTACCATGGCATATATCAAAATCGAGTGGAAATGGTCATTGTTTGCTCATTAAAAGTCATTTTGACATACAAATCTTGGGAATTTAGACTTGAAACTTTATGATAATTAATAAAAGATAATATTTAACTGATTACAAACATAAATTTACAATTAAATTCTCTCCCAATTCGAAATCATCAGCATTACAATGGTTCACAACAAGATAGTGGGGAAATGACACTATTTCTTCATTGTTCAACATTTTTACATGAATTATTTTGGGTATTTAGACCTGAGAGTATTATAAAAATAAAATAAATAGAATATAAATCATAACATAATATAATTAGAATTATAATATTCCCCAAATACATCAATAGCTCACCCAAAGCACAATCCCTCCATTGGCATGAATATGGTGTGAAAACTGGAAATAGTTGAGAGAGAGTGCTGCAATAGAAGAATACAAATTATTTCATGTATATTAAACCTGAAAATAAGAATCCATTAAATATCCATGAAATACCTGAGTGGCCTTTCCAAACACCAACTAGGATGGGAATCTTTCACCCTCGAAATTGGCTTAAGCAAGAAAACTAGTCATCCACTAGCTCTCACAATTCACAAATGACAATTTCACAAATGAGAAAAAATTCTTCTCATGGATGATCCCTATATTTTATAAAAATTATTGGTATTATAAGGTTCCAAATCCATCCATAAACCAAATCCAAGTCGAATTGGTGTGGCTGCTCATGCTATGCCATGTGGCCTCTCCCTTCACCTTCCCTCTTCTCCCAAATTTGAGTAGGAGCCTCTTGGCCTTCTCCAACTCCCAATTTCGACCTCCAAGATTCTCTATTAATGCCTGAAATGTAATTATGTCAATATGGCAGCCTTCATATCTGACTTGGTTCATAACTGTCATAGAATCTCCATCATTGGTGTCATAGCTGTCATAAATGTAAGGGGAATCTAGCCAAGTGTCCATGAAACTCCCATTTGGCTCTTCCTCTCCCATGTAAGTTAAAATTCATACCAAATTATACCTATTAAGTATATTTACAAGTATATTAACCTCATAATCCATCCCAAAACATTAGGCTTCCATAGATTCAAAATTACAAGAGAAAGATACCATTTAACATAGGAATTCTAGCTAGTGTGGGCCCCATAGTCTCCATGTGTCTTCATGCTCTATTGCCACTTCCATTTTCTCTTGTATTTATTTAATAAGATCAATTATTATATATTTATCCCCTTCTAATGTCTAAACATCATTTATTATCCCCCTTATTCCAAATCTCAAAGCTTCCACCCCCAACCTAGGAAACTAGTGATTTTCCTCCTTTGCAATTATTTGACTTTTAGCATCCATTTGACAAATTTCATGAATATGGAAAATGTGATTTGGCCATTGTGACCCAATGCCAAATCTGGGACATTATATAGAATAGTCTATTAGATGTACTAGGAGCTTCAGTCAAATCAAGAGAAATATGCTACAAACATATAAAGAACCATTTGATTTGGAAACCAAGGGTATGGAAAAAGGGCAAGGAAACATCAATGATCACTCACACCAGGGAATAATTATAAATCTAACCAACTGTCTAAACCAAAAAGGTCATCTTCTCATGTTAAATTTAAGAGGGGCAAACAAAAATTAGACACAATGACAATTGAGATAAAATGTTCAAATAACAAATGGAGGACATCAAAATACCTAATACTTGCTTCAAGACCCAAAGCATAAACCATAATATTCATGATTTTCCATTAATGGCCAAGTATTACCTAACCCAATTTCCATTGAACTAAGCACCTCATGGTCGATCAATTTCCCAAGGAAACAAAACACATTGGAGAGGATATATTTAAGTGATTCATAAGAAGTCTCACACCAATAACACTACTAGTCTACAAAAACCCAAAATATTCAAGACAACAAGTCATCATATTTTGTTGCAATGTCTTTGAATAGGCCCATAGGTGCCTCTAAACACCAAATAAGCTCTAGACCATGCACAATTAATTTGCACATGTTCATTAGGGGCCATCAACCTCGAAGTTTTTCGATATTCTAGTCGTGTTGAATGGTAGCATTGCCTTATATAATATGGATTCTGTCACTACTCTCACTCAATGAAGGTTTGTGGAATTTCAAGATGGAAAAATAGCCCCTAAGAAACATTATGCACCTTATTATTAGGAATATGTTTCAAATTCTTGATGGTTTTTATTACAAGAAATGAAGGTCATTAGGATTTCTATTGAAGAATTCGTTGAACTATATTTGACAAAACACAACTATCTTCACCTATACCTATGGAGGTCAACAATAAGTAGTGAACCTTGTGTCAGCTTATCTAGTTGGTGTTGTGATGTATTAGGGAACTAACAACACATAAAGGCTAGTTTGTATCATGTTGAATCTAAAATGGAAACATGTTGGGATAAAAAATATATATGCAACCATTGAAAGAGAATAAAGTTTCACTTTTGCAGAGATGGATAGTGGATGAACTCCCTTAAACTCCTTGGCTTGTTTATGGATATTTCAACATTGTTGACACCTAAGAAGACAAGGAAGACATCTTCATAGTTATAAGCCTAAAATAATATAAAACTAGGCTAATCTTGTATGACCCTTCAAGTAGATGGATTCCTACGAGTTATGGTATTATTATTACAACTTTTGTAAGAGTAACAAGAGACACCTCAAAAATATCAAAAGGGTCTCATTGTCTAAGAAAAACACATTTTCTACTGTAAATGTGCTCAACATAGATAATTATTGGGGTAGGCCACACTATCCATCTATCATTTGAGGTACATACAAAATGTGTATGCCCAAGGCTTGCTATATCATGAATTTGAAGAATCGAAGTTACATAAATTGCATCAAAAAAATTTCAAAGGATGAGGGGAAGAACCCTAAATTAAGTGGTGGAAAGATCAAAATGGCCATTTTGTTGGATTAACATCTTCAACAAAATTTAGGATTACGACCATCAATCCGAACTATCTTCTTCCAAAATAAAAGAATCAATTCGACCTACCTTGTTTTCACTATTGAAACAAGGTTTCCATCATTTGTGATAGGGTTGAAGGTGGATGTTATTGTTGTTGATAGTATATTGAGATACATCAATGATCTGACCTATCTGAGGTATATTTTTGAAGGAATGAATTTATTAGGGTATCCTCCAATTGCTGCTCATCACCTTACATGCAGGTTCATCATTATATGTAGCTCCAATTTGCCTAAAGGTGCACAGTACTCCCTTTTTTTATTCCTAGGGTGCCTTCTCCATGGTTGCAACAAACCCAGGACTGATGTTATTTATGCTGAGATTGCACCCAAAATTAATTTTTTGTGGTTTGTTGAGAATTTATTTGAGGCAACTACTTAGGGTAGAGGGTGGAGGGAATGTCTAAACACACCCGAAATGCTTAATCATTGCCCAGGATTAAAAGTGGTCAAGGTGAAGTTTTACTTTTATTATGATTTTTATCACTGCCCAGAATTATCATTAATATGTTGTTATCCATTTAAAAGTGTGCAAAATTATCTCCGAAAAGGTCCACGAAATTGTGTATATTAGGCTTCAAAAAGACGTTGTGACTTCTATTGAATTCTACATGTCTGAATTCTATTGATGAAAACTTAAAGGATTCTGCTGAGAAAGTACAGTACTTTACAAAAAATTATAAAATCCAAGAAGCAACTGATAGAGCAGCCAAGCATCCAATCTATAGGATCTTCAAGAACTAACATAATTCAAGTGATGAATGTATGTAGACTGCCGCAGACATTATATCTCTTCTTATTCGATTTCCTACAAAGTGTTGTAGCTTGCTTAGTGCTCCTCTCTGTTTATCATTTATGTTCAACTTAACGGTGAAATCAACAAGTCTAGGCAAATCTTCTAGTACATATCCTTTATAGTAATGGACAAATAATGATGTCAGTTCTTGGAGATCCTGTAGAGTGGATGTTTTAACCTCTTTAGTGCTACTTTGTAGTGCATAACCCAACACTTCAGAGAAGATTCTAATGGTTTTATTGGACATCTTGGGGTATCCTAATCAATTTCATAATGATAGTTCGGAGGAATTCATTTTGAAATTCCATGGGCAATAGGATTCTAATAGGTTTCATGTTGAATTACATATTCAATCTCTTCCATGGTTGAATGTGGCCTTGAGGATATTAAGATGAAGATGTTCAATATATATCTTAACTTGCAAAAATGTGACATAAGAAATTGGTATATATGGATTAATAGTAAGGGTGTATACTCAATTGTAAATATTCTCAAGTTGTTATAGAAGATATGGGATCCTATTCTTGATGAGGAATCTGTTGAGGATCCAGTTTACCCTCCACAAAATAAGGACCTTGAAAAAATCCATGAATATTCCTTTGAAGAAGGCCCTATTTAAGAAATAAACCATTCTCCTATTATATTACCTCATCCCAAGAATCTGAATTAGATGGTCCATATTGTTGAGATTCTGATGGGGAATATTTTGTAGGCAAACCCTTCTTTGATGATGAGATGGAAAATGCATCCATTTATCCATTTCATGAAGAGTTGGATGTTATATTTGAAATCAATAATCATAGTTTTGGGGACCCCATATATGATTCATATAGTGAAGCATATAATGAGGAACATAATTATTTTGAACCTATAGAGCAACCAAGCATCCACTCTACAATATCTCCAAGAACTAACATCATTCAAGTGAAGGATGTATGCAGACTACTCAGCAGACATTATATCTCTACTCATTCTATTTCCTACAAATTATTGTAGCTTTCTTAGTGCTCCTCTCTATTTATCATTTAGGTTCAACTTAATGGTGAAATCAACAAGTGTGGGAAAATATTCTAGTACATATCCTTTATAGTAGTGGACAAATAATGATGTTAGTTCTTGGAGATCCTGTAAAGTGGATGTTTTAACTTCTTCAGTGCTACTCTGTAGTGCATAACCCAACACTTCAGAGAATATTATAATGGTTTTCTTGGACATCTTGGGGTATCCTAATCAATTTCATAATGATAGTTGAGAGGAATGCATTCCGAAATTCCACGGGCAATAGGATTCTGCTAGGTTTCATGTTGAATTACATATTCAATCTCTTCTAAGGTTGAATGTGGTCCTGAGAATATTAAGATGAATATGTTCAATATATATCTTAACTTGAAAAAACGTGACATAATAATTTGGTATATATGGATTCCTAGTAAGGGTGTATACTCAATTATAAATATTCTCAAGTTGTTATACAAGATATGGGATCCTATTCTTGATGAGGAATTTGTTGAGGATCCAGTTTACCCTCCACAAAATCAAGACCTTGAAAAAATCCATGAATATTCCTTTGAAGAAGACCCTATTTAACAAAGAACCCATTCTCCTATTATTCATCCCAATAATTTGAATTAGATGGTCCATATTGTTGAGATTCTAATGAGGAATATTTTGTAGGAAAACCCTTGTTTGATGATGAGATGGAAAATGCATCCATTTATCCATTTCATGAAGAGTTGGATGTTATATTTGAAATCAATAATCATAGTTTTGGAGACCCCATATATGATTCATATAGTGAATCATCTAATGAGGAACCTAAATATTTGGAACCAATAGAGCAACCAAGCATCCACTCTACAAGATCTCCAAGAACTAACATCATTCAAGTGAAGGATGTATGCAAACTGTTGTAGACATTATATCTCTACTCATTTGATTTCCTACAAAGTGTTGTAGCTTGCTTAGTGATCCTATCTATTTATCATTTAGGTTCAACTTAACGTTGAAATCAACAAGTCCAGGAAAATCTTCTAGTACGTCTCCTTTATAGTAATGGATAAATAATTATGTTAGTTCTTGGAGATCCTGTAGAGTGGATGTTTTAACCTCTTCAGTGCTAATCTGTAGTGCATAAACCAACACTTTATAGAAGATTATATCCAATGTATCTTGAACATGCCCCCTTTACATTAATTTTGTATGCCTCTCAGTTGCAGTAATGATACTGATCAACCGACTGAAGAAGGCTTGAAAAGAGTTCCAATCTAAAATATTAGGCCTTACCAACCTCAAAATATTGAAGATATCTTTAAAATTGTTCTAAAAAAGGGTGCATGACAATAACACCCATATCCTCATATGTATTTGGGAAAGAGCATGGAGTATGTTGGTGTCCTTATTGCGTGGGAAATTCCCTTCATCTAAAACCAGGAGTCTTGGTCCCCAGAGTAGAATTTGTTGGCAAGATTCACCCAATGGTTCAAATTAAACACTTCATATTCCAAGGGTTTATTAAACATGATAAGGTGAAAGATACTAGGGAATTGATTCAAAATCTATACTTACAAATTTGGAAAATGCAAATGGTGGATGGACCAACACTTCTTAATGAAGTCATTCTTTAAATAGAAAAGACGATGGCTAGTAAACCCTAACAATTTTAACCATCTTTCAAATCTTTGTGTTTGAGGGGCTTGGGTAATTTTTTCTAAAAAACATCTCAACCACCCCTCAATGTAATATTGGATCAATACTACAATTATATATTTTCAAATCCTTATTTTGAATAACCCTTATTCAATTTTTTAGAGATCCTAGTGCTGCTTCCATGATCTAGTCACTTGATCTTCATATCATTCACATATATTACTACTAGCCAATTTTTCATTTTTCTTTCGGAAAAAATGGTGAGGTTATGAAATTGATGCCTCCACAAGGTTCTAAGCTTACAAATATTCCTCTGTTTTCTCCCCTTTTAGAAGCATTGAATCTCTTATGAAAGGTGGGCCCCCAAGTTTCTTTTTACTTCAGTGGATTTCAAGAAAGTTGTGTTCTTTCTCTCCTACAGATTAAATACCACAAGTGGTGATTATTTATCAGAGGATGTCTATATGAAATATCCATCCAAACTCTATTTTATTTTATTTGTTTTGAGAGGGGAGCACATACTTCTTTCTTCTCACCACAATGATGCCTGATACCTGGGACAAAAGGTACTAATTGTGCCCTACACCTAAAAACATGACATAAGAGTTATTTAAATATGATATGGATTATATTCATTAATTAATATAGGTGGCAGCAGGAAAAGAGAAAAATTCAATGATAGTTGTGTCCTTTCCAACGTTTAATGTTCTTAATCTTCCATCTATTGCTTTTTTGTGTTTTTCTTATATTTTAACAACCAAACAAAATAACCTCTGGAAAATATCTGTTATCGCTGAAATTTCAAAAATATTGGGTTAGGTTCGAGTTGATTTCTAATAAAAGGTTTTTATAATAAAAAACCTAAAATAAGAAATCCATAACATTTGGCAGACTTCTAGAAAATCCCTGTTGTCGATGCAATTTGGAAAATACCAGGTTAGGTTCGAGTTGCTTTCTAACCTAGGGATTTTATAATGATATTGAATTATATTCAAATTTTTCAGTAAAATCCCTAGTCGTTAGGGTACATGTGCCTTCTCCTCAATTTCACACTTGGGTGCATCTTATATACACCTAAGGGTAGGATGTCACATCCCCAAAATCTGTTTACCCCTATTACCTATGTTTTCATGGGTGTTGAATGCGGGTAACCTGCTCTAATATCCTCTTCCTTTCCTCTATTGGCCTCTAATAGCCTTTGACTTTCCTTTATTTCTATTTCCTCTATGAGGAAGATGATGACTTTCCTTTATTGTCCATGTAGATATATCTTGGTCATCACTACAATAGCAATCTCACTCAGCTATAATAACAGTGCATTATAACAACTAATAAACCTGAGCCTACAATTTATTTGGAGCAGGACATGAAAGAAAGTAAAGGGAAGAACATGGATGTAGGGTAGGCGTTAGGGCAATATGGAAAAAACAGTAAAGGGACAAGAAGGGAGAAACATCATGCAACAGTGATACTACCATGATCCTGGACAATGAGGGAAATCTTATCATTCTAGTATCACTAAGCTAAAATCAAACTCGTTCAATGAACTGCTCTAATAGATCGAATTAGTAATGAATCCCTGGAGATTTGAAAAATATTTTTAAAATTTTTAAAATCGAAATGAATAACGGAATTGTTCTTGTTGTTGTCTGATTATGAGGTCCCTTGTGCATAAATATCCCTAGAATTAAGTCTAAAATATATTTGAAGGAACTCTGTGCATCAAAAAAGGAATTGCGGTTCGTTTTGAAGTGATTCTGGACATGGATAGTGGTGGAAAGCAACAAATTTCACAAATACAGGCATGCAAACAGTGATGAAGAGGGTTATTTATAAGGTATCGATCCAAATAGGGTTTTTCCAAACATATCTCAGACCCAAACTTAGCCCTGAAATGACATTCTGGACGAACCCAAAAACATCAAGCAGCAACCCTTTCTCAATTCTGGATGCATAAGAAGCAATTAAGGGTTGATTATGAAAGCTGAAAATAATTTTTTTCCCACTAAGACTACATTCCTATGAATTATTTCCATAGTAACAACCCTAAGCCATGAAATCCATGCTTCATTTTCTAGGTTCTAAGAATGAATAACCTTCAAACATTTGGGGTGCCTTCATTTTCTTTGTCGTCGGAGGGCCGAAGGATGGACACAAACGCGCAACAATCTCCCTCTATACAAAAACGCACAACAATTTCTGCAGGGGCGAGAGTTCTAAACGCTGTAATGGCAATTTCCGCAAGCACGAGAATTGTAAAGGTTGTAATGGCAATTTCCGCAGGCGCCAGAGGTCTAAAAGCTGTAATGGAAATTTCTAGATTATTGGGCATTAAATTACATAAACCACCAACCTCCAATGTGGTCATCATTGAGTTGTCTTTTCCTAATTAAGACAGGATTAACTCAGTCCTTCATATTATTGATTATATGTAATTATTGCATATGATATTTTTCCAACGTCATCTTAATTCTCCCTTCTTCTCAATGCTCTTTTACAATATTTATTTGTAACACACTCAGTATGTTTGGTATTCAGTTAGGGTATGGGATGTAAATTATCATTATTTTTTTCATTTCATTTCCTAATAAGTTGTGGCAAATCATTTGTGAGAGATCTAAAGCATTAGACTCATTAACCATTAAAGTGTAAACTCTATAATATAACATAATCATTTAATAAACTATATAGAGATTTGCATTAAGATCAAAAGTGTCTATTGTCTATTGGCATAAAAAGGACCTGCTTTCATAATCAATCATTGTTTAATATTTTGTATATATTCAAGTACAATTAACTAACAGTTTCCATATAAAGATTATAATAATAAAATTGAGAGTTGTGACATCTTTTTATCTAAACATACCAAGTATAAGAAAATGAATTATAGTGTTTGTATATTGTTATCTCGTAATTATTAATCAAGGTCATAATTTCAATTTATTTGAAATCATTATCTCTTGATTATAAAAATCAAACATCTACTTGTGGAACTATTTACATTAAAACCTTTCCAAAATAATTAAACATCAAATAATTTCCATTTAACTTTATGCATTAAAGGTGATGGTAAACTATAATCCTTGTCATCCATTCTTTGGCATATAAATCTTACATGTACCTATGTTCAATAAGATTGATTATTTTATAATGAATTTAGATAAATCATAGTATTATGTTATGATACTTTACCATTCATATGAAAAGGTTGTTAATAATAAAAAATCCCCAATTTTTTTATGAGAGGCCTCACTACTTTGGGACGTGTAATTAACTATTTAATAATATATTCATCTACTTTTATGCACAATAATATATATGTTTAAGAATCTATGTAACGTTTTTCATTAACTGAAATTCTAACACTGTTGTATGTGTCATGTACATTTGTGGCATGGGTTTTGAATATGGATGGGGACAAATACAGCATACTTCCCCAACCACCCAACCTACAAGAGGAACCCTAATAGTCATCATCATCATCTTCATCGTCATCATCATCATCATCATCATCGTCGTCGTCTTCATCATCGTCGTCTTCATCATTGTCTTCGTCGTCTTCATGATGATGATGATGTTTTTAATGATGATGATGATGGTTTTGGTTATTTAGTTTCCTTTCTTCCATCAATAAGAGTTTGAAACCCACCTTTTACTATTGCATTATACTTTCTTCCTAGAATATTTTGGTGACTATCCCCAACATATCACTCTACAACACTCAGAAGAATTGCAGGAACATTGTCTTTATTAAAAGAGAGATATATGAAAAGTTACAATAATACTATGTATGGGACATGTCTCCTTATATTAAGAAACCTTGAGCCTTAGAGGACTCTATTCATTTATACAATCCTTGAGTAACAACCTCATTAATATAGCATGATTTAATTCCGTGGGAATCAAATATTCTCAAGGTCGTTCTACAATATATAGGATAGGATATGTTACATGATTACAACTAACATGTATAAAGGTAACACCAAAGCTAGTCGAAATGATACACCAGAGCCGCGAAACGATACACCAGAGCTAGTCGAAATGATACACCAAAGCCGCCATGAAATGACACACCGGAGCTACTCCAAAATTCATAAAAAATGTCCAAATTGCATAGAACTGTCCAAAACGAGTCACGACAATGTCGAAAAAGACTATGTATTTTTTATTATATATTATTTTATATTATATGTATTTTATTTTTATTATATATTATTTTATATTATATGTATTGCCATAATAGTATTTTTTTATTAGGTACATGTATTTTTTATTATATGTATTTTTCACTTAGGAATAGTATTTTTTATTATAATATGATGATGATGATGGCGATCTCACCTAATCCCTACAATGAAACCCCTGAAGATGAAGATGATGATGATTATGGTGATGATGATGATACCAAATTGTTAACATAAATGATGATGTTGATGACGATGATGACAATGATGAGGGTGATGGTCAACATCGTCTTCATCATTACCATCATTGTTGTCGTCATCATGATCATCATCTTCATCATCATGAACCTCCTCATCATCATAATGACCCTCCTCATCCTCCTCCTCCTCATCATCAACGTCATTGTAATCATCATTGCCCTCTTCATCATCATCGTCGTCATCATCGTCATGACCCTCATCGTCATCATCATCACCATCATCGTCATGATGGTGATGATAATGGTAATGATGATGATGATGATGATTGTGGAAATGATGATGATCACCATCATCTTCATCAATGTCATTATCATCACCATTATTGTCATGATGATGATGATGATGGTAATGGCGATGACGACGGTGATGATGATGATGATGATGAGAAGGAAATTGTTGAATACAGCCAATAAAATGAAAGGAATTTTTTGTATCTTTGGAATACTTCTTATATCTAATAGATTCCTTGACTTCTAGAACTATGGGTCCCAAATATATGTTCAATAGAGAGATGCAAACCTAAGAGGAAGAAAAACATCCTAACTTGAATAATGAACCTTCACATTAATGAGGGAAGAACCATCTACATAATGACACATCCCTATCTTGGATAAATGAAAATATAGATTTGAAGGATGATTGAAAAGTTGAGCATGTGAGTCAATCTAGTGACAACTAGGGTAGAACCTAGCTACACCAAAAGTTCGAGTTCAATGCCTTCCATTATAATATTATAAAATCATATCTTAAAAACTATTATAATTATTAAAATTTATCATATTACCCTATTATTATTATATTCTCTTGCAACAAAAATATTCCTATTTTTGATGGTTTGTGAAAACACATAAAGTTGGGGATATTAAAAAATATAAACCAAATAAAGCGAAACAATTACCTCCCTCCCATCCCTTAGCTTTGTTGATCATGAAGATGACGATGATGAAGACGACGACGACGATGATGATGATTATGATGATGATGACGATGATGATGACGACGATGATGATGAAGATGATGATGATGGTGATGATGATGTTGATGAGGATGATGATGATTATCATCGCCATGAGGATGATGACGACAATGATGATGATGTTTGATGATGACGACGATGATGATTTTGATGAATATGAAGAAGATGGTGATGATGATGATGACGATGGCGATGAAAATGATGATGATGATGTTGATGTTGATGATGATGATGATGTTGTTGATGATGATGATGATTATCATCATCACGAGGATGACGATGATGATGATGACGATAATGATGAAGATGATGATGATGTTGATGGTGACGACGACGATGATGATGACGATGATGGCGATGACGAAGACGAAGATGATGATGATGGTGATGAAGATGATGATGATGTCGATGATGATGTTGATGATGATTATCATCATCATGAGGATGATGATGATGATGATGAAGATGATGATGAAGATGATGATGATGGTGATGACGATGATGATGATGATGTTGACGATGATCAAGGGGATAACGATGATGACGATGATCAAGGGGATAACGATGATGATGAAGATGATGATGATGGTGATGATGATGAAGACGATGATGATGAAGATGATGACGATGATGACGATGATGATTATGATGATGATGATGAAGATGATGATGATGAAGATGATGATGATGATGATGATCATCATCATCATCATCAACATGATCATCATCATGATGTTGATGATGATTATGATGTTGATGAAGACGATGACAATGATGATGATGATGATGATTACGATGTTTATGACGATGATGACAATGATGATGATGATGATGTTGATGATGATGATTATCATCATCATGAGGATGATGACGATGATGAAGATGATGATGATGGTGATGATGATGTTGATGATGATTATCATGATCATGAGGATCACGATGACGATAATGATGATGATCATGCATGATGACAGTCTTGATGATGATGAAGATGACGATGATGAAGATGACTATGAAGACGATGATGATGAAGATGACAACGATGACGAAGATGCATTAGAGGAAATTTCAACTCAAAATGGGCCTCCTAAAATGAACTAATAAAATAATAGTTAAAATAATAAAATAATATTTATTAATTTTGGAGGAAGAAAATAAAAAAACTACTTTTTTGTTTGTATTTTTGACATATCTCCCTGTGTTTTTACTCAAATTTCGATCGGGAGAGCTCGTTGGATGCAGAATTAAATTCCGCATCCAATGAGTTCCCACTCGACATACTTTTGACGGACCCCGCTACCCCAAAAAAAAGAAATACCTGAAAAAATAGAATGATGATGTCATCATTATGTTTTTTCAGGTATTTCTTGTTTTTGGCGTAGCGGGGCCCGTCAAAAGTATGCCGAGTGGGTACTCGTTGGATGTGGAATTTAATTCCGCATCCAACGAGCTCTCCCAATCGAAATTTGAGTAAAAAAACAGGGAGATATGTCAAAAATATAAACAAAAAAAGTAGTTTTTTTTATGATACCTATCCCCAAATTTATATTAAAAAAGTGTTTAAGACCTACACGGTATTTCAAATTTAAAGCAATTTCATTGGCTAACACATGATGACATGGAATTTGAATAAAAGTTAAAAAGCCCATTTTGAGTTGAAATTTCCTCTCATGATGCTGATGATGTTGATGACGACGATGAAAATGATGATGTTGATGACATGGGACAAACAATTTCAAATATGACATTATTTTATTTCAAAAAAACCTACAAACTAGTGTCGGAAATCCGACTATACACCCATCGAAAAACCCCACAAACTAGTGTCCCACATCCGACACATAGCCGTCGAATATCCTATGCATATCCGTCGAATATCCTACACATAACCATTGAATATCCTATGCATAACCATCGAATATCCTATGCCCTAGTGTCGGAAATCAGACAACATAGACGTCGAAAAACTTACACTCTAGTGTATAAAATTTGAGGACACTAAAATATTTCAAAAGGCTTAATAATTTTCATCACTTCTATCCGAGTCTATACGATACGTCAGATGTCGTCAGATTTTGGTTCAAATCCTGTTGTGCTAGCTCCACCTATCCCTTCTCCCCCCTCCCATCCTCCCACCCAGCGTGAGCCTCCCTTATCCCCCACACAATCCCTCCACCTATGCTTCTCTTCCTCCCCCCACCTCCCACCTCCTGCCACCTACACCTCCGCCTGTCCCTTCTCCCCCCTCCCTTCCTCCCACCTAGAGAGAGACTCCTTTTCCCCTTGTGTGACCCTCCTCCATCTCCTCCTCCCTTCCCCTCCGCCTCCCCCTTCCACCTCCCTCATCATCACATTAAGGGGAGCGTCGCTCCCTTGGGTGCCAAAGGGCTGCCCCTCACTGGAGGCTATGCCCAAAAGGCCGGCACCCACGGGTGACACGATTCAATTCTCAGAATTGTGCCACTAGTGAGGGGCAGCCCTTTGGCATCCAAGGGAGCGGTGCTCCCCTTAATGTGACAATGGGGGAGGCGAAGGCGGGGGAGGCAAAGGGTGAAGGGGATAGGAGGTGGATATGGAGGAGGGTCGCATGAGGGGAAAGGGAGGCTCACGTTGGGTGGGAGTATGGGAGGGGGGAGAAGGGATGAGCAGAGGTGGAGGTGGGGGAAGGAAGAGATCGTACGGTGGAGGATGGGAGGGGGAGGTAGGTTAATTTTTTTTCAATTAATATAATGTTTAATGTAGGGTATTTTTTT
>LPNX010903129.1:113091-197349 GCA_001517045.1 Pseudotsuga menziesii | reverse complement strand
TATGTGGTTTAGTTATGTAGGTTATTTTTTTAAAAATTTAATATAATGTTTTATGTGGTGTAGTTAGGTAGGTTAATTGTTTTTAATATAATGTTTTGGGGGGCTTAAATGTTTTTTATTTTTATTTTAAATGTAATGATGGGGGAGGGTTTAGGGAGTTAGGAGGGGATTTTATTTTTTTAATGTAATGTTAGGGAGGGTTTAGGGAGTTAGGGGGTGGTTTTAATTTGTTTTTAATTTATTTTAATATAATGTTACAGGAGTGGTTAGGGGGCTTGGAGGGGGTTTAATATTGCTAATTTTATTTTAATGCATGTTGGGGGGGATTAAGGGGGTTTTATTTTTTTAATTTTAATTTAATGTTAGTGTTAGGGTGTTAAGTTTGGGGGGGGGGAGTTAATTTTTTTCAACAAATTTCAAATACATTTTATAGTGGCTATTGATGTTGATTTTTTTTAGTTTATGAATATTTGTTGATTGTATTTTAAATTTGTACATTTTGGATATATGGAGAATGAAATTACGAAAGATATATGTGAACGTTTATGGATCAAGCGCGACGATGATTGCGTTGAAAAAAACTGTTGAGGTGTCTGAGAATGTTGAGCCTCAAGATGAAGTTTTCACCTTTGAGGAATTGCAAATCAAGAATGCTAGAGAATGGAAATATGTAGCCAAAGAAGACAGGACATATTATTTTTGGCATCTGAAGAAAAAATACTAAGGCAAAGCAGATAGTATTCACTTATATTCTCTTGCATTTCAATTTCTTCAATCATATTACCATTCATTGGGATTGTTGAGAGATATGTGTGTGATGTTGGGTACATAAATTGTTTATGAAAAATTGAAACAAGTGAAGACCTTTGCCAAAATTTGATATTGTTGGAAGGTTTCAAAAAATAATGTTCAAGAATATTTCACACCCTTCTGTGAAGGGGTTGTGCATGATATTGAAAGCGCGAGATTAGGTTTAAATATTGAGATGATTTCTAAATTGTTTTTCTTATAACTTGGATCACAATGTAATAGATTTAATACCATATATATTTTTTATTTTGCAGGATTTTGCTAGGTCAATTTCAAACATGCTGAATGGAATTTATTATATCGAGGAAAATCCAATGGATGTCGTTAATGCTAGTGGCCACTCTTCAAAAGGGACAAGAAGCAAGGAAGAAGAAACAAGTGTCAAATATTCAAACTTAATAAGTACAAGCACAAATAGGAAAGGGAATCTGACAATCAAATCAGGTACCTAGAAAGGTTACATTTAAATCTTTATCTCACCCAAGTGAACATGTTGAAATTATTGCCAATGAGGTTTCTACTCTTGTTGGTAAGAGTAAGAATCAATATCGTATAATAAATATGGTTGATGGTGCTTCAAATACTGATGAAGGCATTGTTGATATAGATGAAATCCCTTCAAGACAGAAAAGGAGCAGATCTTCTGTTTCTGATTCCAATGTTATCCAGGAATATGAGAGTAAAAATTATGGGGGTAGTAGGGAAATCATTACTCCAGGTGTTGATCTAGAGGATGGAACTGGGATAAATTGGTTAACAATGGACATACATTGAGTTGAATGTGAATCAAATTTTTATACCCACAGAAGGGCAAGATCATATTAGAATTAGAAAACCACATCATTTTCCTATTCACAACTTGAAATAATTGATGAGGCACAATCCCTATGAACATGTGGTTGACTACCTAGTGCTTGTTGACCCGAAAATGTTCTACTAGAGATGAATTTTATCAAATAACATTTTTCATTACAAATATTATGTTCTTGGGGGGAATAATTCTGCAAAGAAAAGACAAGAGTTGATGCAAGAATATCCCAATAATCCTATTTTTGAAATAGTGAAATGCATCGTTTATGCTGGTTCAACAGATGTAGAAGCAAAGTTACTGGCACGAGATCATAACATATATAGTGAATATAGTATGACTATGACATTTATTCAAAGGGTGAGATTTATCCACAATTATTTTTTGTAAATATTTGGTGGAGATAAATATAAAGTTGATGCAATTTTTTGAAAACAATGTTGTATGGGAATAGGTATCCCTATTAAAGAGGATACCATGAAACAAAAAAATGCCAAAGGTAGTGATGCATTCAGAGCTATATATGGATACTTCCAGTTGAAATTCAGAGTAGGGAAAACACGGTATTTGATTGAGGACATATTTATCATGTGGGAGAATATTCACATAAAAAAAATCAAAAAGTGAAAAATGTAAATTTGTTCCATGGATCGATGGTAAGTCAAGTCCCGACGTCAAGAACTTTCCATAAGACATGACTATTACACCTTGGATAATAATTCAAGGTGTGAAGGATGAAACAATAATAGCTACAATATTGCTTGGGTAAAGTCAGGTGATTTATCAATGGAGGAAATGTGCAGTGAATTTGACAAGTAAGTTGATGTTTTTTTTTATGGTACAAAGTATTTTTATTGAACTTAACATTTTTGTTATGTTATAAGTATTCCATTGTATTATTATATATGATTGTAAACATTATTTATTTTTTCATCGTCTAGTCATAATACTTACATGAAAATACAAGAGAAGATGGTTATAATGTTGGATGAGAAGAGTTGGGATGATGTCAAATGAAACTATCGAGAATCAAGCTCAATAGAAACATTAAAACAATTTTTTGTTGCATTCAAGAAGGTATGTTGATCTATGATACATCCTGAATTATTTATTTTGTAATTCATTTAATTTCTATTTTATTACTTATAGAGACAATTTTCATTTGAATATGCCAAAGAGGGGTACAGATGGAGTACCAGAGTCCTTCAAAATTCATATCCAAGGAGATGAAATAGAACGACAAAGGAAACAACGTCTTTCAAACATTGAACTTGATGATACATTTGATCATTATATTTGGAATGGGATTGACACTGTGAAATATAAATTCATTTTAGGTGACTGTGCAGACATTGCAAAAATTGTTCCTAAAAAGGAGTACGCCCTAGTTATTGGTGATTTCCCTCATGGATACAATATATGAACCAATACTTATGATTATGAGCCTTATACTTACCAATCATTCAATAAAGTGGTTTTGGGTTTTCTAGATGTCACAACATCACCACTATGTAGATTCCTTGTTTTCCATTCTGACACATAATTAGGGGGGTTGTTGACATCCTTCAAGGGTAAATAAAAAACAAGGAAGAAACTTTATGTCATGTACAAATGCTTGATTTTCATGCGGAATTAAAAACTTTCTTAAAGAAACTTTGTCCTTCTTTAAATCACCGAGCATGGCTGTGAAAACACTCTTCAACATCCCTGATTTGAATATAAAATCCACTGTTGAAATCCACCGCAAGGTCAACGACTAAAATTCAACCCACAAAATCAACAATGTGGAAATCCTGTATTGCAGGATCAGAGAAATGCAAAACGTGATCTTGCATTCTACATCTCGCATCCCACAATTGTGAAAGGGAAATTTTAGAAAGGAATTTCGGAAAGTCGATTTAGCCAAACGACATTTTTGCATCCCACATCCTACATACTGCAAGTGCGGAAAGGAAATTTCGGAAATCAGACTTCGCCAAAGGACATTTTCACACCACGCATCCTGCACCACACAAGTGCGGAAAGGAAATTTTGGAAAGTAGACTTCACCAAATGACATCTCTGCATCCTGCATCCCGCACCCTACAAGTTATGGAAAGGAAATTTTGGAAAGGTTAAATCTTCGAAATTTTGCTCTGCTAATGAAAATTTCTAAGTCTAAAACTGATTTCCAACGTCCAGGACATCACCAATCCAGTCGATCTAACTTCATAACAACTTAGAAAATTCATTGAAGGCATTACCATTAGAGGAATTTTGGGGTCTAAAATGGGCCTCCTAAGGAAAATAATAAAATAATAGTTAAAATAATAAAATAATATTGATTAATTTTGGAGGAAGAAAGAAAAAAACTACTTTTTGTGTTCATATTTTCGACATATCTCCCTATGTTTTTACTCAAATTTCGATCAGGAGAGCTCGTTGGATGCGGAATTTGATTCCACATCCAACGAGTACCCACACTGCATACTTTTGATAGACCTAGCTACCCCAAAAACAAGAAATACCTGAAAAATGTGATGATGACATCATCATCACATTTTTTCAGGTATTTCTTGTTTTTGGGGTAGCGGGATCCATCAAAATTATGCAGTATGGGTACTCGTTGAATGCGGAATCAAAGTCCGCATCCAACGAGCTCTCCTGATCGAAATTTGAGTAAAAACACAATGAGATATGTCGAAAATACGAACAAAAAAAGTAGTTTTTTTTAATGACAAATATCTCAATTCAACCATTATGGTTGACTTATTTTATTGAAATTCTATTGGTTCTTGAATTCCAACTCACAAAAACTTATTTTGGCACGTTTTCTTATAAGGCCCATTTTAGACCCCAAATTTCCTCTAATGACACATAGATGCATCATTCATGAAATCTACAACTGAAGCACAACACATTCCATTCAAGCATTCATCATATTCATATCCATTTATAAACAAGTACAGTTGTAGGGATTGAAACACAAGAAATACTTATATTTATCATAGGCTTTTCCTGCAACCAACTATGTTGCTGCAGCGTTCCACCCAACCATAGGCTAGTGTGCTCATCAATCTCTCAACAACACTACCACCTCGAAGCTGGGCATGATTTCCCCAAGGAATAAGGAACACTAACAGACTTCCCCATAGCCAAGGATACAATAAAACTTAGCCAAGTCAACATATTTGGGTTTATCAGGCTTACACAAGCAGTGATTTACATATAGCCAAAATTTATACAAGTCACAACCAAGATAACAAATGGGTTTATCAGGATACCATCCAAGCCATCGTTCTAGTTGGGTTTATCAGACTTACATAGATAGAGGTTTACACTTAACCAAAATTCACATGAGACACAGCCAAGCCAACAGATGGGTTTATTAAGCTACCAACCAATCCATCCTTCTAGTTGGGTTGATCAGGCTGCCAAGGAGCTGGAAATACTGACTTCTAAGCTAGTGAGCTCAATCCTAGAGCTATGGACACCTACACCAGATCTATCCTGACTTCTACACATTTACACACCTAAAACAAGGAAGCATCCCCTTCTTTGCTACATAGTCCCTCACGCCATGCCTTCCCTTCCAGTGTTATTCAGGGTATGTAAAGAAGAAAAATAGCCCTCTATATTGGTCTGTGAGGTTCCTCACACACTAGGTTTATCAAGCAGGTCCAGACTCCATTTCCATTCCCAAAATCAATTCATATGTCAAACGAGGATGTACACACACAACGATCTCAGTTCTGGGATTAACAAAACATAACAAAATCCGAGGAATACACACACACAACAATTACGAATTTATGAGCATCACCTAATCCACACCGACTACTACAATTACCGAAAATGAAATTGTTTTCTGGTCATTCAATTCAAAAACACAAATAGGATTCTGGGCATTTGCATTCAGTAAACGACTAACAGACAGGAAAATCGTAAAAAGGAAAACAATTCATAGAATAGGAAAATTCTTGAAGGATCAAGACTCAGAGCAATTTTGCTTGCTTGCTGCGTGAATGCCCGAATCCCCTTTCCAAAACGTTCCACATAGTCCAAATCATGAGGGGAAGGTGAAACGTGACTACATGAGGGAAAGGCAAGCATTTTTTGGTGTTTTCTTGCCCAATAAATTTTAAAAAATGTTTTTCCCCAGAAATTGTGTTGTGCCCATTTCAAATTTCTTCCCACTCTTACAATCCCCCCACCTTATCCTTAGGAAAAATCATGTTCCCATCTCATTTTGTTGCATTGACATAGCTGTCTGTAGGATTTTAATTAAAAATTGCAAATTTAACATGATGTCCAATCTTATACGTTCAACTAGCATAAAAACACCATCGACCTAAATCTTAATCGCCAAAACATAAACACTAAATCTATGGTGGGGGTTTTGCCTTGAGCTCCACACCATGATTATTTACATCATATTATTTAAATGCAACCAAGGTTAAAACTAGGGTGGTACATTACCCTCCCCCTTGAAAAACACTGTCCTCAGTGTTTTACAACATTGAACAAAAATGCTTTGCTGGTATTGCCCTCAGCAATCCACAGAATTGAACAAAAATGGATGTGACAGTCGCATGGAAACCTCTAGCTCCCATGTATCTTTTTTAGGATCATAGTGCTCCCATTGCACCTTTACCTGTCATATTTCTCGGTTCTAGAGCATTGTGACCTTCCTGGGGAGGATGCGCTTTGGCTCGATTTGGAACTCTCCCTCTGGTTCCACCTAAATCACATCCCAATTTATTACATGGTTAGGATTATGTACATATATTTTAAGAAAAGAAACATGAAAAACATTATGAGCCCTGGTGCTAGCAAGCAATGCATGTCTATATGCAACTGGTCTTATTCTTTCAAGCACTTCAAATGGCCCACAGTATCTAGGAGACAACTTGGCACAACTCCCAAGCTTCAAGGAACTTTTCTTTTCCTTCACCCTAAGGTAAACATGATCCCCAATACTGAACTCTCTATTCACCCTATGATTATATGCATAGCTTTTCTGTATGTCCTGGGATGCCTTTATATTCTGTATGATTTTTACAACTTCCTTCTTCATCTCATTGAGAATTTTTGGACCGATTACCACTCTGTTCACTGGGTTGTCCCAAGTTACTGGTGTTCTGCATTTCCTTCCATACAAAGCTTCATATGGACTCATCCCCAAGGATGCTTGATGTCCATTTTTATAAGAAAAATCTACCAAGTGTAAATAGTATTCCCACTTGGATGGTTTGTACATCACATACATGCGAAGCATGTCTTCAAGCACTTGGTTAACTCTCTCAGTCGGAGGATGGTAAGCAGTGGTGAAATTCAACTTTGTTCCCAAGTCTGCAAACAATCCTTTCCAAAAATTAGAAGTGAACTTAACATCTCTGTTAGAGACTATTGCCTTGGGAAATCCATGCAATTTAAAAATTTATTTCATGAAAATCTTGGCAATATCATTAGTCTTATGCGTGGACTTTACTGGTATAAAATGCGCCGCCTTCGTCAACTTGTCCACCAAAACCATGATGAAATCATGTTGTCTCCAAGTCATCGACAATCATGTAATAAAGTCCATGGAATTCACTTCCCATTTCCATTCTGGAACCAACAAATGCTGCAACAAACCTGCTGGGTATTGATGCTCCACCTTTACCTACTAACGCTTCATTCACCTTGAAATATATTCAGCCATGTCCTTTTTCATGCCTGGACAAAAGTACTTCTTCCTTGCAATAGCAATTGTCTTCTGATATCCTGGGTGACCAAAATATGGAGTTTGATGGATTTCATCCATAACAACCCTCCTCAAATCTTCCACATTTGGAATATACATTCTTCTCTTATAAGTAATACTTCCACCCTCTTCTAATTATAATATTCATACTTCTTTTCAAGGATTTGCTGCTGTAATTTATCCTTTACTTGCGCATACATTCCATCTTCAACATTACGGTTAATAATCTGTTGTCTCAAATCTGATTGGAAAATGCTAATAGATTCCACATGCATTTCTTGTACATTCTTGCTGAGTGCATCATCTACCTTATTCTCCTTACCTTTTATGTGCTTGATTTCAAAATCAAACTCACATAAAAATTCCATCCATCTAGCTTGCCTATCATTTGGAGTAGGATGATCAAATAAATACTTTAGACCACAGTGGTCTATCCTTAACTCAAATTTTCTTCCCATCAAGTAATGCCTCCACATCTTGAGAGCATGTACTATGGCTACAAGTTCCATATCATGAGTGGAATAATTACTCTCTTATCCTTCATCTTTATGGATTCATAGCATATCTAGTGGTTGACTTGCATAAGAACTCCTCCAAGTCCTTGACCGCATGCATCCGTACATACCACAAAATATTTTTATGGGTCTACAACTTTCAAGACTGGTACACTGGTGAGAAGATACTTTAACCACTGGAAACTTTCTTCACATTTCGAGGTGCATTCAAACATTATCCCCTTCCTTTGCAAAGAAGTGATAGCATGTTCAACCTTAGAGAATCCTTCAATGAATCTCCTATAGTATCCTACAAGCCCCATAAAATATTGTACCTCTATCACATTCTTTGGAGTGGGCCAATTCTTGATAGCTTCAATCTTGTTAGGGTCCACAGATATACACTCTTCTGAAATAATGTGACCCAAGTACTAAATTCTATCTTTATAAAAGTCACACTTACTCAAATTTGCATACAACTGGTGTTCTCTGAGCAATTGCAATTTTAGTCTCAAATGTTCTTCATGCTCTTCTTCATTCTTAGAATAATTAAGAATGTCATCAAGGAAAACAAGAACAAACTTGTCTAAATACCTGCTAAAGAAACTATTAATAAGGCACATAAATGTTGCTGGTGCATTTGTGAGACCAAATGGTACCACTACAAACTCATAATGTCTATACCTTGTTCTGAAGGCTATCTTATGAATGTATTCGTCCTTGATTCTCACTTGATGGTAACCAGACCTCAAGTCAATCTTCGAAAATACCTTTGCTCCTTTCATTTGATCAAAGAGGTCATCAATTCTCGGCAAGGGATATTTGTTCGTCACCGTGAATTTGTTCAGCTGCTTGTAATCAATACACAATCTGAGTGTACCATATTTCTTCTTTACAAATAGAACTAGTGCTCTCCAAGGAGACACACATGGCCTGATATATTTTTTCTCCAACAATTCTTGCAGCTGCATCTTCAACTCTAAAATTTCTGGTGTACTCATTCTGTAAGGTGCTTTGGACACTGGTGCTATTCTTAGCACAAGCTCAATCATGAAATCAATGTCTCTCTTTGGAGGAAGCCCTAGAATCTCATCAAGAAAAACATCTCTAAATTCTTAAAACACGTGATAGTCTTCCAAATCGATAGTTTCATTCCCTACTGCCTCCTCAATATGGGCTGCATACAACTGACAACCTTTTCTACAAAAGTTCTTCAATTGAATTGCTGAAACCTGCCTTACAGAAATTACCTTTGGTATTCCTTTTACAACTATTGGGTTCCCTTCTCCATCCATGCATTCAAAATTCTTGTTATAATAGTAAAGCTTCACCTTGTGAGCTTCCAACCAATCCATTCCAATGAGAACATCATAGGAACCAAGTGGTAGAACGTTCAGATATACGCAAGTGCTCAGTCCATTCATCACCAATGGACATTTATTCACCACTTCATTAATGTTTCTCTTAGTTCCAGCGGCTAGATGAACTAACCATGACTTGCTATGCTTTTCTTTCCTAAGAGAAAAAACCTCCACTACTCTAGGAGCACTATAACTATGAGTAGAACCAGGGTCAATCAAAATAGAAATAGATTGCTCAATAATATTACCTACAAATTCAACCACCGTTGACTAGTGATCTTCCTGGTGGTCTTCTAGTGCTGCATAGATACTAGGTATGGCCCTTTCTACTTGTCCCACTATTTTTGCCTCTTGAATATTGTATGATGGCCTTGCAGTCTCATTCTCTAGTGGACAGAACCTACGTATATGGGGTCCTCTACATTTCCAACACTGGAGAGGCTCTTTCTTCTGATGTGGTTCTCTTGGATTTTCTCCCACTACTTTGGTGGGCTTCTTCTTAGCTTGGAATGGCTGCTTCTATTGATTCTGAAAGTTAGGAGGTTTGAAACATCTCTTCCTCTGATCAGACTTCTCATTCAGCTTGTTCTTCTACACCTTCTGGTAGTCATGTTTTCTCTTGCTTTTCTCGTAGCAGTACTTAGATTTTCTTATTGCTTATTCCATAGTTCCAGGTTCATAGAACTCAATTCAGTCTTTGTAGGACTAAGGCAGCCCACTCAAAAAGAGTTGTATTTTTACCTTCTCATCTTTAATATACATGACATACCTCAACAGTTCAAAGAACTTGTTTGCATATTCCTCCATGGTTTGTTGTCCCAATCTCAGCTCATGGAATTCTTTGATTTTATCATCATAGTATCGGTCAGAGAGGTACTTCTTCTTGAAATATTTCTGGAACTATTTCTAGACAATATTCCTTTCTTTTATCTTCTTTACTTCCCTGAAGTGTTCCCACCAAATAAATGATCTTCCTATCATATTGAAAATGGCTACTCGAGCTTTCATATTTACAGAATAATCTTGGACTTGGAAATATTTTCTTATTCCCAGAATCCAAGCTTCAGCTTCTTGACCAGTCTTTACCTCACCATTGAAGGTAGGTGGATTTGCCTTCCTGAATTCATCTCGTGAGTGGTTCTGGTAACAACTCTTCCTCCTACCCCTGTGAGATGAATATCCTGAATCTTCAGTGGATGTTTTAGAGTAAGACAACCCACTAGGAGATCTCTTCCTTTTATTCTTGTGAGAGGAAAAACCTAAACCATCAGTGGATTTTTCAGAGTTGGATGACCCACTAGGAGATCACTTTATTCCTCTAGCAGTGTTCTTAGTTCCTTCTAGATTTAATGTCCAGTTCCCTAAGTTCATATTTCTCTGAATGTCTATCAAATCATGTAATATAGCTGCGTTCAACTGATTTTGCTCCTCCAGAGCCTTGATCAGTCTTTCATTGTCTACTCTGTAGCTCTGCATCTCCACCCTTAGGCTTCTCATGGTGGCTGCAAAGTCTGGGGGAGTATATTGAAACCTTCTCTCATTAGACTATGTCTCAGAATTCCCAATTCTGACATCTCCCCCCCATAGCATATTCCTCATGCACATTGGGGTATTGTGCATAATCATTCATATCATCTATCCTCATGGCCGAACCAACTATTCAAAATAACACTGCCCTTTCTGAAGGTGACTATAATTCTGCAAAAATGTGTTAGATAACAAAACTGTTAGATATAATCAAAACCAAGATCACTTCCCCACTTCCCATGGAATTTTTTCTCTGTTATGTGTCCAAAAATACATTGGAACTATTAACCAACATCTCTGCAACTGTCCAAATCGTCTCGTCAAGACCCAATACTATAGCCAATTTTCTTTCCAGCCCATCCATGCCCAACTCTACAACCAAAAGCTCTGATACCACACTGTAGTGTACTACAATTTGGTATCAGAGGGTAATATTATCTTTTTAACAACTGATTCTGGCCCATCCAGGCCCAATGATGTAACCATCAGCTCTGATACCATGCTGGCACATGCCCATGCCCAATTTTCATGCAGAATTAAAATTTTTCTTAAAGAAACATTGTCCTTCTTTAAATCACTAAGCATGGCTACAAAAAAACTTTTCAACATCCCTGATCTGAATATAAAATCCATTGTTGAAATTCTCCTCAAGATCAATGACTAAAAATCAACCCGCAAAATCAACAGTGCGGAAAGCATGTATTGTGGGATCAAAGAAATGCACAACGCGATCCCACATCCCGCATTCTGCATACCGCAATTGCGGAAGGTAATTTTCAGAAAGGAATTTTGGAAATCAGACTTTTCCAAACGACATTTCCACATCCCGCAAGTGTGGAAAGGAAATTTCGGAAATCATACTTCGCCAAACGACATTTCTGCATCTCACATCCTGCAAGTGTGGAAAGGAAATTTTGGAAAGGAATTTCAGAAAGAAGACTTTTCCAAACGACATTTCCGCATCCTGCAAGTTACGGAAAGGAAATTTTGGAAAGGTTAAATCTATGAAAGTTCGATCTGCTAATGAAAATTTCTAATTCTGAAATTGATTTCCAACATCTAGGCCATCACTAATCCGATCGATCTAACTTCATAACAAATTAGAAAATTCATTGAAGTCATTACACACATAGATGCATCATTCATGAAATCTACAGCTGAAACACAACACAGTCCATTTTAGCATTCATCATATTCATATTCATTTATAAACAAGTACAGTTGTAGGGATTGAAACACAAGAAATACTTATCTTTATTAGAGGCTTGTACCGCAACCAGCTATGTCACTACAATGTTCCACCCAACCATAGGCCAGTGTGTTCATCAATATTTCAGCAACACTGCCACTCCCGATCTAGGCATGATTTACCCAAGGAATAAGGAACACTAGAAGACTTCCCCATAACCAAGGATACAATAAAACTCATCCAGGACAACATAGTTTGGTTTATCAGGCTTACACATGCAGTGATTTACACATAGCCAAAATTTATACAAGTCACATCCAAGCCAACAGATGGGTTTATCAGGCTACCAGCCAAGCCATCCTTCTAGTTGGTTTCATCAAGCCTACACAAACAGAGGTTTACACTTAGCCAAAATTCACATGAGAAACATCCAAGCCAGTAGATGGGTTTATCAGGCTACCGTCCAAGGCATCCTTCCAGTTGGGTTGATCAGGATGGAAAGGAGGTGGAACGACTGACTGCTAAGCTAGTAAGCTCAATGCCAGAGCTATGGAAACCTACACCAAATATAGCCTGACTTCTAAACATTTACACACCCAACACAAGGAAGTATCCCCTTCTCTGCTACATAGTCCCTCATGACATGCCTTCCCTTCCAGTGCTATTCAGGGTATGCAAAGAAGAAAACTAGCCCTCTAGATTGTTTTGTGAGGTTCCTCACACACTAGGTTTATTAAGCAGGTCCAGACTCCATTTCCATTCCCCAAATCAGTTCAGATGTCAAATGAGGATGTACACACAAAACGATCTCAGTTCTGGGATTAACAAAACGTAACAGAATCCAAGGAATACACACACATAACAATTAAAAAAATTTGAGCATCGCCTGAGCTAGACCGACTACTGCAATTACCAAAAATGAAATCATTTGTTGGTCATTCAATTCAAAAAAACAAATCGGATTCTGGGAATTCACATTCATGAAATGACTAATAGACATGAAAATCATAAAAAGGAAAACAATTCACAGAACAAGAAAATTCCTGAAGGATCAACACTCAGAGCAGTTTTGCTTGCTTGCTGCGTGAATTCCTGAATCCCCTTGCCAAAATGTTCCACATAGTCCAAATCGTGAGGGGAAGGTGAAGCACAACTGCATGAGGGAAAGGAAGGCATTTGTTTGGTGTTTTCTTTCCCAAGAAAATTTAAAAAACTTTTTTCCCCATAAATGGTGCTCTGCCTATTTCAAATTTATTCCCACTCTTCCAATCCCCCCCTTATCCTTAGGAAAAATCATGCCCCCATCTCATTTGTTGCATTGACATAGCTGGCTGTAGGATTTTAATTAAAAATCGCTAATTTAACATGATGTCCAAACTTATAATGTTCAGCTAGCATAAAAACACCACCGGCCTAAATCTTAATCGCTGAAACATAAACACTAAATCGATGGTGGGGATTTTTCCTTGAGCTCGACACCATGATTATTTACATCATATTATTTAAATGCAACTGGGGTCAAAAACAGGGTGTTACACTTTATTGGTAATATATTTGCACTATATTATCAAGTTATTGAATTTAGAAATCAATTATATTTATTGATAAGTTAATTAAATTATTTATTTATTTATTTTGGTTACAGGAAAAAGCATAATATTCGTAGCTCCAGCAGTGATCCATTTCTGAATGATATTGAAAACATACATCTTGGAACTTGGACAAAAGATGAGACTTGTGAATCTCTTTTAATCAATGAAAAGAGTGAAGGAAAATATAGTCAGATGTTGACTTATAATGTCGTGGTTAAGAAAATGACATATGAAGAAAGGGATTTGAAAGGAGTGATAGTAAACATATATCAAAAGCCACAAGTGTTGATTAATTATCTCATAGATACATTTTCAGGAGAAGGAGATTGGGTCTTAGATTTGTTCTCAGGTTCAGGGAAAATTTAAGATATTACATATGGAAACATATTTCAAGTTTTATTGTTTTTTTTATTATTCATTTGTTTTTAAAGTATGCTTCTTTATGTTATTTGTCTTAACTATTTTTTATTTATTTTGGTGATTAGGCACAATAGTAGCATGCTCCTTACAAAAATGAATAAATTTCATATCCATTGATAGTGATATAGTACAATTCAATTACATCAAACAAATAATTAATGATACTCAAGTTCTTACAGATGAATTGCAAGAAGTTGGTTTGAAGAAAGGAGAGTTTAGTGAAACACGTGTGGTGAAGATGTCAAAAGAGCCTCAACTCCCATTAGGAGGGATGTTTGGAAAGGATCACTTTGGGCATCTTGCAGACATAGAAGACCCAATGGAAGAGGACATTGATGTCCCTAAGAAAATCCAAGCTCCATAAAATTCCAATTTCGATGAAGAATTTGGCTTGCATGATATTGTTCATTAGTTTAATGTATTGAAGAAAATGTTAAATTTGACAAAAGTTTGACAAGATATATTAGTATTGCTTTGAATTTCATGCTTTATTTTAGAAATAAAATTTCTATATATATTGCTTTTAATATGTTATAGTTTTTCGTGAATTTATGTGAATCATAAAATTATGGAATATAGTATAAAATAGTATCATTTTTATACAAAAATTCTATGAAAATCTATTGAAAATGGTTGTAAATGTCTTTATTTTCTAGAATTTCTTAGAATTTTGTCAATACAAAAGTCTTATTTTACCTATAAAAATGTCTTGTTTTAAAGAAAAAAATGCAGAATGTATATGTTTTTCAATATAACTTGCTTCTAAATGTATGTTATTTTGTTAAATGTCTAAAAAACACACTTGAAAATAGAAAGTAACAATATTTTATGATGGAGATGATTCAAAGGCCCAAAAAATGCCTTAAAATGAAAATGTGTGATACTGGTATCAACCCTTTTTTAAATGGAGGTAAAAATAACTACTGAAATTGGGGGAGAGAAAAACGAAAACTGTGTCAAGTTCTCGTTTCATACTATAAGTGGTTTAAATTTTATCTTCAGTGGAGAATCATAAGTAAGTAATTAATATTTTATGGTATTATTATGAGATTATATATAATAAAGGTAAAGAAAATGTGGTCATTGATACTTTATCTAAGCAATTTGAGGATGATGGAGACCTCGTTTCCTTAGATTTACCATATTTAGGTTGAATTAAAGAATCCCATTGAGAATGGAAGGCACATAAAGAATGCATTGTTCTAGTAGAATTTCCTTCCTTAAAACATAGAGTCATAGAGAATTTGCATTCATCACCTATAGCGGGACACTATGGATTAAAAAAAAACTATGAAAGAGATAAGTGTTCATTCTTTTGGGAGGGATTGAAAACAAAAATATTATTTTGTAGCAACTTCTAACAATTTCCAAAGAAGCAAGGGTGAGATGGTAAAAATGTCAAGGGCATTGCAACCACTATTAATCACAACAAATATATGGAATGAAATATCTATGGATTTTATAGTGTGACTTCCTAGAGTAGATAAATAATTAGTGACGATGGTCATAGATGAATATATTTACAAAAATTTTATTTATTCCCTTATCGCCTCCATTTACCCCCTCCCTGGTTGCACAAGTCTTCATGGATCATATTTTTAAGTTTCATGGCATGCCCACTTCTATTTTCTCAAATTTAGACCACACATTCATTGTCAAATTTTGGTAGGAGTTGTTTAAAATTTAGGCTACCTGGATGAACATGATCTCTACATATCATCCACAAACAAAAATGGTCATCAATTGTTTTGAAACCTATTGGATGTGCTTCATTTATGAAACACAACACCAATGGACATAATGGCTTCCCATAGAAGAATGGTGGTACAGTACCACTTATCATGGAGCTACCAAATGAAGTTGTCCATGGCCAATAACCCTTGTAATTATATTCCTATTTACCAAGAACATCTAAGGCTTGTGTAGTGGATAGGACACTTCATCCAAGAGAAACTATTATTTGTACACTTAAGGACAATTTGGTTATGGCTCAAAATATAATGAAATAACAAGTGAACCAACATCACTCATGAAATTATTTTTCATAAGGAAATTAGGTGTTTCTTCACCATCAACCTTATAAACAAACATCAATCAAAGATAAAATCCCATAAAAACTAGCACTAAATTTTTATGGACCCTATAAGATCATCTAACACACTGTACAAGTGGCTTACATAATCTCTCTTACAACTAACTCCAATATTCATCACGTCTTTCATGTGTCCTATATGAAAATAGGTAGTGGAGTCAAATTACAAGGTGCAAACAAACTAACGAAAACTTTATGAAAAATGATCCATTTGACTACAATTGAAATCAGTGTTAGATACTAAAGAGTATCAATTGTGTCTACACATGGTCTGAGAATTAGTGATATAGCGGAAACACATGCAACTAGAAGATATTGCATAGGAACCAATAGTTTTTTTGTATCAATTTCCTCAAATCCAACCTAATTTAGGAAAATGTTGCTTCTGAAGGGGGAGGGAATGTTAGGTCCTTCCCTAGCCTCCCTATTTTAGGATACCCAATACTTAGTCAATTAATATATTCAACCATTTTCTTTGACCAATGCCCATTAGATAGTAATGGATAGTTATTTAATGTAAAATGTTCATCTTTTCTAATCAATTCCCACTAGATATTTTGTACTTATTAATGACGGGACCATAACTAATTTTTATTTTGTTATTTAAGGTCATATTTAAAGAGCTAAGAGTCTATGGATTATTTGGTCGAATATTGTTTTCTTTGGATATCTTCCAAGTGAAAGGGCGACGCTCCACATTTTTTTTTAACAGATACCAAAGAAAATATTTATATTAAATAGAAAGGATGTGCATAGCCATGCATACAAAAGAAGGGCATGCTTATCAGAACGTCTTGCAAAGAAAATATTGTGTTGTCTAAACTAATTACATTGTTAAAAAAAGGTCTTATATGCCCAATAAAACAATTGGTACCCATCGCAAGGTAAAGACAAACAAACTAGATATTAAGAGAAGTACAAAAAACATATAAAATCCATAACAAAATGGAGCTATTGCTTCATATTTTCACCTAGCTCATGGACTAGCTACACAACAGAAGTTTCCTCCATTGGATGGTATTTTGTTGGGGATTCCTGGAAATGGATACACTAGTTCATGCTTGTTAACTTCCGCATTTCTTCTTTAATAATGTCGGATGTCCACATGAGATCACACAAATCCACGTCGTCATTATCGATCCTAGATTCATGGCATCCCATATGGTTGGCCAGGTACTTCATGTCTGTTGCTGGTACCTTTCCTTCTTTTCATGCCCATGCTCAGAATCTCATACAACCAACACATGTGTTGCTTAATATCCTACAAAGTGAATTGGATATCATTTAGGGTCACATTCCTTCCATTGTTTTCCATTGAGTTTTGGGTGGACTAAGATCTAAGAGAGTTGTAGGAGTAAACTAAACCAGCAAAGGTTCAAACCAGTCGTTATCTATATCATCGCTGCAAAGAAGACCTAAAAACAAAAAATGTAACAACAACGCTTCTTCAGAAAGCCAGAGCCCGAGAAACCTGCAAGAATCCTCTTCTAATTCACTATGAGAGACTGAATTTTGAAGAATCATCATCATTCCAAAGCCTTCCTCCATTATGTGTGTGGGATATCTCTTCACTACAACAGAAGGCAGGTTGATTGTCCTCGCATTTAAGCCCATTACATGGGCCAAAACGCCACCTATCCTTAGTGATGGACAACTATTTTCCTGAGGCCTAAAAGGTTTCTAGAAATATGAAGGGCGGGAGGGCAAACTAAATCACCCCACCTAGTGCAAAAACTTGGGTAATTAAGGGACATAATTAAAAAAAATTGACCCTTAATTAGTGCTAATCCCATTTCATTCCTAACTCCTTGATTAGCGAATTTATCCGCTTCGGTGTTGTTACCTATGAGAATATGGAAGTAGGAAACTTGTATATTTGATGAGAGGGGACTGACACAGTCATAAATTATTCTTAATTTGACTGCACCATGATTGTATCTAATTCTCACTTTTTGTATGACTTGCTTCGAGTCACCAAGAACTATGAGGTTTGAGATGTTGTGTTTCCTTTCCAGATCCAGCCCAAGGAGAAGCACGATCCATTCTACTTCGTCGTTGGTTTTGTGCATTATTCATTAAGTGTAAGACGTTACTATGTTTCCTCCTGGATCGAAGATAATCCCACCTGCACCTGCCTCCCCAGAGGGTGGCGCTCCACCTAAAGAAGAAAGTGAACATTGATTTCTTTCATTCATTTATCATAATACAAGGGTATAAGTCACGTTATTTCATTTCAATTTTCTCTCGTATATAGTTTCCTACATTTATAATATATATATATATATATTAGATTTGTCTTGTAACTTTAAGGGTTAAGCGTAGTAAAACAAATAGTTTAGTAACTTAGTTAGTAATTTATTATTTATTTATTAATGGCTTGATAGGTCAAATCATTTAATGGCGACCCTTGATTTGTATGAAGTTGCATTGTACTCCTTGTAAAAAGCATCAAATCAATAAATACAATATATCTTTTGGAATTTCCATTCCAAGTTGGTATCAGAGCTTAATGATCTCCATCTCGGCGTTATTCATTCTCCACACCGTCCCATTTACTTCTCTCCCATCTCTTCCTCATGTCCACTCCTCTCTCACTTCCATCGTGCCCCTATCCACTCCCTCTTCACTCCAGAAAAAATATATAATATTAAATAATAATAGTAATAATATTATTATTTATTATTATTTTTTAAAATATTTTTAAGAACTCTGAATTGCATATAATAATATGATTAATAATATTTATTATTGTAATTAAATATTTAATAGTTAACCTATCCCCAATCCAAAATTAGAAACATGAATACAAGAAATACGAAGAGAAACCCTCCATAGAACAAGGATGCATCCATAAAGCCAAAAGATGATCTAGTTCAAAATATACTGGCAAAGCTTGAGCAAAAAGATGAGTAAATTCGTGACCTAAATCTAGAAATTCTCTCATCGAGAGACCAAGTTAAAGGAGGAAATAACTCACATACAATCCCAACCCACAACGTCGTTCACAAGGTCAAGATCAATATACAAGGTTCAATGGAGAAAATAATTGAGACGAGATTCGATGGATCAGCAAAATCGAAAAATATTTTGAAATGTACAATATATATGGCGACAATGACAAATTGAATGTTGCAGAAATGTACATGGATAAAAGTGCTTGTGACTGGTTCTTATGGTAGGACTCAACAATTAAGGGAGGAATACTAGTTAGATACTGGGACACCTTCATGAAAAAATTATTTAAACAATTTCAAGACATGGAAGAAGCTGAAATCTACAACAATATTACTCATTTACAACAAGAAGGAACCGTGGATGAATATTTTAGCAATCTATTGGTCCTGACCACTCATGTCCAAGAAATAGCTAAAGAATGACTCTTACAAATTGCCATTGGTGGGTTAAAACATAGTATTCAAAGCGATATAACATTATTATACTTCAAAGACGTGGAACAAGCCTTTCAAAAAGCAAAATTAATTAAAGAAAAGAAAAAATCACAATGTTCATCGATTTATATACCACCCGACCTAAGATAAAATGGGAAAAAGGACGACAATCCATGTTGTAAGTCTAATGCCCCCAATTGGCATCCAAGACATAAGTGTAAAAATAAGAATCTATTCTTGTGTGAAAAAAGTAATACAGGTGACGATATTGATGAAGAATGAAGAAATTCACCTTCCTCCGAAATAGAGTCAGATAGCATTGAGACTAGAAAAGAGGAGGATAACATCACACCAATGGTCTCAGCGGCTGTAATGATAGGTATTTCTCAACCCCAAACCCTCAAATTGTTTGGCCATATCAAAACACTAAGGTGACGGTGTTGGTCGATAGTGGGAGTACACACAACTTCATAGACTCTAAGGTAGCAAAACAGTTAAACATATTCCTCTACCCTACTACTAGCTTCAAAGTATTGATATCAAGAAACAAGACCATACTGTGCGATGGTAAATGCGATAAAGTATAACTAGTTATAAAGGACTACAAGCTAATATCACCAATGTATGTTATGGAAATTAGACGGGTTGACATTGTTTTAAGCGCAAAATGGTTGGAAACGTTGGGGACAAGCAGATTAAAATTACAACAATTTTTAAGGTTCTATGAAAATGGGGGGAAATATAATCTTTATAGTATTAAATTCCCCCCTCCCCAAATTGTCTCATCCAATAAAATGGAAAAGATGATAAAAAGGGGATCTCAAGCCTTCTTGTTACACTGCTATGCTATGGAAAGAACAATTGATGGAAGAAAAAATACTGACCCATGTGAATTAGAAAAACTACTAGGGGAACATAGTGACATATTCCAAAACCCTCCTCATGGTCTCCCGCCCCCACTTTCTAGGGATCGCATAATCGATTTGATGCTGGGATCGGATCCAATTAGAAAAAAAATCATATAGACAATCTCATGAGAACAAATCAAAGATCAAACATTTGGTGCGGGAACTATTAGATGCTGGAATAATCACACATAGTAAGAGCCCTTTCTCTGCACCAGTCATACTCATTAGGAAAAAAGATGGATCGTATAGACTTTGCATTGATTATCGATCATTAGACAAAGTCACCATAAAATATAAATTCCCCATTCCCTTTGTTGACAAGCTACTAGATGAGCTACATGGTGAAAAATATTTTTATAAACTAGACTTAAAATCAGGATATTGCCAAATCTGTATTCGAGAAGAAGATGTCCCCAAAGCAACTTTCTGCACCCACGAAGGTTTATATGAATTTCAAGTGATGTCGTTTGGATTATCCAATGCTCCGGCAACATTTCAAGAAGTAATGAATGACTGGTGTCTCCCTTACCTAAGGAAGTTCATGCTAGTGTTTTTTGATGATATCCTTATTTATAGTAAAATTTGGAACTCGTGCCTCAAGCATGTAGAAACAATATTGAAGCTTCTAGAAGAAAAAAAAATTTATGCTAACAAATAAAATATAGTTTCGGGAAAAAAGAAATAGATTTTTTGGGGCACATTGTTTCAGCCGACGACATTAGTTAGATCCCAACAAAATTATGGCAATCACAGAGTAGTCGTCCCCCAATTCAATTACACCGTTAAGAGGATTTATGTGTCTAACATGTTATTATAGAAGATTTGTTTGCAACTATGCCCAAATTGTAGCACCCCTAACTTCACTATTAAAAAGGGATGCTTTCAAATGGGATAAGGATGCAAAATCTTGTTTTAAACAATTGAAAACCCTAATGACATCCACACCAGTGTTAGTAGCTCCTGATTTTACAAATACATTCATCCTTGAATGTGAAGCTTCAGGGACATGCTTAGGAGTTGTTCTCATGCAAGATAAACATCCCATTGATTTTGAAAGCCAAAATTTAAAACCAAGTGAGCAAACAAAATCCACATACAACAAGGAAATTTTAGCAATGATGCATTCCCTTGTTAAATGGAAGCAATGTTTGTTTGGGAAAAAAATCTTGTTAAAACAGACCAAAACAACCTGAAGTATTTTCTACCTCAAAAAATCTCTCTCCCAAACAATAAAAATGGGTATGCAAAATCCAAGTCTTTGATTTCGACATTTTGTATAAAAAGGGTAAGGAGAATAGGGTTGCAGATAACTTATCAAGAAAACCTAAGAGTGATGCCTCACTATGTGCCATATCCATAGTTGTTCCTGAATGTATTTCAGGAGTCCAAAGTGAGTATATGAAAGACCTCAGAGACAAGGAAGCTAATTGAAGAAGTTGAAAACAACAAGGCAACAAACTCCAAATATTCATGGGAAAAATACATACTATGGTACAAATAAAGAATATATTTACCCAGCTCATAAAACTTCAAAAATCAAGTCTTAAAAGAGAATCACAACTCCCCAACAATGGACCATGTTGGTTTCTTTAAAACATACCACAATACCCACCAATACTTGTTTTGGAAGGGAATGAAGAATGATATCCAGAAATATGTGGTTGAATGTGATAATTGTCAAAGGAAGAAGTTCGAAATGGTGGCTCCTCCCGGCCTCCTACAACCCCTTCTTATTCCAGCCCAAAAATGGTCCAATGTATCCATGGATTTTATCCCCGGACTTCCTACATCAGAAGGAAAGAATAGTATATTTGTAGTCATTGACAAATTCACAAAATATGCTCATTTCATTAGTATTTCATCCAAAGAAAAAGCAATTGAATTCACAGATAGTTATGTAAAGAATATATTTAAGCTCCATGGGTTTCCCAAGGTTATTGTTAGTGACATGGACCCCAAATTTACCAGCAACTTCTGGAAATAATTGTTCCACCAAGTTGGGAATTCATTAACTATGAGTACCTCGTACCACCACTAGACATATGGACAATCCAAATTTAGTAAACAAATTCCTTGAAGGATGCTTGAGGAATTTTGTGAACGACCGATAAACTGAATGGGTACAATGGACAAACCTTGCAGAATGGTGGTACAATAGTACATATCAAACATCAACAAAAATGTCACCTTTTGAAGCCTTATATGGGTATCCACCTCCTACAACAAGATAACATGTCATCAACAATTTCAAAGTTCCAACAACAAGAGATTAACTAGCAACATCCGATGAGGTCATCTGAATTTTGAATAGCCATATTGAACAAGTGAGAAACCACATGAAACAACAAGCATACTAAAAAATAATTAATCGATAATTTGAAGTGGGAGATTGGGTGTTTGTTTGCCTTCAACAGTACAAACAAACTTCCCTAAAAATTTCCAAAAATCATAAACTTGCACCCAAGTTCTATAGCCCATATCAATTTCGAAAGCGAGTGGGAAAAGTGGCCTATGCTCTAGACATCCCAAATAAAAGAAAAATACATGAAGTCTTCCATGTGTCCTGCCTAAAGAAGAAATTGGACTTAGACACTCACATAAAAACTGAATTGCCTATATTAGATGACGAAGGAAAATAAGTGTTGGAACTAGAATGCATTTTGGAAATTAAAACCAGAACACTTTGCTCCATATCAGTCAATGAATACCTTATCAAGTGGAGAAACTTACCAGATGATAAAGCTACATGGGAGAATGAATATTTTCATTTGTTCCACCCATCCTTACCAATACTTCATAGACGAAGTATTCCAGAGAGGGATTACTTGTAATCAAACTAAATAGTTTAGTAACTAAGTTAGTAATTTGTTATTTATTTATTAACAGATTGATAGGTCACATCATTTAATGGTGACCCTTGATTTTTACAAATATGCATTGTACTCATAAAAATCATCAAATCTATAAATAAAATATATCTTTTGGAATTTCCATTCCATTAAGGAACCCTACAGTGTGTAGGTTGTTTTCTCTAATAAAGGTTGTAAGATGGTCTGGTGATCTATGCCACTTTATTGGTGTTTAGATTGGCACTTTGTTCTACCTTGATGTGTGCACTATTAATTGTAATAGTTCCTCGATTTCTCTTGTGAAGAGATGTAGAATATACACCTTCATAATTAGAACCCATATCTACTTTGGTAATGCTTTCTAGGTACTTAAACAAGATTTTGCTTTAGAAAACAAGTTATCTATAGAGAATATAATGATATGGAACCAAATATTTATCCATATAGGTGAGAAGGGCTTATGTGCCTTGAAATATTAAGATATTGTTGATGGATTAAGTGACAGTGCTCTTAAATTTCCTTTTTTGTGAGCATTATATGGAGAACAAAATTGTCTTGAATTTTATTCTAGTTCTCACTAATCTTTTGTATTGTTGGACTTAATTTACTTTGATATATTTTTTTATATAGAATTTCCTTATATTTCTAAGTATTTTTATTATGTGTCATTCATTTATTATTACTTAGAAGGAAATGGGTATATTTTCTCATCGCTAAATCAAAGGTCTTTAGTTCATTTGAAAATTTAAAGCTCACTTGGAAAATCATATTGGTAGGGATTTTAATGTGTTAGGGATTGATAAAGGAAGTGAGTTTTTTTCTATAGAATTGGATATGTTTTTTAAGGAGAATGGAATTAAAATCCATAGTACAAATTCATACATCCCTCAATAGAATGAATGAATAGGAAGTTGATAGAAAGAGGTAGGATTATTCTTAGAGACGATTTTATATCAAGTAGAAGCTATTTATAATGCATTTTACCTAATTGACAAGTCTCCCACACCAACTATTGTGGATAAGATCCATATGGAGTTATTTATGGGTAAGATTCACTCATTTTAACATGTTTAAGCTTGATTTTGAGGCATTATACAGAGAAAATATTTCTATGGCTTAGGGAGGACCACAACATACAGTATGACACTAGAAATCAAATCCATTCTCAAGCATGCTAGATAAATTAAATAAACTAACCACTAAGGGATAAGAACTATACCTCAACCGGATGTTTGAAGGCGACCACCGCTGATCTCTCAATCAAAAATTTTCCCCTACAATTTTCCCTCAACAACAAATAGATATCCAAGCATAATATATTAAGTGTTATCATTCAAACTAGAATATTCTATCTAAACATGTATAAAGCAATTACATCCATGGATACAAATATAGATAATTACACATGAAATTTGGATGAGAAATTGATATTTCTGTTAATATAAAATAGATATATAATTTAACAACCTCTATCGGCACCTCGTTGGAACTAAGAAACTGAGTCCCTCCACCACTTCAATCCTCCATAAAAAGGAAAGATCACAAAGAAAATGGAAATATTGGGAGACAAACACAAATGGTTCTATCAACAAGGAAAAAAGGATGCAAACTCAAGCATATAACAATAGGGAAATATTTTTCTATAGTCTCTTTACTCTCCAAGTTTCTCCTCCTCTCATGCTTCACAATGGCTCAATATATATCCCTCCAATAGGAAATAGAGGGTCGAATCGAAGCGTTTCCCATCATATGGAAGGCCAAGGATCAAGGTATTCATTACTTGATGGGGAGAACACCAAATATTTTTTGTTTTTGAGCACAAAAACCGATGTACATGGGTAGTAATGGTGCAATATGTGTATACGTGAGGTGTATAACTAGTGACCTACGTATGTCTTCAAAAATGTATTTTTAAGGCTTATACTAAAGCATCAGTGCTATAGTGAGTAAATGGGATATAGTGAGTCTACATATGGATAAAGGAAGGCCATCAAGGCATGATGCATGAGGTGTGGCAAATCAGAATATAACATTTCCCCCCTAATGTGTGAGGTCATAAGGGTACAGAAAGATTGAAATACATTATAATATTCTGAAACGTAGAGTAGTGAAGACCTAGTAGGAAGAACTAGCCACTCGACAACATAATACAATGATAGATCTGTAAATATGAATACATATCTAGAGTATATATAGTATTCCTGGATACATATAAGTATAATGGCCATGAATAGGAATAATATACATATTTCATAAGTGGTCACAACCACGTACAATACATAGTGGATTATGGTCTCCAAATTGAATAAAGACATCTGGTACATAACAAGGTACACTACTTTGGTATGGGAACTAAAATACCATAAGTACTGTCACGATCAAGGTAGTAGCATTTATGAAATGCCACCATAATCTGAGGTCTTCTAAAGAAACCATTGATGTTACATGTCCCATCATGTGAATGAAGGTGTTTAGGTCGAACATGATGAAACAACGTCTTATTACCGGTCAATGATGTATACCGTTAACAGCCATGAGAAATTCCACCGATGGTGAAAATGGGTGTCAAGGTACTAAGTGCATTTAACAAGTGTGAATAGAAGTTTTTAGGTCAAACACTTGAAGAATCCATTGATTAAGGGTCATTGATGCATTGCCAAGCCTATCGATGGCGAGAGAACCTGCCACTGATGACTACAAGTCTCAAGGCACTCACTAAACTCTAGATCACAATTCCAAAATAAATGATATGAATTTGATGGAATGGAATCCCATGGAAGGAGGGAATTAGGGCATCCCCCATCAACCAAAATGATGTGCATAGAAATAATGTATAATTTGTAATACCTAAGATGAACAAGATGTACACAAACCAATAACAATGTGCATCTCTTATGCATACCAGATTCAAGTATCATGTGAAAGAGACCCTCTGAATACTATCCAATTATGAAACTTGCTAACAGAAGCAAGGAAACTGCCAATAGGGTATTATGGAATCCAATACATGGCATGAATCCTAATGCATGAATAGATTTTGTGCCATAAAACACAAGGGAAACCACTCAGTCATCGACCAATGATGAGATGTCATCTATTGATTTCAAGGTCACCTACCAATGATGAAAGTAGGCCCGGGGTTCCAGGTAGGACTACATTTATGTGAGGTATCGGGGATGTTTGACATGTAGAGTCAAAATAACTTAATAATGGTCAAGTCAGCCTAAATAATTCCTTCGAACAAGAGCATGAGAATGATGGAGACAATTAGGAAGCATAGATTCAATGTGTAATATGGGATAACTTTGTGACACATGAGGCATCAATAGAGGCTCCAGAGTGATTGGAAGCTTAACCAATCAGTGGATAAATATCTAAATAACAAGTATAGATCCTAACGTCATGCTAGAAACCCAACCCATGATGAATAGACTTATGAATTATGCTCTGTTCGACGATGACACCACAACTACCAATATAAGACAATATCATTTCTCATCTGGATTTTTATGTTTTTTTTTGGTATTTTTCATATTAGGAAGCTTGAAAAAGAATAAAATATGAATATTGTACAATAAAGAGGAAACAAGTGTCTCAAGAAAGAAAACTAGTTCAAAGCAATGCAACATACCTATGCTCAATGCAAGGAAGAACATGTAGGATAAGGACACTTGGGGGAATGTTTCCTCTCAAGTATGGGACAATAAAGTTGTAAAGGATAAATAAGAGGCTCTTCCTAGCTTAAATTTAGACAAGCACTAATACATAATATAAAAATTGCGACGGTTTTTCATTGTTCTTTCCTCTTTTTTTGTCTCAATTGCGACAATAATGGTCGCGATGTTTCGTGGGACTTATTTCATGGATCTAACGATGAACTTTATAAGCCGTCGATATAGAGATGAAAACTGGCCGCCACGTCTCTTCTATATGGTGGCCTTGAAATTGATTTTTTTTTAATTCATTTTCTAACTTTCGTCACTCTATTGACAAAGTTTTTGTCACTATAACAACGAAAATATGGCCAAAAACTGTTAGGCAAAATTTGGTTTCCATGAAAAACCATGGAACAAGTTTGATGAACGTTTGTCTCTCTATTGACAAATTCTAGAATTTGATAAGAATTTTCTTCGATGCATTCGTCACTCTATCGACAAAGTTTTCGTCCCTATAACGACGAAAATATGGCCAAAAACTGCTAGGAAAAATTTTGTTTCCATGCAAAACCGTGGAACACTTGCGACGAACTTTTGTCTGTTGATCGACGAATTCTAGAATTTGAACAGAAATTTCTTCCATGCAATACCATGGAAAACAAATCACTTTAGACGAAATATGCAAGTTGAATGGTAATTTTTCCACGAAACGATGTCTCTATAGTGACAGTATTCCTGGAAAGCCACCTCGGGTTTCAACGGTTTTGCAATACCTGTGACGAAAGTTCGTCGATATTGAGATGAAACCTTGAGGTTTCAAAAAAAAGTAAAAAAACCGTGGAAATGCACCTTCCTTTCCATAGTTTTTGATCTTCAATAAGTGCTTGTGAAAAATACATACTATATTTTAAAGACAAAGAAATGGATAAAATAAAGCACAAGAAAGGTGATTTATAGAAAAGAAATATATCCAGAAGGGAAAAAAAATGGGAAGTTCAGGGGGGAGGTCAAAAAGTGTTAACTGACTATAAAAAATAAGGCATAATGATTTAAAAAGTACCCAAAGTGGCCCTAATCACCCTAATTATTGCCTCAAAAACTTTTTTCCCATTAGGATGCACCTCTTACAGCTAAAATACATAATTAGAGGCTAAAGCGCCACCTCTTAGAGCAGATTCTATGACAAGGTAGGAGGGTACATCTATAAAAATACCATTGATAAAATACGTTGTAAGCACCATGAGGATCGTATAAACACTAATTAAATGATATTGTAGGCACCACTAAGAGCTTATTTCTATGATAAGGTAGGGGGGTACATCTATAAAAAAATACCATTGATAAAATATGTAGGCACCACTGGGCTTGGATCAACTTATTGTGATTCGAAATTAGGTTAAGCCCATTGGGGCTTAAATATCCCACAAGGGCTTGGAAGGATGCCCACAGAGCTTGGAATAAGCCTGCAGAGGCCTGTAGATATCTGCAGAAGCTTAAAGAATCCCACAAGTCAAAAGTAAAGGAAGCCCATGTTCTAAAGATGAAGGGAGGCTGAGCTTTGAAGACTAAGGAAGCCCGCAGGTGTAGATGAATCTAGGAAAGGTCAAGCCTGCAATTTCTGGAAGAGATGAAAATGAAAAACTGATCCTTCTTACGCAGCCACCTCAAGCATGGCCAAAATCGGTCAAAGTTAGTACCAAATATGCCCGAAAGAAGAAAAAAAATTCCCTTGAGCACATGATAGGAAAGAGACATGTTAATCAACAAAAAAATGATAACTTATTTCTATTATTTTACTATGCATGATCTCATATAACAAAATATTCATCATAGATCACCTTTTGGCATTGATCAGAAGTAGGTTGCATAGTTGAGCATGCAATTTGTAGTTTAGAAACCATATCATAATTTCCTTGGAATCACTCCTTGTGAAATATCATCACTTGCTCTACTACATGTGAAGAGCTACTAGTGATAATTCATCATACTACAAAAAACATAAGGTGCATTGAATCTGTCTTTATATAAAAATAAATAAATAATAAAAAATAACTCAACCCCTAGGGAAAAATAGTAGTTGTTCACCTGGAAAATATGTGTAGGATCTTTGTAGTGGCAACTGGTGGTAAGTTGTTTTGATGTTGCTCATTATTGGAAGAGGTGAATATGAAAAGTTGATCCTTCTTATGCAACCACCTCAAGCATGGCAAAAAATGGTCATGTTAGCATCAAATATTCCCATAAGATAAAAACATCCCCCTAAGCACATGATGGGAAAGAGACATGTTAGTCAACAAAAAATTGACAACTTATTTCTATTCTATTACTAGGAATAATCTCATGTAGCAAAAAATTCATCAGAAATTACCTTTTGGCACTGAGAAGTAGGTTGCACAATTGAGCATGCACTTTTTAGTTTAGAAACCATATCATAATTTCCTTGGAGACACTCCTCATGTAATAACATCACTTTATTTGCTCCCTTTGAAGATCTAGACATATGAATTTATGGTCCACATATTTTCCATGCAACAACTGAAAGTTTATCATCATAGTAATCAAAACGTGTAAAATACTGCAACCAATAACCAGTTAATCATTTAAAGTGCCATTTAGCATATGATTTCTATATCTATGTATGTTATAGCATAGATATAAAATACTAACTTATAGAAAATTTAGTTCAAAGCTAACCATAATGTTATTATCATTCACTCGATCATGTATGTAAGCTCTAAAATATAAAATCATCAAATCCCTTACCATCACCCAACTCTCAATAGAAATAATTAGTACTAAGAAAATCCAAAACAATACTCAGGTAAAATAATGTCAGAATTATATCACTGTGCATTCAGAGATGTAAGGTTCCATATCTCAGTAAAAAATCAGACTTACATTTACCCAAAAAACTAATGCGAATAGGGCAGAAAACTAATCAAATCAATAAGATATATTTTACAAAATACACCACCATCTAAATAGTTTGAAATACTAACTTGTTTTCTATTTTGAGTGTGCAGAGAAGGAAACGAGGGCATACGAGGTCTGCAATACATATTGCAGACCTGTGTTTGATGAAGGAGAGGGCTCGGATTGTGGGAGTAGCAGGTCTTTTTTTTAGGGTTTTACACACAAATTATTTTTTTAGGGCTTTCTTTTTTTATCAAATAAAAGTTACAAAAAAACATAAAAATTAAGTCTAAAACCTAAGAGAAACACAAATAACCTAAGAATAATATTTACAAGTATACAACTCAAAAAATTTAGTTTTGAAAGATATATGAACAATTAGGGTTTGAAAAATAAAATTTCTTAACCTAGGGTTTCATCATGTCAAAATTATAGGAAGAAGGGCTGAAAAAAGCATAATTTCTTCTACGTGATTTTTCTTCTATTTTTCTACGTTACTAAGAATCATTTTTGTTTTATGTAGAAGGTTGTCTCCTAGTTTGGATGATAGTCTAAAAGTAGTTATTTACTATTGGTTGTATCTCTTGTATCTTAATAGAATGAAATAGAATTTAAGGATAAAGACAAACACATTAAGGATAAAGAACACGTCAAAACCCTTAGCTTATCATTGTCCTTTCGCCATATCCATTCGCCCATACAACTTTATAAGAGTTGTCCCCGAGATGCATTTCCATCACCAAGACCTGCATAAATCATGAAAGACCAATTTTTTATATGAGTAAATAATATATAAGCAAATAAACAGTCATTTAAATCCTACTACAAAGTCCTGTAGAAATCAATGAACCGTGAAATGTTAAATTTATTAACAATTTTTTAAGAAATAGACATGCATTTAAAAATTTACAACCATATTTAATACATAGTAATAAAAGAGTATTTATACCTTATTGAGCTCCTCTCTGTTTTGAGAACAGTTTTATATTATCTACTGAACAGGTCCAACCACGTGAAGGTGTAAGCTCATATGGCCCCTCCCCCCCCCTCACATTTCTCTCAATTCCCCATACCCAATAAATGATGTTGTTTACATAGAAAACATATAAAAATTCATGTATAAATAGGCTAGTCATCAAAACATATAAACATAAAAACATTGAAGCATAATGAGGTAATTCATATAAACAATGTTTTAGACTAACAACATCGATATACATCCAAATACAAGTCATATGTTTATACATGTACTTTTTCTTTTATTTCTGTTTTTTTGCATTGTAATAACTAACGATAATTGGGATATTATCATCATCATTTGGTGGAATATCTACAAATCCATATCCTTCTAGTGTTTTTGTTTCCAAGCCCTCATGTATCATACTTCTTGTACGTCGTTGAGTAGGGCATGGAGGCAGTTTTGAAGGGTTGTGAGCTGCAACAACGAAAATGGGCATATTGATATGTTGAAATATTATTGAAATCAATAGTTCATCATTTTGATTAAAATTACAATATTTCTATTTACCTGTCTGTGTAGCTGTGACAGCTGGTGTGTTAATTGTTTCTCTACTTGCTAATTCCTCTTGCAGTTCACCCTCGTGAGCTTCATGGTATTCCATTGAAAGAAGAAAATTTGTAAGTATAGGTCAAGAAATAAATATCTATAATCACAGTAGATATTTCTATTTCCAAATCACACATACCAGAATGGCCACTCTACTCCCCACTATCTGTTGATGTAATTGTAACTTCAGAATGTATTCACTTGTATATCTTATGTATTGTACCCTGATTTTTATGCTGGGATGTGTCTATAATTTACTTGAGTCATGTCATGCTCCGATGTTCCTATTTGGAGGTTCTATAATGTAAACAAGTCATGTCAAGTCATTGTGGGTAACCCTCCTATTGATCAAGGGTTAAAGTCCCTGCAGTTCCGGGGCACTAGGGTTATTAGACTCTCCTAGAGAAGTCAGCCCTAGTAGGGTTTAGTCAAGTCAGGAATTAGTATAAATAGAGAGCTAGCCTCTCTATTTATCACACACTCACTCACACTCAGTTGTAGTGCATAGCTGAGGAAGAAGAAGACACTGGGGCTAGGAACAAAGAGGTTACTGCTGTCGGGAGATCATCTTACTATTTTGGGGTTTTACTTTTGGTGCTGATTCTATCTCTGAGGAAGTTGCGGGGTTTTATCCATTTATAGTTTCCCCAAGGAAAAAAATTGTGTTCACTGTCTCTTATGTTTGATTGTTGTGCTTGTTATTCTCTCAGTTAAAGATCCTAATATAATGCTAGCTTAATGTTAAAAATCTAACATGGTATCAGAGCTAACCTGAGAAGAAGACACTGTGCAACTGTGAAAAATAGGGCTTCCTACTTTGTGGATCTCTCTCCACATTTTTTCAGCAAAAGAAGGTTGGGTTAACTCTCCTCCCTAGGGCGCATCTTTCTGTCGAAGCAAAATCCAATTCTGAGGTTTTTCAATCTTGGACCCGACACTGCTGCCGGAATTAGGGCTTTCCACAGAAGCTGATTTTTTTAGTGAGCCCAGGCCTAGACTGATCTCCTCCTAAAAATCGAAGTTTAGAGATCAAGATCAAAGCATTTGGTTGGACAGAACTCCAGAAAATCAAAACCCTAATCTGCTCCTGAATCAGCACTGCAGAATTTCAGCTCCAAATCCAGATCCGACATCTTGACCTGGTAAGATCTAAATCTCTTGTATTTCCATTTGAGGTTCTTAGTTAAGATGTCTCATCATACCAAGCTTGATGAAAATCTTAAGGGAGATGATAATTTTTGAGCCTGGAAGTATAGGATCTCCTTGGTCCTGGAAGAAAATGAGTTGGACTCCTATATCAGTGAGGAGGTTCCAGTTCTAGAGGGAGATGAGGCTAAGGCCTTACACAAGAAGAAGTTGGTTATGGAAAAGAGGATTATTGCCGATTCAATCAAGGATCACCTCATACCACAGGTGTCCTCCCTAAAGACACCTAAATCTATGTTTGATGCCCTAACCAAATTGTTTGAAGGGAAGAACATAAACCAGAAGATGACTCTAAGAAACCAATTGAAGAATGTAAAGATCCAGAATGTTGAAACCATCCAGTCTTACTTTACAAGGGTCTCTCAGATCAAGGAACAGTTGGAAGCAGTAGATGAAGAATTGGAAAATGCAGATATTGTAATGACCACCTTGAATGGTCTCCCTAGATCATGGGACTCCTTTATTCAAGGAATCTGCGCCAGAAAGAATTTAGTCAAGTTCAGAAGACTATGGGAAGAATGCTCTCAAGAAGAAGCTCATATAGTAGCTCGAGAAGAGAAGATGGGAAGTGAAGGTCAAGCTCTCACAGTTCACTCCAAGAAAATCAAAAGAAACTCTCATTGCTCCATAGGTAAGACCTTTCACCAAAAATATAACATTAGAAAATACTTATCTAAATTAAGATGCTATACATGTGATGAAAGAGGACACTTTGCCAAAGATTGTCCTAGAAACAAGATTAACTCCCATAAGAAGAAGGGAAACAAGAGAAGACATCATGCTCATGCTACAGAGGATGATGAACCTTCCACAAAGAGAACCAGATATGAAAGTGAAGATTCTTCAAGTGATGAAGAATATGTTTTGATTTCCGCTCTCACGGGAAACATTACTCATGGAAGCAGTGATTGGCTTATAGATAGTGGGGCTTCCAAGCATATGACAAGATTCAAGGAATACTTTTTGAAACTATCAGAACATGAATCACCTCACAAGGTGAAGCTCAGAGATGACTACGAGTATCCAATAAAAGGTAGTGGGGAATCCTCCTATAAGCTAGACTCTGGAAATTCTATGACAATGAAGGAAGTATTGTTTGTACCTGGACTAAAGAAGAACCTTCTCTCCATATATGCATCAGATGCAAAAGAAATGAGGGTTGCATTTATATATGGCCAAGTCATCATGTGGCCAAAGGGAAAGACTATTAATGATGTAGTAGTGATTGGGGAACAAGAAGGAGGTCTATACAAATTGAAGGGCCATCCAGAACAAGCCTTGGTCCATGACACAGTAGAGCCAAATGAACTTTGGCATAGAAGGATTTCACATGTGCATTACAGAGCACTACCACTTGCAAGCAAAGTTGTTGAAGGTCTTCCAGAAATTCAAGCAAAACATTACGGAGTCTGCAAAGGATGTGCGAAAGGAAAGAATACAAAGAAGACATTTCCAAGTAGCGAGAGCAAGGAAAAATGAATCTTGGAAATCATCCACTCCGATGTATGCAGACCAATGTCATCAAGTTCACTAAGCGGGTATGTATACTATGTTTCTTTCATTGATGACTTTCCTAGGAAGACATGGATTTACTTCATGAAGAACAAAGATGAAGTATTCAACAATTTCAAGGAATTCAAAGCCTTGATCGAGAACCACACTGAAAAGAAGATCAAGACCTTTCGATAAAATAATGGCAAAGAATTCAGATCAAATGAATTCAAAGAGTTCTGCAAAGACTCTGGGATTAAGAGGGAGTTTTCCACTACATATAATCCACAATAGAATGGGATTGCAGAAAGGAAGAATAGAACTATCATGGAAGCTGCAAGAGCAATGCTTCATGATCAAGATCTTCCTATGCATCTATGGGTAGAAGCTGCCAAAACAGTGGTGTATGTACAGAACCGTACTCCACACAAAGTACTCGAGAACAAGACAGCTAAAGAAGTCTTTTTCGGCAAGAAACCAGAAGTCAGCCATCTCAGAATATTCGACTGTCCAGTGTACATACACATTCCAAAAGAGAAGAGGACTAAATTAGATCCTTCAGGAAAGAAGGGTATATTTGTGGGATACTCTGAAATATCGAAGGCTTATAGAATATACTTCCCAGGATTCAAGAAGATCAACATCAGCAGGGATGTGACATTTGATGAAGATTCAGCTTACAACAAATCCAGAAAGAGACCTGTTGAAGAACCTAAAGAAGCAGAAGCACCCAGAATTCATGATACAACCATGAATGAAGAAGCTCAAGAAGAAGATCGAGAATTTGAAGAACCACAAGAAGTTGTAGATCCACCTCATGAGAAGAATCCTCATAAGAGGAAACCTGCTTGGGTACAAGAAGCTATCCAAGGTGCAAAAAGATATGGGGCTCCAAAAGAGAATCACAGAGAAAGAAAGAGGACCAGAAAGAAAGAAGCGATAGAACAGAAAGAATGGAAGGATGCTATGATCAAAGAGTATCAATTGATCACGAAGAATGATGTTTGGGATGTTGTCCCAAGACCAGAAGGGAAGTCAGTTGTAACTTCCAAATGGATCTACAAGATCAAGCATGCTGCAGATGGTAGCATTGAAAAATATAAAGCAAGATTTGTTGCTCGTGGTTTCTCCCAGAAAGAAGGAATAGACTATGAAGAAACTTTTTCACCTATAGCTAGATACACTTCCATCAGATCAGTACTTGCTCTGGCTACAGTGATGAAATGTAAGATACACCAGATAGATGTCAAGACTGCTTTCTTGAATGGTGTAGTGGAAGAGGAAGTGTATGTGGAGAAACCACTCAGTTTTGAGATACATGACAGGGAGTCTCATGTGTGTAGATTGAAGAAAGCCCTGTACGGTTTGAAACAGGCACCTAGGACATGGTACGACAGAATTGACAGCTTTCTATCCAATTTAGGCTTTACCAAGAGTAAAGCAGATTCCAACATTTACTACAAGGTTGAATATGGCAACCCAGTGATGCTCCTACTGTATGTAGATGATCTGTTTGTAACAGGTATGGATGGGTTGATTGCTGATATGAAGATGAAGCTTGCTTCCGAATTCAAAATGAAGGACTTGGGTATGATGCATTATTTTATAGGCATGGAGGTGTGTCATAATGCAGATGGAATCTCCCTCGGATAAGGGAAGTATATAGTAGAGATCCTGAAGAGGTTTGGGATGATGGACTGCAAGGCCATGACCACACCTATGGCATCGAACCTGAAGCTATTGAGTGATGATTCATTAGAAGAAGTTGATGCTACAATGTATCGTCAGATGATTGGGTGTTTTATGTACCTAATGAACACAAGACCGTATATTTGCTTTGTTGTGAACACCTTGAGCTAGTTCCTGACAGATCCGAGACATGTTCACTTGATTGTTGCAAAGCATATTCTGAGGTACCTGAGGGGTACAGTTGATTATGGGCTCAAGTATGAGGTGAATCAGAAGATTAACCTAGAAGGTTATGTTGATTCATATTGGGCAGGTAGTGCCATCGATAGGAAGAGCACTTTAGGGTGTTGCTTCAGTATGGGATCAGGTGTGATCTCGTGGTTTAGCAGGAAGCAGTCCTGTGTGGAACTTAGTACATCTGAAATAGAGTATGTCGTAGCTTGTTGAGCTAGTTGTGAGGTAGTATGGCTAAGGAATCTACTGTCTAATTTATTTGATCTCTAGTTGGATGCTACTTGTATATATTGCGACAACCGGAGTTGTGTGAAGTTTTCGGAGAACCCGATTTTCCATGACAAGTCGAAGCATATCAAAATCAAGTATCACTATATCAGGGATATGGTGCATAGGGGAGCAATGAAGCTCTAGTATGTTGCGATGGATGAACAGATAGCTGATGTGTTGATGAAGCCATTATCCAGAGTGAAGTTTGAGTACTTCAAGGAGAAGCTTGGTGTTCTCCAGCTCGAGGTTCCTTCCAAGGGGAAGTGATGAGTCCGTGAGCCATTCTGACATGATGAGAGGATTGGTTCCTTCCATGGTCAGATGTAAGGGCTGAGCCATTCTGTCATGGTGAGAGGATTGGTTCCTTCCATGTCAAATATGATTGCTAAGCCATTCTGATATGACTGTAGGATTGGTTCCTACATGATCATATATAAGGGCTATTGCCATTCTTGGAATGGAGGTGCCTGGTCAGTTACCAGGAATACTTGGTTTAGGACTGAGGGCCATTCTGATATGACTGTGGGATGTGTTCCCATATGATCAGATATGAGTGCATGGCCATTCTGATGTGATTGAGGGATGTGTTCCCACTTGATCAAATATAAGGGCTAATGCCATTCTTCTGGAGAATGGAGGCACCTGGTCAGTTACCAGGAACCCTCAACCTAGGGTTGAGAGCCTTTCAAGCAAGGTTGGAGGATGTGTTCCCGCATGGTTGGATGTAAGTGCAGAGACTTTCCAACAAGGTTGAAGGATGTGTTCCTGCATGGTTGGATGTAAGTGCAGAGCCCTTCTAGCAAGGTTGCAGGATGTGTTCCCGCATGGCTAGATACAAGTGCTGAGCCTTTCCGATAGGGTTGTGGGATGTGTTCCTGCATGATCATATGTGAGTGTTGGGCCTTTCTGATAGGGTTGTGGGATGTGTTCCTGCATGGTCAAATGTGAGTGTCGAGCATGCCTTTCTGACATGGTGTTGGATGTGTTCCTCTCATGGTCAGATGTAAGTGCTTGGCGGGCCATCTAACTTGGTGTCAGATATAATCGCTAAAGAAGACCTACATGGAGGCTAGGCCTACAACCAACATGAAAAAGGGTTGGCTCTATAGAACTTCCTGTGACAAGAAGAATCATGAGATAGCACACGTGATGATGAGCTAGTGATGACGATCTAGCAGTGATGATCTAGATCGAGTGATGATCCAAATCCATAGATGATGCTCTAGTGATGATCCATATTGAGTGATGATCCAGATCCAGTGATAATATTCCAGTGATGATCTAGATCGAGTGATGATCCAGATCCAATGATGATATTCTAGTGATGATCCAGATCTGAAAATGAAGATGAATTGAAGATAACGAGGACTTGATGATGATCTAGATGATACAAATAAGAAGACTTGTGTTGATAAATTGTGTCGAGAGAATACCTTCCTAATTAAGAGGGAGTGTTGATGTAATTGTAACTTCGAAATGTATTCACTTGTATATCTTATGTATTGTACCCCGATGTTTATTCCGGGATGTTTCTGCAATGTACTTGAGTTATGTCATTCCCCGATGTTCCTATCAGGATGTTCTATAATGTAAACAAGTCATGTCAATTCATTGTGGGTAACCCTCCTATTGATCAAGGGTTAAAGTGTCCTCAGTTCCATGGCACTAGGGTTTTTAGACTCTCCTAGAGAATTTGACCCTAGTAGGGTTTAGTCAAGTTGGGAATTAGTATAAATAGAGAGATAGCCTCTCTATTTATCACACACTCACTCACACTCAGTTGTAGCACATAGCTGAGGAAGAAGAAGACAATGGGGCTAGGAAGAAAGAGGTTACTGCTGTCAGGAGATCATCTTACTATTTTGGGGTTTTACTTTTGGTGTTGATTCTATCTCTGAGGAAGTTGCGGGGTTTTCTCCATTTATGGTTTCCCCGAGGAAAAACATTGTGTTCATTGTCTCTTGTGTTTGATTGCTGTGCTTTTTATTCTCTCAGTTAAAGATCCTAATATAATGCTAGCTTAATGTTAAAAATCTAACACTATCATGGGACATGAACACCCCAACATTAGCTGGTACGTGCCAAGTATCGCTTGATTCACTGTAGTGGTTGCACTGTTGCTTAAAAGAAAACATAAATATTTAGTTATGGGTGATATAATCAAAACTGAATAGACTTTAATATTATACTACAATGATGTCCTTATTCATTTTATTTACCTGCATCTACGTCATTGGGGAGATTGGAATCTGCCCCTAGATTTTTCGATATTCAATGACACTTTTAAAACCATACTTGAAACCAAGCTTTAGGTCTTCCTCGGTGGCAGCATCTTGGAACTTATTTACCTGCAATGCATAACACATATAAAATTTCTAGTATCAAAAATAGATATTTGTTTGCTACTTTCAAATAAATATTCCCCACAGTTAATCATTTAATTCTTATGATACGGGCTCTTAGTTTTTTATAACCACCCTGGCCCAGTCTATGTTTCCTGTGCTTTTCCACTCCAGCCTTGGTTGCTTTGGAGGTGTCCAGTAGCCTTATATGAAAATTTTGAAAAATGTTAGATATCAGAATTCTTGCTTAAAACCAAAAAGAAAAAAATAAATGAGCATATTTCACTAAAAAGATGATATGTGTTGTACCTTGCTTTTCTAGGCCGTGGTTGTTTTCCTTGTATTTTTACCAAGTTCTCCTTTGCATCCTCTATGAGTGCCTTCCACTCTTTCTTCGGAACCATGGGAGGGCACTCATGCTTGAGGTCAAGTTTCAATTTATCCCTATATTGGGCACTGGTATATTTTAAATTCTCATCGGCTAACTTTGCAACCAATTTCTTGTTGAATGTATTGTCGAACAAGTTTACCATGTAGTCTATCAATACATCTCTCTTTGCACTATCTTGGCTATTCCACCATGTGCGAATGGTGGGGCCAAACAGATCCAATGCTTTGTCATTCAAATTCCTATAGAAAACATTATTTTCTGCAGAAACGTGTAATCCATTAATTTATAATAATTTCAGCGTATGTCCATTTCAATTTCATGATTAAAATGAATAAATTAATTAATAAATACCTGCAATCTTTTGAATCTTGATCGGAACATAATATTCATCCACCAAAAAGGTGAGATCTAGTGATCTGGTTCTTTTAAGTCGTGCTGCTCCAGGAAAAGTTTCCTGGTCATCTACAGTAGGTTCATCTCTAGAGCCATGTGGAGTCCTAGGCTTCATCTCATCATGCTCCGGCATGTCATGCTGATCAAAATTGGTGCCCTCGTTAATGGATTCGAGGCCAACAAGAGGAGTGTCAAAAAGCCTCATTGGTACATTGCTTTATCGACGTTGTTGCTACATTGGAGCATCACTGCTACCTATACCTCTCTCGGCAATTTCTCTAGTCACAGGTTGTAAAAACTCCTACAAATGAAAAACTTTACTTTATCAGATCACTTGGAAAAATAGAAAACATAATATCATATATGAAATCATGTCATAGCTTAAAAAAATATGTGAATATGCCACTTACCCCATAATATTTTATTTGTTCTTTCAGTTCTTCAATCATTTCCCTGATCTCCTGTGTCATGGGCCTTATGCAAGCCAAGTAAATCATTTCTATGTTTGCCTTTTTTAGAGACTTCTTTATAGTATCCATAGGGTCTATGGAATATTAAATTTCATCCTCAAGCTCCTCATGACCCAAATCAAGTGCACTGGACTATATTCATTAAACAATAAAATTAAGCAAATTAATTTTAACATCATTCCAACATTGTTATTGTAATGAAATTTAGTTACTATTAAGAACTAACACTTACCTGATGCAGTGTGGTGGTCGGTGATTTCCCACGGTCAACCCGTACTGATCTACTTCGAGTGGTTTATATTGTCCACAGTCACCCTAGACCGTGGAAGCAGCAGGTTCCTTTCCACGGTCCCCACGTTGACATGATAAATCAATAAATAATTCAGCATAAGCACAGAAAAATGCGAATGTCAACAGTGAAAATCAAATGCTAACAGAAAAAAATTGAAACATTTAGTTCTTATATTTAAGACTTACCTAACAGGGCATAGAGCGTGACCTTCCACAGTCACCCTGGACCATGGAAGCAGTAGGTGCATTTCCATAGGCGCCACCCTGACACAATAAATCAATAAATAAACGTTATGAAAATAATTGTAACATAATAAAAATGAGATATTGAAATAATATTTATTTTTACCTCAGAAGTAGAGGACACGCATTATGTTCCATGATGAACATGGGTAGACCCCAGCCACAGTGTAATAAGCATCTTGTCACATGGAAATATTTTGGGGTTGGAGTTTCTAGTTATTGTAGTCATATTTAGTTACTATATTTAGTTGAGTCAATAATTGTAACATCAACAAAAATGAGATATTGTAATAATATTTACTTTTACCTTTGATGGAGAGATACATGTCCTGCTCCATGGTGATGAGCAGACCCCTGCCATAGTGTAATAATCATGTTATCATATGGAAATATTCACAATAAGCATGAAAAAACGAATGGTAATAGTGGAAATTGAATGTTAACAAAAAATTCTCAACATTTAGTTATTATATTTAATACTTACCTGATGGGGCACTGAGTGTGACCTTCCACGGTCACCCTGGACCATGGAAGTAGAAGACACGTGTTCTGTTCCATGACGACCATGGGTAGACCCTTGCCACAGTGTAATAAGAATGTTGTCACATGGAAATCTTCTAGGGTTGGAGTTTCTAGTTATTGTAGTCATATTTAGTTACTATATTTAGTTGAGTCAATAATTGTAACATAAACAAAAATGAGATGCTGCAATAATATTTACTTTTACCTCCGAAGGAGGAGATACATGTTTTTATCCATGGGGATGAGTACACCCCAGCCACATTGTAATAAGCATGTTATTAGATGGAAATATTGTCAATAAGCATGACAAAAGTGAATGGTAACAGAGAAAATCGAATGTTAACTGAAAAAACCAAAACATTTTGTTATTGATGTCATATTTTTTTACTATATTTAACATTTACCGCATGAGGCGTAGATTGTGACCTTCCACGGTTACCCTGGACCATGGAAGCAGCATGTGGCTTTCCACTGATGCCACCCTACCAAAATAAATCAATCAATAAAAGTTGAATCAATAATTGTAACATAAAAAAAATGAGATAAGCATAACAGTGTAATAAGCATGTTATCACATGGAAATATTCATAATATGCACGAATGTCAATGGTGGAAATCAAATGTTAACAGAAAAAATCGAAACATTTAGTTATTGTAGTTATTTTTAGTTACTATACTTAGCATTTTTACTTGATGAGGCATAGCGTGTGACCTTCCAAGGTTACCCTGGACTGTGGAAGCCACATCTATTCGATTTAAGTTGTAATTGATCAACAACTCTTCACCTGGAAGTATTGTTTTTGTTACACATACAAATATATGATGTTATTTGTGTCCCTCAAATTCACAATTCGGTTGTTTAGTTGTTGTCACTGGCTGTGTACTATTTAAATCCAGCAACGTTTTTGGATGCTTTTGGTCTTCCATCAATATACATAGTCGCCCCTTTTTTTTTATTGTGTTCTGCTACTTGTATATAATTTTTGGCAACTTCATATCTCCTCACACTTCGAGTATATTGGAACAAGATCAACCAGTTATTGTATCTGTATAATGGTCCGACATACTCCATCAATTCAGTTACAGTGCCATAGCCGACCTTTATGCGATACATCCTCCCATTGATGAAGAAATTTGTGTCCACTTGAGGTATCTTATTAGGTTCCCATCGTTGCAATAGATGTCTATACCTCAAGGGAAAATCAATGTCACCTATTCTCTCAACATCATAATTACATGACCCTCCGTTGGAAATAAAATATTGTATGCTTCTACGAAATATTTTCCTTACCTTTTCAGATCTAGTTGATATAGAACCGATAGATCTAGTACAACACATATCACTTTCAACTTCTCTTAGTATATCTTCACCACCACTCGAGGAAGATAAATCTGATAGATACCTATTTGGTGGTACCTACACTCGATAAAACAAGAATATAAGCTACCAAGCCGATATAATTCAGCGTGCAAATATATTTCCTTGTAATGTTTTAATATCAAAAGTTTTTTCTTCTCAAAAACTTTACCAAAAGCTATTTTTCTCTCAAAGGTGTAATTTCTTTTAGAGTTATTTATATTTGAATTATCTTTAAGTATAAGAAACGATTTGGTTTGGTTTGAAATTTGTTCACAACACGAATATAGAAGTGTGTTTCTTGGGCCACTTGACTAGTTAATGCATGCAAAGAGGTATGGCATCCCCTTTCATATAGATCATGTTTGGGATTCAATTTGGAATGAGCGGTGGTCATATTTCTTCATTCATGTATTTCCCATCGAAACTCAGCAACGTTAGTCTAACACTCCCTCTTCCACAGTGGTTTGATATGTAATTTTCCTCGTGCAAGGTACTCCTCTAACTATGTGCCTGATTTTTTTAAATAGGATAACATTGTGAAATGTCACCAAACTTAGACAGATTATAGGTAGTCTTGAGTGGTTTTGCACATGGACGTGGATAGGGTGATGTTGGATCCAAAATCGTCTTATCACAACCCTGAATTGTCTTACACTACCCAAGACCATTTTCTTACCATTTTTATGGTGTTCTGCAATAGGGAAATCCTGAATTTGTTTGGTCGTGATGGTATGGTTTAGGCCCATTCTCTATCAAACGGGCGATGGATGGGTTCAAGGCTGGAATTTGACGGGCAAAATTCCCATCATGGGTTATTTTGCACCTCAAATACGGCCTATATTTCATATAAATCCTCAGAAAATATGAAGTAAACAGTCAAAACCATAGTATCAATATTCGAGTACGGATTCGAATACGATATGAAAAAAATACATAACAAAAAAATCAAGTACGACTAAAATATGATAATAGGAATCTTATAAATACAAAAACATGCAATTTTAATTTTAAAAAAATAAGATTATATGATCATCATTCCAAAGTGTAACATGTCATTCATTATTCATTAGGAACTAACATTCCAAAGTGTAACATGCCATTCATTATTCATTAGGAACTAACACAAGTGGTAACTAAGTATTGATTTCTTGTGACAATGGATGAGACCTACAACTATTCTTTCTCTATAGTTTCAACCTCAAATCCAAGGGAAACAACAGGAAAAGGTATAGTATATGGAAAAGAATCTCCAGCTTCGATCCAAGATAAGTAAGGGCTAATTGGATCCCATAAAAAGGCTATGCTATTCAAATCCTTATCACTTCAATGGGAGAGTTGCACTTATGACAACCCAACAATATATAAGGCTTTCTAAACGACTAAGTTACATAGAACTGTTGATGGGCATAGGCATGTATGATAAATTTGGAAAAAGACTAAGTAGTGAAAAATTGTCCTAAAGCAGTAGTCTTATGAAAATGCCCACCATATTTCATAATAATGAGAAAATTCCCAACATGGCCTATCATCCCATAGTTGGTTGAAGTATCTATCTGACCATGGAACCAGTTCTCAGAACAACTCTTTGAGGAAGAAGATACAAGCCTCCCAAAAGAAGTTCTTTTTGGTCAAATTAGACAAGTTTCTCTAGGAGAATGCTCTCCATAATTTGTGGGTTGAAATAAATGCCCACACCATATGGGAATCCTATAGGTGTTTGTGTTTTCTACCTGACCATGTTCTTAATTTGACCTAAAAGTACATGAGGTAGAAATTATGGATATGCCAAAACAGGGTCTTAAGTAGCTTTTACATCATACTTTAGTAAAATTCCCACCAAGGAGAGAGAAAATAGTTCCAGAGGATGAGACTAGTCTTAATGGATTCATTTGGTTGTCCTCCATCCATTGGATGTATTACACTCCAAGTTTGATGAAAATTTGAAATCACCTTTGAGACCTAGGGTTTAAAAAAATTGACTAAGTGTCAAATCACAAGGTTGAAGAGGCATTTGGAAATGCCCGCCAAAGCCTGTCTGAGTGATGATAAATTCATCAGAAGGTATAGGCATGTTCTTTAATGAACTGGCTATCCATCCATGTTCTTATTTTTTCTAATGGTGACCACATGAGAAAAATATCAACCTACCAAAAGAGGTAAGAACATTAGCTTGCATATCCAAAAATATGAAAAATTGACTCAGTGTTGAAAATAAGAGGTTGAGAACCCACATGGAAAATTATGCACGCTAGAGTCATCTCTTTAACCGATAAATTCATCAGATGTTATGGGTCCATTATTTGATGATCTGGGCATCCACTCATGATCTCAGTTTCCCTCTAGGTGTTCACACGTGGGAGATATGAGTCTGCCAAAATGCCTCCCGGCACAGTAATGACTAAGGTCTGACAAAATTGACTAAGGGTTGAATTGAGTAGTTTGAAAGACCATTTTAAAGTGACTTCCAGAGACTATATGTTTGTCAATAAGGTTTTAAGGTGACATGGTCTTGTTCCTAGTTGAGGTGGATACCTAGCCATACCCTCAATTTGTATAAAGATGGTTAAGATGTGAAAAATATATGTCTGCCAAAAGGTAGAAAAGTATGCATGTACAGTCTTGGTGAAATAAAAGAGTAAGCTACAGGAAATTAATAAACATAAATTTAAAAAGGGAATTCTGCATATGTTGAGAATGATTTAAGGATAGTATTTTGGAAGATATGATGTGATCGAAATTACATAGCATATATTTAAGGAAGAAATTCTCGCAGACTCGTTTAATGAAGACACACACATGCTACAATATTCTTGATGACCTTCGGAATATTTGAGATATACCAAACAGAGGCGACCACACTAACTACCATGGTATATTCCAAACAGAGGCAAAAGGATATAAGTGTCGTTGAAAAATAATACTTGTATCAAATGTGTCTTTAAAGAAGAAAGAGGTATGAGGGTCAATTTACTAGAGTCAATTCAAATTATATCCCACGAGTCCCAAGGAACTATACATTGTTCCAAAATCCAAACCAGTAAATGGGAAAAGCTTGCAAAGTGTGTTGTAATTGAAGTAAAAGTGAGCATAAAAATAAAATAAAATGCTTATTTAAGGAGAAATAGGTCTTAGGTTGAATTATGCCCAGTCATTATAATTGCATCTCCTATGGCACTCTACAAAATGTTTTAGACCCATAATAGAAAAAAATCACAAAATCTTGAAACGTGTTTCATAATCCATGTAAAACTGTCCATCAAATCAAAATTAAATGTGTCTTTAAAGGAGAAAGAGGTCTCACATTCAAGTTTTGACAGAATCAGTTCAGATTATAACTCATAGAGGACTATGTTCTAGACCATTAAATAGAATAAGATTACATAAGCTTGCACTCTATAGAATGTTTCAGACATATAATATAATAAAAGAACAAAATCTTGTAATTTGTGCCATAATCAAGGTAAAACTAATTATTAAAGCAAAATTAAATGCTTAGAATAAACACATCTCAGGTTAAAGTTTCGACAGAATCAGTTGAACCAGTTCATATTATATCTCCTACAAGACTCTGCACACTGTTTTAGACCATTAAATACAACAAAATTACAAAAGCTTGCAAATTGTTCCATAATTCATAAAATTATACAAGAGCACGACTAGCTTGCAGACCTTAACCCATATGTATTTTCCTCGGATTTAAGGAGGAGCTTAAGATGCTCCAATAATAGAAAAACCTTACTAGATCCACTGATAATAGAAGCGATGGTAGCACAACAAACAAATTATAATTTCAGTATGACTATACCGAATCTGTATTGGTTCGGAAATTTGACGTATTTTTCCCAAATTCCTACAGTGCTAGGGTTAATGGGCTTACAAAATTCATTGGGCCCTTTGTTATCCTCTAGACTGCGACCATATTGCCTCCCCTAGGAACGTTGGTATCCTCTGGACTGCAGCCAAATTGTTTTGTTATCATCTGAACTGCGCCCGGATTTCCTCCACTGCGAACGTCGGTATCCTGTGGACTAGTATCCCCTACTCCTCGATTTACCATTGCTATGCTCATCAAATTACCAATGCTCTCGATGCTGCTAATGAACTAGTGCACGAGAGTGAACTTGTTTGTTGTTGCTTTGTTAATGAGCTAGTGTGCAGATGTTTTTGAATTCTACGTTTTTTGTTTGTTTATTTGCATATTTTATATTTTGTGTTTTGCTTTGTTTTTTTTCATTTTGCATATTTATCTTTTGTTTAGTTTATTTTGGGTTTTTTTTTATTTGCATATTTTATATTTTCTTGCATTTTAAATTAATTATAGTCAAACAACTCTATGTTTTTAATTTAGTGTAGTTTAATTTAATTTAATTTAATTTAACTAGGATTTTTTCATAATTTGTATTGGGCCATGTGAAGCCTCCTATTCGTAGATTCATGCACATGAAGAATCAAGACTTATGGACCTAGTATGGTGTCTTAAAAGAGGAAGATCCAAACTAAGCATTTTGGTAGTTCCATAAAGTGCATTCTTTATAGGAGTGAACAATCACTCATAACCATTCTATTATAATGTTGGCGAAGCTCAGAACAATTTAGTGAAGACCAAGGTAAATATCTTCTCATCACATATTTATCATCATCATAATCTTCATCATCATATTCATCATCATCACCATCATCATCATCATCATCATCATCATCCTCATCCTCATCCTAATCATCATCATGATAATCATGATAATAATGAACATCATCCTCATCATCCTCATCCTAGTCATCATCATCATGTTCATCCTCATCATCATCGTCCTGATCCTCGGCCTCATCATCATCATCATCATCATTGTTGTCATCGTCATCACCACCACCGTCATTGATCATCATCATCATGTTGATCAGTATCATCGTCATCATCATCGCCGTCGTCATCTCCCTCTTCCTAATCAACATCTTCATCATTTTCATTATCACCCTCATCATCATCTTCATGGGGTCCGTTAAAGGGATACGTGTTAGAGGGTCGAGATCAAGGCAAATCCAAATCGATGGCCTTGAATGATTCTTCCTGATAAACATGCGAGGAGGGAGAAACTTTTCCAAATCCTAGAATGCGTTAAAAGGAGAAAGGATCAGACAACTGAAATGAAGCTAGAGATAGATATACAGTCATGATTAATTCCATGATTTGAACTAGCATGGATGAAGTTGAGATTTCGAATCGTGAAAAGTGATAGCGGCTACAAAGATCAATGGTCACGACATGAGGCCAAGGTTGATTGATGAACATGGTAAATTCTATGATCTGAAGGTGTGCGATCTATTGAATGAGGGAGGATTGATGAAATGTTAAATTCTCCAAAATTGAATGGTCTCGATGAAGGAAGTTAACTAATCAATGGTCGACGTTGATTCTCCCGAATCGAGCTGTGCAGGTGGTTAAGGTTGGATCCTGGTGCGAAGACACTACGTACCAAAGGCACATATTGCAAAGGAATCCTCAAACCCTCTGAGTTTTTCTGAAATAACGAAGAGGGAATTCCATGTACACGTGTACAATAGATAGATGATGAGCTCAGATCGATGGTCTGGACTCTAGAGTCGTTCAACCTAGTAAAGGCCATGTCCTGGTCAAGTCTAGTACATAAAGGATATCCTCACATATGAGATAACCAATAATCATATCCCTCGATTCCATTTGTGACATGCCTTAGGTGAAGATCATGTCCAAAGCATCACCAACCTTCCCGACTCCAGAGATTTGGCATGTGGCTTGCGTAGAAAACAACGGGAGATCATGAAGTTCAGATATTTGAAGCGACGAACTAGCCTCTACATGAAGCAAAGGGATGCGGCTAGCTGAAACCATTCTAAACACCACTGCCAGCATAAGTGAAAAGGAAAAGAATGTCAGGTCCAAACACCGCTATCCATGTGGACATCAATGCAGCATCAAAGGAGGCGGCATGACTAGATTCTCAGCATAAAATAGAGATCCCTACCCACATGTCCACTCTTGCTGCCATTATGATGACCATTCATCTCTATATCCATCTTCATCTTCATCACCCTATATAAACACCACCTTCCTAGGATGATTAAGATGCATAAGATGAATCAATAATTAGAGACAATGCTCAAAGTGTTATTCTGCTAATAGATTCTGAGAATTCTGAAAGAGTTGAAATGGTGATATGTTTTGAGAAGATTGTCAGTCTCAGGGTGTTGATGGTTGGTGATATTGATTCCATGCTCATCCATCGCTCTGGTTTTTCACACCAGGAAAGCACCAACCATCATGGTCTGGATGTGAAGCACTTTGAATGTTTCTGGATAGTTGTACCTCCTGCTGCGCGGTGCCTGGGTTTTCCTGTCCCAAGACTGTCCCCCTAGAAACCCTGGAACAAATCATGGCTTCCAAAGTCTCGGTACATGGTGACCGTGTTCACCAGCAACTAGTTAGAGCGAATGCTCGTGTTGGGGTGGGAGGTGTCCAAAGTCTTCATCGTCTCATTTTTGAACTCCAGTTGCCAACTTTTTCTCAAGTGGTCAAGAGGTGGAAGACACCCCCCACTGCATGACTTGTAGGAGAACCCGTGCCATGGGAGGTGGGGAGTACAAAGCTTCCATTCTCCAAGTCCCCTCATACAACGATATTACCAAGATAGAGGGGGGTTATGGATAAGGCTAAGCATGGAAAGGATATAAACTCCTTTGCCGGTCCAAAAAGCATGCAAAAAGGTGACTTTGAGCTTGAAACACACACCTAGGGAAGGACACATTGTTGATTCGATAGACAGACGAGTGGTCAAGCCCAGTCAATAGTGAGTCATCAAAAGCATCCTTAACATCGTTTTCACGATGTACAAGCTCAGAAAAAGAAGCAACATGCTGCCATCCAGATCGAGCACACACATTAGCTCCATAATGTATGTTTTAATATATATAAAGCATGGTAGTTAGTACCACGCTCTAAGTTGTTAGTAGTTAATTATTACTATAAACAGTTTCATGTCCTATTTCGAGGATTAGCCTTGAGGACTGAGATAGTATAAATTTCTCCAAGGGTTGGGAATTTTCAAGAATAGAGGCTCTCCATTATAACGTGTTTCAAGCTTTCCAGATATGAATAAAATTGCAGAGGAATGATAACCCTTTCATGGCAAAGATTCTTGTGTCATCTTTTTCTTCAATAAGTAACTTCTTTACGTGAATGTTTATCCTATTTTTCATTCCATTTTGTATTTGCTTTTCATGTTTGAGCATTAGTGTATATGGGCCAGAATTCATCTTGTATACTCTTAGCTCATTGTTCAAGCATTTTTAATTATTTTCTTCTAAAATCATGCAAAATTCACCTTGGTTAGGTGCTCTGCGTGATGGATTGTTTTCTCTTGTCTACTAATCACCTGCTAAATATCTCCAGATTGAAGGATGGATGACTATATTTCCTCTGTGCATAAACTTCCATGATTCCTTACTTCCTGCAACATATTCTAGACCATATTGTTGACTCCATTGCCCAATGGTCCCCTCCATTATCATCCCACCAGACTTTATAAAAACAAACTTGTTCTATTCATAAATTTGACCTTCTAACTTGTCTTTGATTGAATATCTTGCGTATGAAAACTCTATAAATAGTGAGAGATCCCTCTTTGACTATGTTGGGTTAGAAATATAGTCTAAAGTGGTTTTTGTTGTTACCCCGGGATCTACCTTTCACAGCCGGGTACATTCTGGGTGATAACATGTTCCTCTTCATTTAGTGTGACTTGTTCATCTTTCACACCAACATTCTTGGTTGCACTGATCCAAGTTGAATAAAGGTGAACATATAGTAAACCATACTCTATCACTCTCTTAGGAGGTAAATCCAATAGCTATAGAAATCTATAAAAAAATTATTGCTCATGGTAGAATTCCTTTTGAAGCTTAAGTTTCAGTGAATTAGCCACCAATTAGCTTACTGCCTATTGAGTTACAAGTGGTTTCCATTTTCATACATTGAGTTTCCCTCATCTTTATCATGATAATGGGGCTTGTGGTTGTTGTTGATATGTATATATTCAATTAGCATTACTCATTGTATATCACATGGATGTAAGGATGAAAAATAGAACTTGGGGATGCATAACAACAACCCTCATTTTCATAGATAAATTCATAAAAGCCAAAAGCCAAAGAAGATATTTCAGGGTTACACATTAAAATTTACAATTTTCATAAGGAAAATAAAATCACTTACTTGAGCCAACTGTAGTTGTGGAAGCAATATAGATAAGAAACCACCCTATGAACAAGAATGAACTGTCGCTCCAGCAACAACCATACCTACAAATGCCCAATTTATACCAAACCCTAAAATATCCAAGGTAAAAAAATCTTGAAGAAAAACTACAATAATAGAGCTTACCCCGAGTTTCCATGCCGAAATTACCAAGGTTTCCATGCAAAAAACAATGAGACCACCCAACTATACAAAATCCACCCTTCCATGAGGAAATTTTTTAGAAAAGTGGTCAAAATTGGTCCCAACAGCCTTAATAGAATGCCCACCACAATTCATGGTTTGAGAAGAATTCTCGCACCATGGTACTGTCCTATAGCTATTTGGTTTGGATACCTATTCATGATTTGAGTTTGCTTTGATCTTTCTTGAGGAGAAAGATACAGGCCTGCCAAAATAGGGTTTTTCACTGGTGGATGCAAAAATGGCTAAGTAGCCTCAGAAATATGCTCACCCTAAAGTGCCTCCCAGCCATATTTGCACTATTCCAGTACTGACAAAACTTCCTAAGTGACTTCATGGAAATGCTCACCGGAGATTGTCCTGATGATGATAAATTTATCTGAGGGTATGGGGTTGTTCTTTGATGAACTGGATATCTTGCCATGTTCTTATTTTTTCTTATGGTGACCACATGAGGAAAATAGCAATCTGCCAAAATAGAAGAAATACTTTTTTGCATATTCAAAAGTATGAAAATTTGACTAAGTGTTAAGAACAGGAGTTTGAGAGGTCAGTTGGAAATGCTCGCCAAGGGCCATCTTTGTGCAAGTAAATTCATCGAATGTCATGGATCCATTATTTGGTAAGTTTTCCATCTGCTCTTGACTTCAGGTCTCCATAGGGTGTTCACACATGTGAAATAGGAGTCTACCAAAATAGGAAGAAATATGTTTTGATGCTCAAAAGAAGTTAAGAAGATATTTTGATATTCCTGCCAGAGGCTTAGGTTGTCTCAGTAAATTATAAGGGTGACATGGTCGTGTTTCCTAGTGGACTGGCTAGGTCAGATGACAAAAATATGAGTCTCATGATGTGATGAGGTTGGAAAGACACATGATGGTGTCCTAATGTCTCATGATGTCTTTGTTACATTCTGATAGTGGTTTGCAAGAGTGTGATAATTTTGGGAATTTGACTAAGTGATGAAAAACTACCCTAAAGCAGCCGCGTTATGAAAATGTCCACAATAATTCATTAAAATAAGAAAATGCCCGTCGAGGAGAGACAAAGAAGCTTCAAAGGATGAAAGTGGTTCTAATGGAATCACCATTTTGGCCTCTACCCATTGGGTGTCTCACACCTCAAATTGGATGAAAATAAAAATCTCATCACGTTGACCTTGGGTTTGATAAAAATTCTGGTAAAAAATGCGTAAGTGACCTCAGTAAAATGCCCGCCATTTCCAGTAGTTGATGAATTAAATTGTTCTGATGGTATGGGTCTCTATAGTGTTGATTGGTGCATCTAACCACATCATTATTTTGTCCAAAAAATCTCTAAAGTTGAAGTTACCAGTATGCCAAAAGTGCCCTCTGGCTTATTTTTCTCCAGTCTAGTAAAATTCATGCCCAACTCAGAAGAAGATGAGTCTAAAGGGGAAATTAGTTTGGTTGTGCTGAATGGGATGTACTACACCATCTGGTATCATTGGTTCAAGAGTTCGTGAAAATAAAAATCACTCATGTTGACTTAGGGTTTTATAATTTTGTCCAAGTGGTAAATCTATAGTTTAAAATGAAATTTTCAAATTCCCACCAGATGATGTGTGTGTGTCAATTAATTCATCAAATGACATGTATTTGTTCCTTGTTGAAGTGTTTATCTAGTCATGGTTTCAGTTTTCCCTATGGAGTTCACATGAGTGAAAAATTAACCTTCCATGTTGAAAAAAAATCATGTTCACACAGCGTATGAGTTTGCCGGCACATAACTTAAAATATATATACTAAACAAATTTTTCAAAAGCCTACACAAGCCAGATATTTAAATAGAGATTTCTCAACCAGTTAATTAAAGAAAGATGAAATAAATAAGAGACATAAACAAAACAAAGTTTATTATTTAATTAACATACATAATTTTAATTAATTTCGAAGAGATTGATGCTTTCTTTCACAACCTACAAGCAGTCTCCTATTGATCACTGAAAACGTTGGATTTGGAGATGAATTCTCTATAATGTTATCTTATATGCCGATAAATACAAAACTCCATCATACAAAAAAAATTCATTAACTTTCGATAAATACATATATACATTGATATGCCATCTAAAAAGCATTTTTCATTATATGTCGATAAATACAAAACTCCATCATACAAATATTTTTTTCATTAACTGTTGATAAATACATATATAAATTGATTTATACATGTCTAGAATGTTTCAGAGATGGCTGCAATCCATCCTCTTGAGCAGAAGACAAATCTAAATTGTCTTTCTTTCCTTTCATAGAATATTGTAATTGTTCTGGAGTTGGACAAGGCACTTATTGCGATTTATTTTCAAGCTCTTTAACTCTCTGTGAAACTTTTTTTAAATTTTCAAGCAAAACTTTTTTTTCCACCATCAGTTTGTTCAACATTTCCATATTTTTCTTATACTTCGTTGATTCATGTTCTTCCTTGACCTTCAATTTTTCTCTGGTATTTCAACTGATTTTTAACTTCAGTCAATTCAGGTTTCAGATTATGTATTTCTTTATCCTGCTCCTTTTCCCTCAACTCTATCTCATTGGGAAGGATAGGAATTGCACTCATCGCAGCAGCTGGCCCTTTTAATTCCTTCTCCAAATCAGCAATTGTGGATTTAAGTGTTTGAATTTCCATATCACATCCCAAATACTGAACTTTTCTACCTTCTAAGAGTTTTGATTCTAGATCCCTTATTTTTGCATATTTCTCATCCATATTCTCTTTCATTTCTTTATGTAACTATGATGAGGCATACAAATGACCTAGTGCAAGTCTCGCTAAGAAGCTTTCTTGTAGCATATTCTCTCGACTTGATAAGGACTTCTCTTTCTCTTCTAAGGACATTGTACCTATAAGTGTATTTTTCCTTCTACCCTTACCCTTAACCTTACCATCGTCTCCTTTGGTACCCTTACCTTCACCCTCACCACCTCCTTCACTGGAATTTTTTTTCCTCTACTTTGTTTTTTAAGTTTTAAAGTTTCAGAGATCCTTGCTAACCTTGTTCCTTTCAGCTTATCAGCTTGCCTAGAAATGGTTTTTCTCAAATTGGAAATTATTGATTCTAATTCTCCAACTTTTTTTCCATGGATTCCCTCCCGCTCTTTCAACTTCAACTAATATTCTTGTACTTCCTGTTTATATTCTTTAATTTTCTTCTCCATTTCCTATAAAGGACCCATTTCTATCCTCACTAGTGGTACATTGAGAACATGTGGTATTTTTCTCAACTCTTCTTTGAGTTCACTCGTTTTAGCATTAGATTTTTCCAAATCGTCTTCATATGCAACCCTCATGGAATGAATTTCTTTTTCAGCACCATAAATGTGTTTTTATACTTCTTTGGATAATAATTTAACCATTTATTCTTTCCCTTTTATAATTCTGTCAACTCTGAAATGATTATCCACAACTGTCTTCTGCAACGCTGCTATCTGTTTTAGGCATTGTAAAATATAATCATCTTTTCTCAAGCACTCTTTCGCCCAATTGCATATATAGGAATCTTGTTCCTTGAAATGCTCCATTTTATCATATAGAATGAACACATACCTACTATAAAACTTATATGATGCAATGTCTAAATGCATATCGGAAGCCCCTGATTCTGATTTGGAAGAACAATCATACTCAATATCCAACTGTTTAGGAGGAACTCTATTAAGAATGTCTTGAGGAATGGAAAATTGAGCAGTAGTTTGTTCCATTTCATTTCCTGTCACCTCCTCCCAATGACCTCTATCTACATGCCCCTTAAACTCTTTCAAAGTTATGGTAGCATGAATTTCAACATTTGTGACCAAATCAGGATACTGTACTCGTAATTCGCCATGGTGCTCAGGACTTTGTACTGGCGATTCCTCATTCTATTCAGCAGGGTGTAATGGTAATTCCCCATGGTGCTTAGGATATTGTACTAATTCCTCATTCTGATGAGGAGACTATACTGAAAATTCCTCATTATGTTCCCTTCTTTTACGTTTCCTAACGTATGTTTTATGAACAGGTGGTTTTGGAAAATATATTTTTCCATGCTGGTTGATATCACCAATCTCTGTTTCAGTAGCATGGGGTCGACATAAATCAATAATTTTTTGAAGTGTGCCTAGGAAACTAAATTTAACCTTCCTTAATTGGCTCTCTTGTAGGGCAGAGTGGAGTTTCTTATCCATTAGATAAGGAATATCTATAGGTATATCTTCCACCTGATGTATCACTACCTGCATACATTCATCTGAAATGTCATCCCAGTGATAATTCAGAATTGTCCTAAGGACAATATGAATCAAATTTTTGTATATTCCGGGAGGGACATCTTGCATTATTAAACCATTCCTCAAAAAATTTACTTCTTGGCCACAAATTTTACTGGCCATATCATTCTTCTCTTGTTCGTAGGTTTTCTTTGAGCTTAAAATCGCTCCCCCTCTGTGTGGAATATTTGTAGCTCGGGAAACTGAATAAGGGTCAAGGTATACCCGCTTCCCAAAAATTATGAGTTATGTATTCCCAGCATCATATTTCAAAATTGCCTCATCTATCTCCTCATTAACATAACTAAACATTCCCCACAAAAAGTCGAAAACTTCTACTTTCCTCAAGATAGTTTCCATGCATCAGAATTCTCCTAGAATTTTTTTACTATTACCCTATCATCTATGGATGATTGTGTTTCAACTGGGGCTACAGAGGAGGATTCCCGCATTTCAGCTGCGCTCGTCATGTTGGATGCCCCTGTTTGAATTTTGGCCATGGTTATCCAGGTTCAAAGCGGAGGTGAGGTGATGCATGCATACTATATTTCAGGCTCACAAATTCTCCCTGCAGACTGATGGCCCTCCTCACAAATTCTTCCTGCAAAGAGGTTTTCAACAACAAATCAATGCTTTGCTTGGGTATGCACCCTGGAAATGAAAACATATAAAAAAGGCATTTGGAAATAAAAACATATAAATATCATCATGACATAAAAGATATAAACACGTTCCTCTAATATTCAACAATTGAATATCATTCATGTTTTTCTTCATTCAACTCAACATTTGTATCAGGATCTGGTTCAGAATACATATTCATGAAAGGGTCATTCACATCAACATCATCATCAACGACATCTTTGCTAATATAGTCATCGACATTGTCAAGGAGATCATAGGCTACTACATTTGGATGATCAACCTCTTGAAATTATTCATCGAACAAATCGACTCCAGCCACTTGCTCTTGATCTGAATCATCATCTTCTTCTTCTTCTTCGTGATTATCTTCATCATCTACATGATTATACTTTACGGGTCTTCCTCTTGGATTGTATCTAGCAACGTATGACCAACCTACTTTACCTGGTACCTCTGAGTAAAATACTAGCTCAAATTGACTTGGAAGAACATAAGGCTCTGTACCCGGTTGAAATTCCCTTTTATTAACCATGGTAAATTCATTATCATGCTCAATAACAGTTCTTTCAGGATCACCTTCATGCATCTGTAGCATGTACCACTTCACCTCAAATAAAACTATTTTAAAGGAATTAAAATCACACTCAATTATGTCCTCCAAATTCCCATAATATCTATTCTCAGTTTCTTCTGGATGTCTGTCACTTCTAGAGGAAACATTGATGACCTTAAACACTGCAGTTATCCCACAATCTGAGGTTTTCATCTTATCATCCAACATTTTGATACGAAATTTATGACCATTATACCACATAGCCTTGTGATGTTTTAACTGCAACATTGACAACAATTAAAAATACATTGTGAATTAATAAATGTCATATAGGACATAGAAAATATATTTGAAAACTTAAACAAACCAAATACATTAAAAAAATGGGAAGTAACTAGAAAAATGCAGGTAAAAAATTTACTTTCCTTTTTATCTTTTAAACCATAGGCTAAATCAACTTCCCTTTGCGACGTAAGATCAGCAAATTGATGTCGATGACGATGAGTTGTTTTAATCATCTCACTGACCCCTTCCCATGATAACCTACCAAAGCATTATTCACAATATTCTATCCAATGCTCCATCCAATAAAGGTTGTTTGTAATGTATAAATGTAAAGCATCCCACACTCAAGCAACTATATGAAAAAATAACAATTAACTATCATTAATTAGATATCATTACATGCATAGTTTAATATAGTTGAATATGTAGGATTAATAAAAAAATAACAAATCAGTATGATAAAATAAAATTGGAAAAATACATGATATATTAATTCCACAAAATATAATAATTACCTTTCATGGTCCTCATTGTACCTTTCCCCAATAGGACCTCCCTTTCAAATTTGTTGATGGAGTTGAGATGCCAAATGCGAGGCACATTCATATTTTCTGCTAATTTAGGTAGATATTCACTACTATACACCATGCATTGATATACCATATATCCCTCAGGACGTGCTCTTTGTCTGACAAGATCCTTCAACGACTTCAACTGCCTCTCCACCATCCACATCGACCTTGTGTGTATCGTTCCACATAATTCAATCTCCTCAACTTGGTGTATGAGGTAGTGTTCTTGTGAATTGAAAAATGCTAGAGGTAGATACTGTTTCATTTCACACATTAGTCAGGGAATTTATCTCTTCCAATACCTTATATCTTCTTTATGGATTTATTTTGAGGAAAGCCACCTATAAATGATGCAATAAAATAATATCAAGCCATATATAAAATTTGCGGGAAAAACATAATATGTCAATAAGTTTCGCTACAAATCACGGACCAAGTACATTTTCCATATAAAACATTACTTACCTCATGTATTTTCCAAGAACATAAATAATTTGTTTTATGTTGTTGTCAAAGTCGTATGGGAGAGATAAAGGTAGAACGTAGTGTATCAAAAAACACATAATTATTATTTATTTCCAAATAAGAGAATAAAATTAATAAAATATTGCATACCAATAAGGAAATGTATTAAAAACTCACAATTACCTTAATGAATGTATGCCAGTCATGTGTTTTAACCCCACCAAAATCACCTTTTTTCGTTAAGATATTCTTAATGTTAGACGAAAACCCCGTTGAAAACCTGATTCTTATGATGACCTCTTTTACAATATTTCTCTGTTGCTCCATCAAGAACCAAGGAATACTAATATTCTGTTGACAGCCATCACCATTAGAATTAATTATCACACTTTGCAATGCATGATTAGCTTCTTGGATGTCACTACAAATCTTTCCAATTCTTTCTTTGTCAGTCCTTCCATCTAATATTCACCATAACAATTATGTTATGTTCTTCCCAGTATGCATTGTATCAAACAAATGAACTATTTGTAGGTTCTCGTAGTATGGAAACCTACTGAATTGCATCGGGTAAATTGCCATTCCTCGTGGAAGCCCATTTGTGCCTTAACGACATTCATGAAACATCAACATAATCAAATTAACACTAATTAATCAATATAGGTACATACTGCACTGAACATAGTTCATTAAAAAAATCAAATATTTATATAATATATGATATAAGTTGAATGTGATTGTCATTGATGTCAAAGGAGTTCGGTGAATGACAAAAGGATAACCAAAGACATGATGGCAGGGTAAACTCAGTGAAAGACAAAGGAATGAAAAAGGAAGTAATGACATGGAAAGTATGATGATGTGGCATGTATGGTGAGGATGGAAAGACACATAATGGTGTTCTGGTGCTACCAAAAATTCAGTGTTTTAATCTGACATCATTCTGGAAAAATATGGCAAGTTTGTGAAACTTTGGAAATTGACTAAGCATGAAAAAGTAGTCAAAACTACTCTAAGAGAATGCCCACCATAAATCATGGTTTAAATAGAATTCTTGAACCACCATATCAGGCTATATCTTGTTGAACTGGCTATCTATCCATGGCCTCAGTTTGCCTTAATCATTTCTGAGGAGAAAGTTAAGAGTCTGCCAAAATAGGGTTTCAGGATAAACCTTGGAGAAATTCTTGGACATGGCTAAGTGTTGGAAAACTGGTCTAGGTGGCCTTTAATCCATGACATTTGATAAATTTATTTTCACAAGGAAAACCCTTGGCGGGCATTTCCAAACGACCTCTCAAAATCTTGTTCTCAACACTTAGGCAATTTTCTTGTGTTTCTCAATATGAAAAATAGTATTTTTCCCACTTTTGGCAGATTGATATTTTGCATATATGACCATTATAATTCAGCCTGAAAGTATGTATGGATATCCATTTCAACAAAGAAAAAATCCATGCCAATTTATGAACCTATTGACATACACCCAACATTTGGCAGGCATTTGAAAGTGGTCTTCCAAACTGCTTATTGACACGTAGACAAATCTCTTCAAACCCCAAGTCACCAAGGTGATTTTATTTTTTTCAAAAAATTTGGAGAGTGAGACATCCAAAATGTGAGGAATATCATACTGACTCAACCATTCCAATATTCTCTCCTCCAACCTCATCATCTAACCTTGGCGGGCATTTTACTGGGATAGTGCAAATGAAGGTGAGAGGCACTTTTGGCAGATTGATATCTTCCTCCTCAAAGACTCTTTGGGAAATATGAAACCATGGTTGGATGCACCAACCAACATAATAGAAACTATCACTTTTAGATAATTTTTCTCATCATCCTATGAGAGTTGGCACGCATTTCCTTGAGGCCACTTAGGTAGATTTTACCAATAATTCCTTAGACAATTTGTCCAAAACCTAAGGCGGATTTCTCATTTCACCCAAAACATGAACTAGTGCTACTAGATGATGTATTACACCTTACTGAGCACACCTATGCTGATTTCACTCCCATACTCATCTTCATTTTCCCTAGGAGGGCATTTTACTGAACGTTGGTGTAAGACAGCCTGAAACCCTGTTTTGGCAGATCCATATATTCTTCCTCAAGCATTATCAAAAAATATGAGAACATGGTTAGGTAGACAAAACATACACCTACAGAATGACCATGTGGTGCAGTCATTTTATTCAACCCACAAATTATGGCAAGCATTTCCCTAGATCAATTATGACTAATTTGACCAAAAATCCTTCTTTTGGGAGACTTATATCTTCTTCTTCAAGGAGTTTTTCTAAGAATCGGGGCCATGGTCAGATAGATATTTCAACAAAATATGGGATGGCAGGTCATGGCAGGAATTTTCTTCTTCTTATGAATTATGGTGTTCATTTTCATAAGGCAACTGCTTTAGGGCGGTTTTTTAACACTTAGTCAAAATCCCCAAATTATTATACCATTACCAACTACTACCAGAATGTAACAATGACATCACGAGACATTAGGACACCAACATGTGTTTTTAAATCTCATCACACATGCCATATCAACACTTCTATTGTCATTAATGACCTCCTTTGACATCAATGACAACCATACTCAACAATGTCCTTGTGCTAATAAAATTCATAGGGTGACATAGATCTGTTCCTTGTTGAAGTGGTTATCCACCCATGCTTTCAGTTTTCCTTATGATGGTCACATGTGCAAGAAATCAATCTACCAAAGTAGGAAAAATATTGTTTCGCATATTCAGAAATTCACCTAACAATCTACAAAATTCAAAAGAATAAGTCAATGTAAACAATATTAATCATTAATATCACATCCATACTTTACAAATTAGATAAAAATAGTAATATAGGAAAAAAGTCAACCCTTTATGTAGATGTGAACATGCAAACATAAATAATTAACAAATTACATACCTTAGTATCTGTGTGAGACAGGTGTTTGATAAACCATTCTAAACCTTCAAGTTCACTAACAACAATATAACAGATAAAATATTTGTTTTTGAGCCTTCATAAAGAGTTTGACATGCCTTCTTGAGTAAAGGATCAACATCATGACTATCATCCTGGTTGTCCTCATCCATTGGACCAAATGTGTCTTGGATCAATCTATGTATCTCATCTTCCTAATTTGTATCACTAACGTTATCTCCATCCATATCATCATTAAGAACTTGATCAGATTCAATATTCTGGTCTAGATGTTCGTCACCCTGTAAATGAGTATTTATGCTAGTACTTGGCAAATAACTCTCTGGAAGGGGACATTTTGGGGGCATTGTCTATATATTTACAAACAACGTAGTGAAATTAGTTTGTATAGAACATATAATAAAACAATAAGACATTTTACTGAAACTCGTGACATGATGACTTAGTTTGGAATCCTATATGCTAATGTGGAATCCTATATGCTAATCCCATAGTGGATAGTACTGAAGACAAGACACTAATGGTGTATGGACAGAGTTGACATAGGCTGCAGTATGTTGTATGTTGAATGACTTGCTAAGTATAGAATGAAGACTTGCTGATTGGTATTTTTGATGTGTGTGCCTGTGGAAAACTTTGGAAGAGTCTGATGTATCAATTGTAATTTGTAATCTGAAATTTGTATAGGGAGGTTGGTTGGAGCTGGGGAAATACTTATTGGTCTTTTGACAAGTTGAAGATTGTTTGGATGTTGTAGCATCCTAGTCAGTTGTAGCTGACTGAACCATTATCATGGGTGGTGCCACCTTATGGGTTGTATCCCATATTGGAGATTGAAGTCTCCACTTATATAAATATTACAAAACTATATATTGTGTCCCTTGTGCAATGTCTTGATAGTGATGTGTTTAATTGATGAATGACATGTTCCTAGTTGATATTGTTCTTTGATAAATATGTTGTTGAAGCAATTGTGAAATAATGATATAAGATTGGTAGAAAAAGTTGAAATTGAGTTGAAGCTTTAGCTCTAATTCACCCCCCCTCTCAGTGAGCATTGTGTCTAACATACTGAAGTTTTCATTGATTCCAACAAGTGTTGTGCAATGGCCTTTGATTTACTCACAAGGAGACCTTGATAGTTTGGGAATTGGAACACTAGGTGGCCCAAATGGTCCAAATGAAAGTTGTCCTTCTACTGTGGAAAGCGATTAACACTATTTTATGAACAATAACTTAGTGGAGCATCGGGTCTATAAAAAAAATGAATTGGCTAGAGTCATTGTTGACTGGACCCTCTTGTTGTAATTGCCCTGGTTTAAACAAAAGGAGGGAGTAGCAGGGTTGTTAAATTCGTTCGTAAGGTACATGACCCGAAGAATACAACTGTTATTTTTGAGCCTCAATGTTAGTTTGTATCCCCCAAAAAAGGATGCATGATAACATTTTATGAATTTACGGCCAGATGATTGTTGCAGAGTATGAATGATGTCTCTAGTTTTAGATATCGTTGATAAATAAATCCAGTCTCAATCCGCACTCAATCAATCACAACTATAGAAAATATGCCTAAAATGCATTAGTCAGGCGGTACAACGGATGGACGATTCCATGCACATTCTCACATTATGCTTTCAAGGATGGAAGGATTGAGTTTTTAGCTTGGAGACTCCATAGACACTTTGTGTGCTTTTCAGAGAGGGACTAGGAGGCAACTGATGTAGCTTGTTGATTGTTTTTATAAATAAAACACTTCTTTCAGACAGGGCACCCCTTCACCTAGACCTAACAGATTTGTAACACAAAATAGAATTTTAAATCTGAGTAGAGTTGTGAAGCTTCAACAAAAAGCCTGAATCCTACTCTAACTAAACAAGGATAATTATTAATGTCGTTGCAACTTGACCCGAACGTAAACAGCCAAGAGCCGTTGAAAGTTGGCATTAGTTTCATGGGTGTGCAAAGATAGCCATATATCGTCGATATAGAGACAAAAGTTCGTTAAAAATTAAAAACGTCGATATTGCCACGATTTTTCTACCATGATAAAAAAATGAAGTATTAATCCACGAATGTTCAAAACGAGGAAGTATTTCATGGAAAAATCTGCCCAAATGTATTAGTGAAGCTCAATCTATCTAGATTATAAAAGTGAAGTAGAGAGATGACATTAAGCTCAATAAGGCAAGCTGACGCATGCAATGCATTTACAACTTTATGTAAAATGGGAGTCCCTAAGGGAGCACAAGAATATTTGAACCTGAAATCCGACGACAGAATCCCACGTCGTTCGACATTTCGCATGGATGTGTCGGATAGCATTCAATCATCAGAATGCTGATAATATAATATTTATAGAGCCATCAAATATCCGACACAAGTGAGTCGAATTTTCGACCCTGTTAGTGTTGGGGAACCAACACTACCAGGGTCGGATCTTCAACGTCTGTGAAAGCAACACTGGTGGTTATCCGACACTGACACGTCGGATATCCAACGGGGAACCGACACTACCAGGGCGGTTTGTCGACGTCTGCAAAAGCAAAATTGGTGATTATTCGACAATGATGCGTCAGATATCCAACGGGCGGTTTATAAAAAAATATATAATGGATAATACTATATAATAAGAAATGACTCATTTTCGTTTTGGACAGTCTGTTCAATTTGGAGGTTTTTGTGAATTAGGAGTAGGTCCGGTAAACATGGCAGACAACTCTGTTGACCTGCGGCAGCAAGAGCTCAACATCTTCTCCTCATTGAAAATTACCGGTATACCGTCCTCGGACATAGTATAGAACACGCTGGAAAATTTGATAGCTGGAAGCGAGAGCAGGGTTCCGGTTTCTCCACCAGATGAAGAGAGTAGGGTTCCGGTTTCTCCGCCAGATGAAGAGCTGCTAGGTGTGTTCGCATCATTACCATTGAACACGGCCTTAGGATGAGGCCCATACTCATTATTCCAACCTCAGATCATAGCTGTAGCAACCGTTTTCATCGAACTTCCCTAGGTGGAACCACAAGGAACCCCAAACAGGGAAATTGATCCTTCAGTGTAATAGGGAGCACGCACAGGAGAAGCTGTCAAACAATTGAACTCTAGGAAACAAAATAATCAATGTTTAAATCCCTCTAGATTAGATTTTAACATAAATTGTGGATTTTGTTGCACCATGGAAGAAGTAATGGAGATGGACGGATTAACCCTACTCAAGAAAATCAGAGGAAGAAACCCCACCCTGGGGAAAATGAAGGAATGGGCAAGGAAAAATTGGATAGGGATTTAGGTGAAGGCACGGTTATTAATTTGCTTGCAAAGGGATGGTTCAGCTTCTAGTTCATATGTAGAGAGGATGCAGAACTCATACGCAGCAGAGTCTGGGCATATGGGAAAACCTCATTTCAGCTAAAGCAGTGGACCTCTTTGTTCGATGCGGAAACAGAGCAACTGGATACAATACCAGTATGGGTTAGCCTGCCAGGACTACCATTGGAATTCTGGAACTTGACCTGGCTTAGTGAAATCGAGAATGAGCTGGGGACTTTCATTGAAGTAGACCTCTTGTTTCAGCAGACGGAAATCAAAAAGGTAGCCAGGATCCTAGTCTCTTTGAACATCAGAACCAGTCTTCCTGAAGCCTTTAATTTTGTATGGAAAAACAATCAAAAAATATAGTTGTTGGACTATGAAGGGCTCCCGTTTCGATGCCACAAATGTCATGAAAGAAGACATTTGGAAAGAAACTGCCCAAACTTTGTTCCCTCAACAACTGAAAGAAGGAAGTGGGTTAGGTGAATAGAGGCCCCAATCTCCAAAGAAACTAATCCAAACACAGCTTCAAACGAAAATCATCTTAGGTCAGAGGGCATAGAACAACCATTGGATCAACCAAAAAGAGCGGGAGCAGTAGCAATAGAAGGGCCTCCTCAACATATGGAACAGCGTCCGATCGCGTATCCCCCACCGGGTATGAACACTTCTTCCCTTAGCAATCAATTGAATGATTTATCTTTGAATGACTTTCCCACCCCTTCCACCATAACAAATGACTCGCCCACTCAGTCCTCCTCTATCCGTTTCCACCTTCGTTCAAGGGACATTCCAATCCCTTAAAAACAAAAAATCCCTACAAAAGGACTAGGGGTAAATGTCAGGATCACATCCAAAGGGAAAGGGAGAGGAATACCATCTCACCTCTCTACGGCCCAGAGCATGGCGGTCAAGAATCAGGAAAGTGGCAGACAAACAACCATTTTCAGGGCGCTTAGAGCAGTGCAAACCCCAGATGGGGTGCCCAAATGAAATTTGTCTCCCTAAACTGCAGGGGTCTAGCAAGCACCCGAAAAAAGCTTTCCCTAAAAAGGATGATGGAGGTTCTATCACCAGAAGGCATCCTTCCACAAGAAACAATGGGTCTAGAGCTGGAAGTTGAAACTAGTTTAACATCACTTCTTCCGCAATACTCTTTCACAGCACAAAGTGCCATCGGCCACTCTGGAGGTCTAGCAATTGGATGGAAGAAAACAAGCATTCGGTGCACAAAATCAGAAGGTGCATGCTTATATCTAAATCAAAGCCATTTTTTTTCAAATTTCTTTGGGCCTAGGAACTAGAACCAATAGCTATGCAGAACTCATGACATTGAAACTACTTCTCTGTTTTGCCAAGGAAAGAAATTGCAGACATTTACACGTATATGGTGACTCAATGGTGGTTATAAACTAGATGAATAAGATACACAAATGTATAACTTCTTCTCTAGATGCATTATTTGAAGAGACAACCTATTCTCTCTCATTATTTGAATCAATCTCTTTCACTCATGTTTACAGGGAGCGAAATAAGGAGGCAGACAGGCTCTCAAAGAAGGGTCTGACATTGCAATGGGGTGAATGGAAAATTTTAGAAACACGGGACTCCAAGGCCACAGAATATCCGCACAGGCCTTTTATAAATCCATCACTCTAAAACTTTTTGTAAATTTGAAATATATTTTTGAAAGCACAGCACAATATCAGTCTTTTATGAATGGATGCTTTACTGAATTGTTTACTGATTTTTTTCTGCCATTGACTAAATTAATGTTTTAATGAATGAGTTAATGAATGGTTTTTTCAGCTGTTGAATGATTGAATGGTTTAATGAATGTTTTAAAGAATGATTTAATGAAATCATTTTTCAACTATTGAGTGAAATAATTTGCATTGTAGATGCATTGTTATTTGCTTTGTGAAATAGTGAAATAAATTGTTATTTGTAAGTATAGGCATTGGGTTTGGGGAGTTGAGAGTGATGTGAGGGGGGGAGGGTCCATAATAGATTCCACCTTCACATGGTTGGTCCTATTTAGTAGATAATATTAAATTATTCTCGAAATAGAGAGGAGGTCAATGAATGGTAAGGAAGAATACATTAAAAAACATCTATTTCTATATTTTTACTGTGTAATTTTCACTATTGCTATTTGACTCCTCCATTGGAACTTGTTACAGATAGAATTGAGAAACATTTCCATAGTTAAGAGGCAATAAATGGAGTTTTGATTAGATCGATGGCCTTATATACATAGTATTTTTGGTTATCCATGTTTTATCAGGTGATATAATCTTAACAATTAATTTACTTGAATAGTTGAATAGTATTGTAATTTACATTGTAATAGAATTGTATTTATTTAGATTGTTTTTGTTATTTTCATAAACAAACATAAATATATTTGATGGGTCCTAACATGAAACTATTGCAACAAGACAAAAAATGAAGTATGTTGAATGATGTTTTGAAAGGTAAAGCATAAGAAGACAGTGTGAAGATCCAAAAATCAAGGTATAAATATGTTTTATTTTGTTTGATTGAGCTGTGTATTGGGTATTTATGCATGTACACACACATACATTTAGTTGATGATGATGATTACCATACATAGAGGTGAAAAACAATCACAAGAGGCAAGAATATAGACTATGTAAACGTTCTACAACTTAGGCAGGGGTCTTTTGACATCCTTGACATTTCTACATTGTTAGGTTCATCATTGGGTATTTATGCATGTACACACACATACATTTAGTTGATGATGATGATTACCATACATAGAGGTGAAAAACAATCACAAGAGGCAAGAATATAGACTATGTAAACGTTCTACAACTTAGGCAGGGGTCTTTTGACATCCTTGACATTTCTACATTGTTAGGTTCATCATTGGGTATTTATGCATGTACACACACATACATTTAGTTGATGATGATGATTACCATACATAGAGGTGAAAAACAATCACAAGAGGCAAGAATATAGACTATGTAAACGTTCTACAACTTAGGCAGGGGTCTTTTGACATCCTTGACATTTCTACATTGTTAGGTTCATCATTGGGTATTTATGCATGTACACACACATACATTTAGTTGATGATGATGATTACCATACATAGAGGTGAAAAACAATCACAAGAGGCAAGAATATAGACTATGTAAACGTTCTACAACTTAGGCAGGGGTCTTTTGACATCCTTGACATTTCTACATTGTTAGGTTCATCATTGGGTATTTATGCATGTACACACACATACATTTAGTTGATGATGATGATTACCATACATAGAGGTGAAAAACAATCACTAGAGGCAAGAATATAGACTATGTAAACGTTCTACAAGTTAGGCAGGGGTCTTTTGACATCCTTGACATTTCTACATTCTTAGGTTCATCATTAAACCAAAAAATTTGGAGTTGTTCCAAAACAAGAAAATTCTACTTTGAAAAATCTATCTGTTGAAACAACCTGACAAGTGTTTATGAAGTGCACAGAGGCACTCGAAACACATTCCTGGTGAGAAAGAAGGTCATAGGGCTTTAGTATTTCACATTGTGCACCTCTCCACATATTTGGATTTTTTTCTCTAGTTTCTCTTGAAAGATAAATCCTTTCCAAAATGGCTTCAAACCCATTTTTCAATTTTCAACCACCCTTACCAAATTGCATCCCTAGCTACAAATATTTTTCCAGATCAATGCTGCAATTTTCATCTTGGGATATATCACTGACGACCCAGATATACACAGATTGGAAATATTAGGGAAAATGTCGAGGAAAATATTAGTAGGCATAAACTTGGACCTAAAAAACTTAGAAAATATCAGCAAGCATAATTTTGGAACTGAAAAACACAGAAAATACCAAAAACATCAAGAACAATAGAAAACTTTAAAGCTCAATAAAGTTTTGGAAATATTGGGAGAAATTGGAGATATTTGCAACATTGCTCTAGATATTGGTATGATGCATCGGCGTGAAATATTTTTCATTGTAGACCTGTGTACATTCTTGGGTGTTAGGTTCAATCCCAATAATACCCACTCTCACAAACTAACAAAAACTTTCATTTAAACTCTACTTCTTGAACCAACTTAACTTAGAAACTACACCCCATGATTTCTTTGCTCCCATGTTTTGAGGTGGAATGTTGGATTCCCCAAAAATTTACTTTGAATAACCTTAAAAAAAATTCCATTACATTTTAGGTTATGGGATAACGGTGGTATCACATTGGGATAACACCTCTTGTGGGATGCATGAGAACCTCAAATCCTCCAACAAATCCATGCAACTAAAAAGTGCAACATTTTTCTTCCTCAATATCTTTTCTACCAAGTGACTTGTCTTCATTTTTCTATATTTGCATATGATACATACCGATGGATCTCAAGTGAGTTGACCCCTAAAATTTGAACGTGGGAACCTAAATTCATTCATACTATTTTTTTTTCATTACAAATTGACATTGAGAACTAGACATGACTTCGAGAAGTGATGGACTAAATACTGGCCTTGGGATGGAAAACTTGAACTCTAGGATTAAGACTTGGAAAATCAAAACAATAAACAATTCTTGTCACAAGAATTAAGTTGCATATGCATCCATTTATTTAAATATGAGCTCAAAAATTAAAACTATTGGCATGAGTAAAAAATGTCAAAGGAATCTCTTTTTGTCAGCTCAATACTAAATATGTTGCTAGATTTAGGCGTTTTCGGATTCTACACAAAAGAACTTTAGGTATATGAGAGAAACATTATATTTAGTATCCATAATCTTCTCCATGACAGTCACAGATCTAAAATATTTTCATAAATCCCAAGGATTAGATTCCTCTTCAGGAACCTAACCATGCATTCATCAAATGCTTATTCATTTTGCGTTGTTATATTGCCATGGTTTGTTGGATTATGGACTCTAATCTAATCCACAGAGTCCTACATTTCCTTATTTTCCTATGTTGAATTTTTTCATGTTTGATCCATTTTGATAAGCAAAGTCCTAACATTTTTTCCATGAGTCACTTCATGTACAGGTGAGATCCACTCATTAACTTTTAAATCAGTCTTTTCCAACAACACCATACCCATCATCTATTGTTCCCCTAGATCCTTCACACATTTATGAAGAATGGGAAGCTCACGATCAAACTGGAACTTGTAGAAATATTATTTCAAGAGTATCTATGCCACCATCCTTGTAATGCATATGATTCAATAGCATATTGTAGCTAAGATGGAAGGAACTATTCATAGGATCAACATTTCCTTTAACCACTAGTTTTGTAATGGATGTCTCCATTTATTGGATTGGTGAGGTATTCTTCATAGGACAAACTTCATTACTTTTAGCAGGTGATGATAGCATGGTCAAGTGGTGGGATGTCATAATCCCGGTATTGGAGTAATTATGTTTTGTTGATTTTCTTTTGAAATAATTTCTAAATTTTCAACACTATAGAGCATATTTCCCACTAGTATTCACAGGACAATTGATTCCTTTTTTGTGTTTATACATGAAGAGTTACTAAATATAGAAGGGAATAAAGACTATGTTTGTTGTGGTGCATCAAGTCTATAGAGTGTTGATTTATGGTGTGATTGGGATTATGGTCATATGCATCTAGCTGGAGTGCACCAGCTAATACATTAACCAAGCAAATAGAACAAATAAAAATTGGGCTGTAGATGCCAGCCAACAAAGAAAAAGTGTTGTAGCTGATCCATTAATTAAATCAGCGATCAACCAGGTTTATCTCAATCACAAAGAATTTAAACACATTCAACACCAGATTATTCTAGAATTCCAAATGGAAAACTAGCAATGGCGGTTCTAATTATGCTTAGGAATTGTTAAAAAAGATGAGCTATACACTTTCATCAAAATTTCATGTATTCTTACTCACTGGTAGCAATTTACAGATTGCTCTGGTTCAGAGATGATCTTTGTTCCGTGTGGACAGGTTAGGAATCCTCTTCGTCCTTCAATCTTTGGGTAGATTGCTTCACTCCTAGTCCTCATTCCTCTGCTACTGCCCATCTTCTTCCCCAACATTATATTTGTCCATATCCCTTTGGTTGTCTTTGCATCAAGCAAGCATTGTTTATGATAATGTTACCTTGAAATGCCAACCATATTCCAACCATAGTGATTCATTTCACCTTCTTGTTGGCCTTTAGCCTTTAAGTTGATTGTTGACTTCAAACTTTTCCAAGGATTTTTTTCGTTACAAAGTTTGGAAGAGGGATTAATTCGGATCCATTCTGGATTACCAAATGCCAAATAAACTTATATCCTGTTGGGATGTGACTGTGTAACTCTTCTCTTACTGGGCCATGAGCTGTTTGATGCCCTTAGGGTTGGGCCCCAACTTTGTGACCCTTCTCCTTCTAATTTGTGAGTGTGCAGCTCTTATCTTGCTATGTTTTTAAATCTTTGATTCCCTTAGGGTTGCGCCGTGACTATCTTGGTGACACTTAGTTGGGTTGTCATTGTCCCGTGACCTCTTGATTTGGGTCAACCTTCCTGTTGCTGCTTTTGAGTAGGTCATAACCTCATTTTGGAAACTAAGAGTTGAACAATACCTTCTTACTGCTAGTCATGACCTTGTTGGCTTCCCAATTTTGACCCTTGACCTTGCTGCTGCTCATTAGAGAAGTCCATGACTATGTTGATGCTCATTGGAGTAGGCTGTCACCTTGTTGTTGTTCACTGAATTTATTCATGAACCTAATGCCATTATAAAGGATGGGAGTGACTTCTTTTTGGGTTTCTAAGGATGGGTGTGATCTCCTTATGGACCGCTAAAATAAATTGTGATCTTGTTGGACTATTTTTCGTGACCTTCTGTGGACTATATGGAAGGGGATTGCAACCTTATTTAAACTGCTAAGTCTACCTTTGTCTTGCCTATTGCAACAAGTTGAGTCCATTAAAGAGTGTCTCTACGTGTATGGATTAAGGATGCCTTTGTTCATTTGAAGGAGAATCTATCTTGCTTGATTTAGGACTATCCTAAAGGCCTGCCATTTATTGCAACCTGACCTTTAACCTACTACAATCTATCTTTTATTTCTCTCACAAGGTATGCCATATGATCCTTTGGTGACTTGTCCTTTCAATGAAAATATGTTACCCTAAAAGTATCTGAGTATAAGGAAGATCCAAACTAGATCTAAACCAACATTGTTATAGTTCATTATCGATGTTCTTTAGTTGTTAGTTTGTTTTACATGATACTATTTCTATTCGTTTTGTTTAGTTTATGTACATTGCAATTGAAAAATTGTATCTCAAGGACCAACTTTAACCTAATGACCATTGGAGTGTCAAAGTTGAAAGAGACAAAAATTATGTTTTGAATTTATTACAACAGTATTGTTTTGTATCTAGCTCTTTTTTAGTTTTGTGTTATGCATTAAAGTATAAAATTTTAATTATCTTATATCAAATCCTAACCTAACCCTGAATTTCAACAATTGTCTTAATTAGTTAAATATGTCTTTCGAATGTTCATTAGTTAATCTTTGGATTTTTTTTTTAAATCCATCAACATGCATCGCTTTTCCGACGTGCTTCCAACACTCCGGTAAACACATCCGACAGCCATGGCATGACGTCGACGCTTCCACCCGTCGGACAACCGACGGTTCAAGTGTCGGACCATGTTGGAAGGCCGACTCTTCCAGTGTTGTGTGGCATCAGTTAGCCAACACTTGCTGGACAAAAATACTGATGCCAGTGCCATTCAACCGACACTTCGGTCCGTCGTATTTTCGACGCTTCAAGGGTCGGCAGACATCGGATTTTCGACGGTTTAAGCAATTTTTGATTGGCACTTTGGAAGGAAATACGATTGAATATGTGACACAATGGTCTATCAGATATTTGACCCACATTAGTCGCATGTCAAATATCCGACGTTACGCCACCGACGGCAAAAAAAAGGTGTATGTGTCGAAAAGGTGACAGATAAGTGTCGAATTTCAGACATGCAAGGTGTCAGATTTTGGGGTAAATTTTTGTAGTGGAGATGTATAGCATAAATGATAATAAAGAACATGAGGTTTTTGTTTGAATTCATGGTGGGATTGCAAGGGACTCCCAGACTTAAGGAGGACATCCAACATGGGCATCGGATGAAAAAACATTATCTAAATAGGGTACTCATGATTGGGGAAGCTCTACCTCTTACATAATGACACTTCTAGTAGCAACAAGATGGTTTTATGACATTATGAAGTAGATTCCTACCTATGTTTAATGTGACATAGCCATGGGATAATGCAAAAATGCATGCGGAATATGATCCTATCCTATATGCAAGTTTAATTTTATACCTATCATGGGTATGAACGAGCTTGAACACAATCAAAATATAATACAGCTCAAAGAAAGTCCAACAAAAGTGGACATTATACAAAAATATTATTCTAAAAAAGTTACAAATAGTCTATAGAGATCCAAAAAAATAGGAAAGTTGGTCAAAAAAAATTAAAAAATAGTAAAAAAATAAACCCTTTACCATACCATTTGGTTCTTTACCCCATGTAGTGATTTTGGAGCTCATTGGATCCCCGAACTTCAAACGCAGATTCCAGGAGATAGGAGCCACAAAATTGACAATCGTCAGGACTAGGTAACTCATCATCTCAAGCTCTTTCCATTCAATGCTTTTATTTCAATTTTTTATGGTTATTTTTCAAGTTTTTACCATGGAAAGCGGGTTTCTCATCCCACGTGGGTGACAGGTTATCGAGTCGCGTATAGGGTTTGTTGATCTTAGCTTTGTCATAATTTTTGGCAGTTAAATTAAGTGTTTAAACATATGTTTTTTCATATTTTTGCATATTTTCTATCTTGCAACTCACTATTCATCCCCAGGTACGAATGAATTTAATATTTATGTAAAATCTGTTTATTATTATCATTTCACGATTTTATAGATTAAAATTGGCATTCTTTGGAGCGCATTTGATATATTAATTTATGTATGCATTTGTTTGTAGGATATAGTTTTTGGATGATCTAACAACATACACGCATTTAGATAGATATGCGTAGAGCATATCCAGCTCACTGTCCAACTTACCATTCAACTCTCTAATTAGACTGCGCGATATTCGTTGGGAGGTTTCCATGCATTAAAATTTTAACACGAGTCGTAACTAATATATGTCCACGTGTATCGGTAATAGCATGCCTCTCATTCTAGAAGACTTTCCAGTAGCCTCCTTCGCTTGATACTACACCACCAATCCATGTGAAGAAGGACCCTCACGCCACAACATGCACCATGAAGAACTAACGCGCAATGGAAAAGGAAGAATGTTGTGTGTTGGCATTCGATCAGTTGATAGCAGTAATGGTTGACTAAATTTAAGAGAAGTCAACCACTAAAGGGTCAATTTTCTCACCTATGTAAACATTATGTATATAAACTCCTCCACGTGAAGAGCTACGGGGTTGATCAATTCATTACTTAGACAGTCAGTTTTTAAGAGAAGAATTCTGTAACTATGTTTCTTATTTTTAATATAAGCTTGATGTGTTAAATTTTTCATATGCTTAGCTAAGACATCAGTATTTAATTTCATTTTCATAACAAAAGCATATAAATAGGATCACTAAAAGATAGACAAGCACAACCATACAAAAGGAACACAAAGATTTATCCAGGGAAAACCCTAAAGGGAAAAATCCAGCAAAAGCTTCCTCAATATAGATGCCCCAAAAAGATAAAAGATAAAACTAGCAAGGAGATCAAAGCCTGATCCTCCTCCTTCTCCAGCTACTTCTCTTCTCCACTAATGCGCTACACAAGTGAGAGTGTGTGTGTCTCAAATGAGGAGCACCACACCTCTATTTATATTCATCTGTTCACTTGAATTAACTCATTCGACATGTAGGCTCGAGTTAAATCATGTAGGCTCGAGTTACACATGTAGGCTCAAGTAACCACACTGGGGTGCTAATGACCCACCTTTACAATTAGAGGGGACTACCTCATGACTCTTATTAGTTCTTCCGATTAGAAGCATCGGGGTACAAGATAATACAAGTGGTTCTCCCGGTAGGACCATCGGAGACCACAAAAGATACATATAGAATATTCGTCAAAGTTACAATATTTCAACATGATGTTCTTTTATTCAGGATTGTGTTCATTTAAGTACCAACCAGGCATCACCCCTGATTGCTGAGAGGGCCCCTCATCAACCAGCAGTTTCTTTTCTTGTGTAATTTTGTTATCTTTTCTTTTGTAGTTAGTATAGTTTGATTTCTAGTTTGTTTTCACTAAGATTACTGTAAACGTTTATTTCATTGTTTTTTGTAATGCATTAATATAGTTTTATTTCTAAAGTTAAAATAGCTAGTTGCGCGCATAGTTTGCTTTCAATTTATTTTCCACTCATTTCATTTCCATTTTTATTGTTCAGTTTTATATTGACAAGTATATAGAATATATTGCTTTAATCAAGTTATAATAGATTCAATTATGTTCATTTCCTTTCTGTTATAAGTTCATTCAAGCTAAATTCCAGTTTGTTTCTTAGTGTAATACGCAATGATTTCTTTTTATGAATTAGTTTAAGATTATTTTGTTGTCAAATTTGATCATTAAGTAGATTTATTTACTGCTTTTATGCATTGTATTTGCATGTGAACAAACTCAGTTGAAGATTAGATCATTTAGGTTATTTTCTGTTATTTTATTTGTTCAGACTACCTGTTTAAACTGTCATTCAAACACCCCTTTCACACCTGCAGTTCAGTCTATCATCCAGTTCGTCGTTTCGTTTTTAGTGTTTTTAATGTGTTTTGAACCTGTTTAAAGCTCTGTTTCTTTAGTTTCTAAATTATGCTTTGACTGTAATAGTTAGATAATAGACTTATTTAACATTAAGACTAAAATTTAGATCGTTTTAGATTATTTATTAAATTTTTATCCTTTCACCTTGAAAATGCTTTGAGTTATGTTATGTTTTGTTTCTTTTGTTTGTTTCTGATTTCTTTGACTAATATTGTTGTATTGTTTTGTAATCATGCATTTGGATTGATTTATCCATTTGCATGTAAAGCTTAGTATTATATGTGCTATCCTTAGGAAAGTATACTAGCACCTTGTAGATTGTCCATAGCAATAGGAACTGTTCCTTTTTCACTGTGTAATTACCAAAAGAGACTTGTAGAATAGAATTCAAATCTATTCTTATTAAATTTTATACTTGCTTCTTTTATTGAGTTTTCTTTATTAAGTTTTCTACTTGCTTCTCTTATTAAGTCTTTCTACTTACTCATAAGTTAGGTCTTCCTTGCATCCTATTCTTTCACTTGAGAAGTTAGTTGTTGATAGTATCCTTTTTCAGTCTGAAGTCATTTGATTATAAAATAAATTACCGATCTAATTATTGTTTCTATGTTTCTAATATAAATCTTCTTTGCATAATTAGTTCTTGAAATTATTCAATAAACTTTACTAGAAAGGGTAGTTTTTCTTGAATAGAAGTAGTATTGTATATATCTTTATTTTTTAGTAATTGTTTATAGAGTAGAGTGGTGTATTTTTTATACTCTAATCTAGTATTATGTTATGTTTCAGTCACCTTAATAGCTGAATTCTTAGGAGTTTGACTTGGTTTTTCATTTTGAAATATCTTTTGATCTTTTTTTTATTAAAATATTTCCACGACACCATAGGAATCCCTCTACCTTCACATATATTTTGTGTCAACTCTAAGCCTACCAACCCCGGTCGATAATTAAATATTAGGTGAATTAATCTAGATGATATAACACCCGACATTTTGGCGCCGTTGTCGGGGATTTGTTATGTAAGGTAGAATAGATATGAATTTTAGTAATAGGTTGGTGGCGAGGGAGCAGTAAGACAAGAGGTAAGAACCTGTGCATCTGTTATAACAGGTGCCCCCAAATCCAGTAGTAGTGGTATTAGTAGCATACGTTTCCCTTTAGTTTGGTTTCTCATGAATAGAACTAGAGATTCTAAGGGTAGATATGTTATATCCAATTCTAAAAACCTTATTAAAATCCCTACTAACCTTTACGGCGGATGAAATACCCCAACCACTAACTCAGTGGAAAGGTATCGAAAAACCCACATAGGAAGTAGTTCTTCTTGGAGACCTAAAGATTTTATAGGAGAAACCTTAGACAGGGAGGAAATCCTGGCAAGAAGCCCTAAGGATCCCATTCCTGAATAAATTCCAGAGGGTCAACCTTTGGAAACCCTCAATCCTCCATTGGTGCAAGATCCAAATAATACAACTTTTTCACTAGTAGGAGATCTGGATTTCATTGAATTTGTTGATCCTGACTAGGTAAAAGCTCTCTTTGGAAACCCCATAGATATGGTTATCTCACAAATTGAAAAATCCATAGTAGAACCTACTTTCCCTCTAGGATTCAATAAAAACATACTTGATCAGAGGAAGATATCTCCCGAAAAAGAACGTTGGGACGCCCCATTATCACCTGGAAAGGAGCCTCCTAGGTATATCTATGTTAGAAATCCATCCTATATGGAGAGAGGCAGAGAGAACGAATATCATGATGAAGTTAGAAATGACAAAGGAGAAGGGGAAAATTGAACTAAGGCTACCTTCGGGTTTCCTATTTTAGACACATTACAAGATGTAACTATGAAAAACATCCCTTCTTCCTCCTTACCTACTTTCTATGGAAACAGTAATGAGGACCCGGACACATTTCTGTTTGAGCTCGATATCCTTTGTAGGAACTATAATTATCTACAAGATTCTCACAAACTAAAACTCTTTCCCGCTACACTAAAATATTCTTCCTTGAGATGGTTCATGGGATTAGGAAAATCTATTATCAGGACTTGGGATGATATGAAAACCTCATTTTTGTGAAAATATCAAGAGTATTGCAAACCTAAGGAATCTCTACATGATATATTCAATATACAACAACTTGAAGAATAAATACTAGAGGATTATCTCGAAAGGTTTGATTATACATTACATGAATAAAAATATAGTGACCTCCGAAAAGATGCAGTACATACACTTTTCCTTAAAGGGATATCCTAAGACTTGATAAAATGTCTTAATCTCATGGCAGCTGGCAATATTTCTCATAAAACCTTTGCACAAATCAAGGAGATGTGTCAAAATTATTCTAGAAGTAGGGGGAAAGTTGAAAAAAACTTTCGGGAGCCTTATAGTATAAATGTAAGAGGAAATATTACCAGTTCAGGTGGAGTTGCAAGGATAGAGTTAGGAAACCTATTGGAGAATTTTAAGACTGATATCTTAGGAGCAATGGCTTCCCAACTAGATGCTTTACAAGCCAAGAAAAATCAGGATGAAGAACGAGCAGCAATGAGCATTTTTTTTCCAAGACATAGGACCAAACATCCCCAAAGGGAATGTCCATTAAACAACATCTCCATATGCCACATCTTTACGGAGGAACATCCAACGGATAATTTCCTATTGTTTCCTGGGTTGCAATCCATCTATAAGAGTGGGGATGTAGGTGAAACATCTAGGAGGCCTCCTTGGAAACCTAGATATCAACCAGCATACCAGAACTTTCCACCACAACCCTCACTCTATTATCCTCCATGCCAACCACCTCAACAATGGAACACCTCAAGTTGGTAGAATTGGCCACCTCGGTACCCTCCTCCTCAATTTCCGCAACAGAAATATTGGTCACAAGGGTGGAGAGGAAAACCATACCCTCAGTCACAACCTGTCTATGCACCTAATCATCCTTATCCTCAACACCAAACAAATTCTAGCAAATTTATCCTATATCTGTGCCTCCAATTCCTCTCATCGCACAACAACCTCATCACTTCCAGAATACAAACCCTCCGCGATCGACATTATTACCTGCACAACCAATACCTAACCCAAATAATAAACCAACTCAAGCTCTTAACATCACTGAGTTGCAAACTCTTCCATCATACCTTATTTTGACTGTACCTATACATGAGATTCAATTACAATCTAGAAGAGTTGTGAATGACAAACCCAAGTTATCAGCCATCATTCATGAGGAAAATGAAGAAGAAGAGGATTCAAATGAACCCATGAATGATTCCATTTTGGAGGATGTGAACATTCTGAATATTCCAGTACACACCCATCCTCCGCAAGAACCCATTCAGGAGCAAAGAGTTCCTCCATTTCTGGAAATACTAGTAATAGAAAAACCTATAGTTCATCCTGAGTATGACATTTAGAATGAATTAAATAATATATGTGTCAAAATTCCTCTATTACAAGCTATCAAGGACATACCAATCTACAACTAGGTAATAAAGGAACTATGCATTAAACACACAGGGAAGAAGCAAAAGGACCCTCTCACAATTCATGTTATAGGATAGATGTATGAATGTATGACAGATCAGTCCCGGATTGCAAAATATACAAATCCAGGAGCCCCAATAGTGACTGTAGTTGTAAACAATGCCGCCATAGAAAATGCGTTAATCAATTTAGGCTCAGCCATCAACATGATGACCACCGCAGTTTTAGAAGTTTTACAGTTCGTACAATTTCTCCGACCTACACCTTCCATCCTAGAACTAGCAAACCGTACTATAGTAAAACTTGTTTGAGTCCTAGATGAAATTATTGTATCAGTAGCCTCATGGGAATACCCTATCGAATTTATGGTCATAGAATCAAAGGATCCTTCTAAAGGGCATCCTATTATCTTGGGAACACCATGGTTAGCTACTGCAAATGCTTTTATAGGATGTAGGGATGGAGAGATGACTATTTCCAATGGGTTTTCTACACAGAGACTTATTTTATACCCCTCAGCACAACCAATAACTGAATACTCATGGTGGTTAAATTGTTCTTTCAGGGACAAGGACTTTGATGACCTCTCCCTCCCTAGTGATTTCTCGTGGGCACTTCAGGAGCAGACCACTAAGAATGTATTAAACCAGTTTGTTTCTTCAATAACTTGTATATATTTTCCTCAATGTTTTGCTCAATTCAATCAGAATTTTGGAGGCAAGTTCCAAGAGAATATGGCTCTCTCAAAATTTACAGAGACACCTTGTGTCTTCATAATTGAAGAGCATACAAGACCCTATACCATACCTTGTGAAGTTGGCCCTGAAAAATTTCTACATATAAATGCAGGGTTAAGTGAAAAACAACAAGCACATCTGCTTGAGGTTCTTAAAAAACAAGCTAGAGCATTTGCATGGGAATACACTGATATGAAGGGTATACACCCTGACAATCGTATTCACCATATTTATATGGATCCGAACATTTCACCTATAACGCGGCCTTAGAGGAGGATGAATCTTGCTCTAAAGGATATAGTAAAAGAATAATTACAAAAACTCCTGGCAATGTTGGTTTCATCTATCCTATCTCTGATAGTAAATGGTTGTCTCCTCTAGTGGTAGTCCCAAATAAATTCATAGGGAAATAGTGAATTTTTGTTGATTTTAGAGGGCTAAACAAAACCACACTTAAAGAATACTTTCCTTTACATTTTATTGATCAAGTGTTAGATACCCTGTTAGGTAAACAATATGTTTCATTTCTTGATGGATATAGTGGATACAACCAGATTTTAATAGCACCTGAATATCAAGACAATACCACTTTTACATGCCCTTGGGGGACATATGCTTATAGAGTTTTTCTATTTGGCTTATGTAATGCACCTACCACTTTTCAGCGAGCAGTCTTAGGAATTTTTTCTAATATTATACATGACTGTGTGGAGGTATACATGGATGATTTTACATCCTATGGTAATGCTTTTCAAGAGGCTCTTGACAACCTCAAGAAGGTCCTGATCCAATGTCAAGAAACGAATTTATCCCTTAGTCATGAAAGATGTAAAATGTTACTGACATAAGGTATAGTTTTAGGACACCATATTTCCTCACAAGGAATTAAGGTAGATCTTGCTAAGATCGAAGTAATTGTTGGACTTCCCTCTCCAAAAACTCAAAAAGAGGTAAGAATATTTCTTGGTCATGCAAGCTATTACCGCCACTTTATTGAAAATTTTGCTAAAATAGCTGCACCGATGTTTAAATTTCTTACAAAGGATGTAGAATTCCAGTGGATAGAATCTTATCAAAATGCTTTTGAAATTTTAAAAGCTAAACTATTGGTGGGACCAACACTCAGGGGTCCTGATTGGTCCCTTCCTTTTCATATATCCATCAATGCCTCTAATACAGCCATAGGAGGAGTCTTGGGCCAAAAACAAGGACACACACCTTATACAATTTATTTTATTAGAAATAATTGACTCCTGCCGAACTAAATTACACTGTTACTTAAAAATATTTTTTGGCAGTAGTTTATTGTATTAATAAATTTCACCATTACACTACAGGGCATGAAGTTTTTGTGCATACCGATCACTTTGCCATTATATTTTTAATAAATAAACCAATTACCAATGGCAGAGTAACCCGATGGCTTCTTCTATTGCAAGAGTTTAACATCACTCTCATTGACTAAACTGGTAAAGAAAATCTAGTAGCATATTTCCTCTCTCGCATTCAATATGATGATGGTTCTAAACCTGTTGATGATTCTTTTCCTGACGAACATTTGTTTGCTTTGTCCGTTCAAACCCCTTGTTCTATGTACATTGCCATTTATTTAGCAACTAGGAAATTACCAAACCATTTGTCCCCACATGAAAAACGTCGTATTGTAGTTCATAATTATTCTTGGGTTGATAATGACCTATTTCACACCAGTCCAAATATTATTATTCGATGATGTGTACGGGAGGATGAAATGACATACATCCTCCATGCATTCCATGATGGACCATGTGGAGGACATTTTTCTGATAAGCGGAAAACATACAAAGTGTTGCATTCTGGTTATTACTGGCTAAGCATTTTCAAGGATGCTACCAAGTATGTTAAAGGATATGATAGTTTCCAAGGAATGGGTAGACCTACATCTTCTGATCAGATGCCCTTACAACCTCAATTTATGATTAATCCTATTGAGAAATGGGCTCTTGATTTTGTAGGACCAATTTCTCCCATATCTCGTAAAAATAAGTATATCCTGTTTTGCACAGACTGTTGGGCACTGTTTTTGACCCCTTTTTTCCTCTTAGATAACCTTCATTTCCTTCATAAAACCTCCATGTCGAGTAAAAAGCTTTAAAGTTCATCTATAAACCTTGGTTAAAGAGGTATAATGTCATTGCTTGTTAATAAATTGAGTTTTGTGATTTTTTAGGCATTTTAACTAGGATTTTTACTTAGACTACGGGATGTACTAACTTCCCGTATTATCTCCTAGATTGAGCAATTGCAGGACAGATAGGAGGGAACAGGAAGATAAAGAATGGATCCTTAATGTCCACAGTTGGATGAACATACAACAGTTAGGTGATGTGGATTGTACAGATGTCCAGTCAACTAGAGTCAAAGGCGGCCACCTGTTCTGCATTCAACACAAAAGAAGGAACAATGCTGATTTTGTGGAACTCCACGATTTTGAAGATGATCGCATTAGCTCTTAGCATTAAATTAGATGCAGATTTATAGCATTATAGTTTTATTTTGAATTTGTATAAATGATTCTCAAGACAATGAAGAAGGGATCACGATTTTGAACAGGAACGCACTTGTGCTTCCAAACTGCGTGGTATCTCTGTGTAAACAATTTTCTGGTGAATGAATATAAAGCTTTAGTTCTGTGAAATATTTCATTGTGTGCTGAGCAAGGCTTTGGAGGGCCCCCATCGTCGAACTCTCACACTTTCATGTTGCCGATAGATCGATTTGGTGGTTGCAGCGATTTACTTCTGGCGTTAGCTATCTAAATCGTGTCATTGGTATGCATTTTCTTGTAATTTCCAGTTTATAAATCGCAGAACAAATTCAGTCAAGTTTTAAATCGATTCTATTGATGCTCTGTTCCTTTCAAGTTACAGTTCAAATTACAAATTCTATTGTGCTGTATATCACCAACATTATTGGATAAACTCTGTTCTTTTCAATGGTTAAAGACTGAATGCGTTGAAGTTTTAAATCAATATTTTAGTTCATATATATTGCTAATTATCCAATGGTGAAATGGTAAAAAACATTTACAGATTATGAATATTGTCTTGTAAAAGATTTTAATTGGTGAATGTGTCTTCAGCGCTGGTAGAATTCTATAGTATGATCCTAGAGTTATAGATCTGTTATTTAAATTGCTTTTTACCTCAGTCCTTTATGCTTTTATAAATCAATTATTGTATGCTTAAGAAGAAACAAACGAAGTCACCCTTGTAAAAGGATTTTGTCTCTGTAAGTTGCAGTATTTTAGTTTCTGTTAGTAGATTCAGTTATAGTTAGCTAATTTCCAAATGAGTCCAGCCTCTCTGTCCTAAACCTGGATGTGTCTCGAAGTCTACAGACCCGGATTGATTTTTAAATTTAAGTTCTGATTAATACTGATAGATCAGAGCCCAACATTTTGGCGCCATTGCCAGGGAGGCACTGTAGAAGCAGATTTAGGAACCTTAGTTTTCTGGTAAAAACAAAAAATTTAAACAAAAACACAGAGTAGGTTTTACTTTTATGTCAAGACTTAGAGACGAAAAAGGAAGATTTCTTAAAAAACCCCCAAAAACAGAACTAACAGGAGCTTCTCTTCCAAAGGGATTTATCTCAACAGTTGGTAGTTCCAAAATGTCTGAGGAAGAAACGTCAAAAGGCCCAACAGCTGAACAGAGAAGAGAGTATGAGAGGATGCTAGAGATAGAAAACAAACGCAGATAGGAGAGAAGAGAAGAAGAGAGGAGACATGAAAGAGAAGAAGAAAGAGTACATGAGAGAAATGAAAAGATAGAGGAAGATCAGGAAGCTACCTTCAAATTTCCTATTTTGGACACTAGTATTATCTTAAGGGAAGATGTAAAGATGAAGAACATTCCACCCTCTGTTTTACCAAACTTTTATGGCTTAACCTCCGAAGATCCTGACTCTTTCCTGTTCGAATTCGACATCTTGTGTCGAACTTATGGGTATACTGATGATACCCATAAGCTCCATCTTTTCCCTGCTACCCTTAAGGCAGCTGCCTTGAAGTGGTTTATGGGCCTAGGAGAACACTCTATTACTAGTTGGGATGAAATGAGGAAGATCTTTCTTCGGAAATATCAAGCCTATTGCAGATCAAAGGATCTCAAAGATGACATCTTTGGAATGACTCAACAGGAAGATGAGAGTCTAGAGGAGTATTTGGAAAGGTTCTCATATAATTTACAAAAATCTAAATACAATTCCTTAACATCAGAGATGATTAGAACAATATTTTTGAAAGGAATAAGAGAAGAGTATTTAGATATTTTAAATGTTATGGGCAAAGGTGACATTTCTTACCTTCCATTTGATGAGATACAAGATTTATGCCAAAAATATTCGAGAGGGAAGGCTAGGACTGGAAAAAGAGACATAATTACCAAAGTAAACAAGTCTGCAAACAGTGGTATTTCTAGGGCTGAACTTGTAAATCTACTAGAATATTTCAAAACCGATTTATTGAGTACATTGGGCACACAGGTTGAAGTAGAAAAAACTAAGAAAAGACAAGAAAAACAGGACCAGCAAGATCAAGCCTTGTCCATCTTTTGTCCTAAGTGTAGAAAGAAGCACCCACTTAAAGAATGTCCTTTAAATGCTATTGAAATTTGTGGTTTATGCACTTTTAATCATAAGACTGATGATTGCCCTAGATTGAAAGAGTTGCAGGCAGCTCGAATGGAGGAGAATCAAAGCATGGAGTCTCTCTACTTCATGGGACAAAGAAGACCTTGGCAGCCACGATTCTCAGGTATGTCCCAAGACCCTATGCAACAATTTAATGCAAATTATCAAACTCCTATTCAGAACTCATGGAGTGCACCTATGCCTTGGAAAACTTGGTCTCCTCCTTTAGCCCAATCTGCTCCAAATTGGAGAGGTTATGCCCATGGTAATGAAACATATCAGCAGGCCTATTTGCAGCCATACCAACAACCTTCAGCCTATCCCCAATACCAGCAGCATCAAATCCAAACTCCTTCTTATCAAGCCCCATCTTACCAAGTCCCATCTTTCCAACAACCCAATATGGCTCCTCAATTGGGTCCACCACCTCAACAACTTCAATTGCCATCCAATAAACCTCCACCTCGGCCTACACAACTACCAGCTCAGCCCATTCCAAATCCAAACAATAAAATAGAAAGACCTATGTACAATGTTGATGATGGAATGGCACTTCCCTATTCAGTTCTTCCATTGCAAAATATTACTTTAAGATCTGGGAAAACCCTACAAAAATAATCTCCTGTTATTGTAGAAGAACAAACAGAAAATGAGAAAAATACAAAAAAATCAAATATAGAAAAACCTCCCTCAGAAAATCAGAGTCAAAAAGGAAAAACTTTAGTATCTTATGAACCTCCTTTCCCAGAAAGGATGGTCAAAGAAAAAGCTTCAATTTCCTTACCTAACTTTGATGTTTTA
>LPNX010903129.1:0-97632 GCA_001517045.1 Pseudotsuga menziesii | reverse complement strand
ATGCGTTTTGAGGGCTTCTATCTAGCACATGAGTAAAAAATCAGGTTTTCATCGCCAAATTTGGCCAAAAAGTGTTACCCATATTCATGGAATCACCCAGATGTTTGATTCCTTGACCGATTTATTTTGAAGGGAATAATATAAATCGGAAGAAGTATCGGACCTCCGTGATCCTTGAAGAAATTGACTTGGATCAGTACTTTAGTAAGAAAGTTCTAGAAGCCAAAGGGAGACAAGGATAAGGCTAGAGCTAAGAGAATCATTGCAGATTCTATCATCTTATTCCTCATGTGTCATCCTTGAAGACACCAAAAGGAATTGTTCGATGCTATGATGAAGCAATCGAAGCAGAATGAGATATTGTTATAACCACCTTGAATGGCCTCCCAGGATCATGGGATTTATTCATTCGAGGAATGTGTGCCAAAAGGAATTGATTACTGTCAGCAGACTATGGGAAGAGCACACACAATATGAAGCTCGACTCATAATAAGAGAAAAGAATATGGGAGCAACTGAATATATAGCTTTCACGATTCAAAGAAGATCCCTCAAGCGATGAGAAATATGAAGGACTCAATTCTTGAAGAACCTCTTATCCAGCTTAGCATTTGGATAAGAAATGATGATGTTATGAATGAAGAAGATGATGAAGTTGAAAGAAGGATTCTACCCATGAAACAAATAAAGTTGTAGGAAAGATCGCGTACAATCACCTACGAGGAAAGAAGGATGAGACTTGTTCTGAAGCATGAGTGACGACATTTCAATAAATTATCCAAAATGAAGAATAATGTGACGATACTTTCAAATAAAGAAAGAGGTCTTAGACACAGTGTAGTTATGAGACACTGTTGAGAAACATCATTTATGTGGAACCTTCCAGCTATGAAGAAGTAGCCAAGAATAAAGGGAAGGAGAGTACCAGATCATGAAGAATGATGTCTAGGATGCAGTATCAAGACCTGAAGAGAATTTTGTGGGATACAAGGCACGATTCGTAGCACGAGGCTTCTCACAGAAAGAAGGAATAGACTACGAAGAGACATTTGCAACCAATGCGAGTTGAGACACATGACAGGAAGAATCATGTGTGGAAAAGAAGCCTTGTACGCGCTCAGAAGACACCCATGGGATAACACATACATGACGAGCTTGAAGATCACCTAGAGTGATGAAGATCTTAACCTTTGCTACAAGGTTGAAGATGAAAGCCTATAGAGGATGACAAGGTCACAGATGGGTGTGAGAAGAAATTTTGAAAAGCTTCAAGATAGAGGGTCTTGGTATCCAGTGACCCTAGATGGATACATAGAATATTATTAGCATAGGAAGATACTTTTCACTCCAATACAGAATGTTTCAATACAAAGAGTATGAAAGGCAGAGGGAGAATGATGCTCCACTTCATAGGGAGTGACTACACAAGACCCTAAGGTTTGACATGGTAAGAAAATATGGACAACTTATTGATGGATCTAGGCTTTACTAAGAGTAAAGAATATTCCAAAATCAGTTGTAGGTTTGTGATGTGGCCTTTTACAAACCCATAAACAGTCCAATCATCCATATACACCACCAAAAATTTCTAAATAAAATATTTAAATGCAGCGACTACTATGCTTGAGAAGATCACAAGTGTGATCTTGAGGCCAAACGACATCATTGTGTACTGAAAACATCCCCATTCAGTCACAAAAGTGGTCTTGTGCAGATCTTCCTTCGCAATTTTTATCTGATGGTATCCCGAAAAGCCATATGTGAATTAATAGATCTCTTGTCCCCCAACTCCCTCTAGTACTTCATCAATAAATGGTATTGAAAATGGACCATGGAGATATGCGTCATTTAACTTGCGCAGGTCAACACAGATCTAGATTTCTCCTATCTTCTTGAATTGAAAAACCATTGGACTGATCCATTCTGAATCTTCCATAGGTTTGATGATTCCAGCATCCAACATCCTATCAAGCTCATATTTGACTCATTCTTTGTACCATGGGTTCAAATAATAAGGATGTTGCTTTACTAGCTTCACATCTGGATTTAGCAGGATTTTCATTTCTCCCAATTCCCCTGAAATCCCTTTCATCTCAGAAAATTTAGTTGAAAATCAATCTTGGAACTCGTGTAGTAGATCAGTGATATTCGCCATAGTGGCTTTGTCCCAATAGTATCCTACATTAGCGAACTTCGGGTACTCTGTCATCCCAATATTGACCTGATGTATCTTAAGAGGTTGTTGTACTTTGTCGGTCGGCATCTCCGATGCTATGATATCCCGACTTCCTTTGGATTTTGTGATATTAATATTCCTTGGATCATCCCCATCGTCAGGTTCTCTTGTCACATGGTAACATTCTATCATCAACTGCACTACTTGGGTCTCATGTGATTTTGTGGGAAATTTCACTAGAACTATTTCCAAGACGACATTTCAAATGTGCTGAAGTGTGCTATGTATTAATGGATCTGCATTTGAAAAACTAAAAGTGTGACTGAAACAAACGGTCAAGTCTTCCCATGTTGTAATCTCCCTTCGTAGTTCTGCTGATACGTACCATTATCGCGGCATTTCATCTAGTGTATGGAAAAAATCATGTACCCATTCGTCCTTTGGTCTTGACACCCATGCAGTCTGACATGGGACCAGGTGATCATTGGGATCATTCCTTCCATCATACTTCTCGCTTTGGTAGTGTTCTATTTCCCCAAATCCAACTTACATTATTCTACGACATATCGGGTGCCCACCGATCGAGTTCTTATGCGTCGACCACCATATTGTCGTAGTGGCCTTCAGTGCTTCTTCCAGTGCCAATAGTCATTGAGGTTTTAATACTCTATCTTCAAACTCATTGATAAACTCTGTCAAGTTGGGTATCCCTTCATATGTTTGTAGCTCAATAACCTTCGTTGCGACCCAGCATAGCAACTAAGTGACTCACCGTCATTTTCATACCGATACTTTGTGTAGTCAATTCCACCAATTCTCCAATGCATCATTGGAATCCGATGATGCAGATCTAGTAATTTTCTATCCTAGCTCCCCATTCACGGTGGGATGGATGTAATCCTTTGAGACATTCTATGCGTGATCCCATCCTCCCACAACTTCATCCTTTACTGGTTCGACACATCTTCTACCTTCACTCAGATCCATTGGGGAAATCATCTACATGTCGCGATTCTAAAAAATAATCACTCTCTTATTAAAGTTGATAACCACCAAATTGTCATTATCCTAGTCAATCCCCAATAGTATGGAATATGAGCTACTTTTGTCGATTATTTCAATAACATCGAAGTTTGCATAAGTATTCATCCCTTCTACTTCAATAAGTGTGGTACTCATCCAATTGGTGACATTATGGCCTCATTTTCCAATCGTAGTTGTATAGGGGACCAAACCAGCTGTGGTTTCCCCATCGTTTTCCACATTTTCTTTGTCAATATATTCACATCTTATCCTAGATCCAAGATGACCGAATCCACATCATAGTCATTGATTTGGACATTCATCACAAGTGAATTTGACCACAAGTTTTGACGGCCTAATGTCTGATTTTCGACATATTGATGTCATCAATTTGACAATTTTCTTTCTTATAAAACGTCGGTTGAATTTCACATAAATTTCGACAAATAAATTTACTCATCGGATTTACGACACCCCATTGTCAAAAACCTAACATCCAACGGTAGTCCATACCTCTCAAACTATCGATGACCACTCCTTCAGCGGTGTCAAATATGTAACGACTCACTCCACTATGGAATCTGATGAACCTCTTCATACTTGTCAGATCACCGACGGACTGGAGGTGTCAAAATTTTAGCAGTGTAGTCGGATTTTATGGATATCTGAAGATCTCCTTCACCAAATACATCTCTTAAATCCAGAGAGGCTTCATACTTTCCTATCATATAATCGACGACTAATGTGTCGGTAGTGTAGCATAGTCATCGAATTGGATGGATATCTGACGATAAGTGCCACTTCGACTCTGTCGAAAAACCGACGACCCCGTTGAAATTTATAAAAATAAATTAATGGAAATATTTTCAAATCAAAAATAAAAAGGATTTGAATGTACTAGAATCCAAGCTCTAAAGTCGCATGTCTCTAAATTCAAATTATAATACATTTGGGATTTGATTTGGTCAAATCTAGAAACAATTAAAATTATTACAGGCTGATGAAAATAGGATCTAGTGTAATGCAATAAAAATTATTACAGGATAATGAAAATATATCAAATAAATGTGTTTATATAAATTATTTTAAAAAATTACTTGCAACAGATTAAGGTAACCCTACACCCATAATTAACAAAGTAAAAAAAACATACAAGGATTCGTTTATATGTCCACAAGTATAAAGTTACCATCAAAATAAAAATAAATTAAAAGGTTGCAAAAGACATGCATGTGGAGAAAGGGTTTTAAGTAGCATAAGTGGGCCAACATTGAAAACAAAAATAACCTTTGTCAAAGCAGAGGATCCTTCTTCTTGCACGATCTTTTGAACACAATCAAATACACCCTTGTATCGATTTGATGTTCCATGTGCCAAAATTAAAAGTTAGATTACCATTTTCATCATGCTTCTCCTATATTATTGTTTACAAAAGGAAATGCCTCTTGTCTATGAAATGATTGTAGCTTAAATCAATTCTTAAATAGATACTTGAACGATCAATCGGTCTTTATTACATCAAGAGGAGTATTTATTGCACTAGTAACAACACCTGCATGAAAACCATGACAAAGTATTTGATGATATGTCCAACATCATGTCTCATTAAGGAGATGAATATTCTCAAGTTGTGAAAAGACAGGTCTATCTATTTCTATGTTGAAATTTTGTATTAATAAAAGAATACATATACAAACAAAGTTCAGAGTTAAAATCAAAAGTTACAAGAACCCTTGTTTGGAAGACTTTGGCTTTCTTTCCTGTATTGAAACTGAATATTTGTAGGGAATATATTGAAACCAAATGGACTCTGAAGGAATTTAAACACCTGGACAAGCTATATCCAGATATGGAAACCATTCAATACCATTCAAGCAATCAACTGTAAGATTGCTTACACCCTCTATAGCAAACAATGTTTTCCCCATTGCTTCTCAGAGTTTGATGCATTCTTAAAGATTCCAATGCAATCCATAGAAAAATCCAAAATTTGTCTTCTCCCATTTATGCACAAGGATAGAATACTTAAAAAGTGTCCATTGACTAGTTATTAGTCATAATGTTGGGGAGGAGAAAATTATTGATTCTCACCTGAGATACATAGTAGGCTATAAGGTATCCCAAAGTGTATGTTGTTAACACATACAGAACATGGATGACACAACAAGCATATTTCATTGATCTTAAAAGTATAGCAATGTTTTGTTCTAGCACTATCGGGTCAATACATGTCAATCCATCTATAGATAGAACCTTTGTTATTCTGAAGAAAAGGTCATTAAAACCAAGAGTTAAAATTTATGCAAGAAGAAAAAGCTATTTTATTTTGATTTATCTTTTCTAAAATCCAAAAAACCTTCAAAATACAATATCTTGCTCTATCATGTTCTTAACAAACTCTTATTTTCCCCAATAGGAATTTTCATTGCAATACATCTCAATGAAGAACCCAATAATCATTCAACTAGCCTAGGTGCCCAATCAGCAATATGTATCTACAATATTACATACTTGAAACTAACTGTGTTGACAAAGCATCCATTAGAGAGATGCTCATATTGTTCTAATATCGCTTCCATAGATCTTCCATGGAGTAGTATTCCTATTAGATTGCAACTTTAGTATTTTTTGTGTAGGATCCACCCTCACACTGGACAGTTCACTGGCTACCAACTTCTATTAGAACTAACATAAAACAAAATGAAATGACCAAATCTCTTTTCTAATGATTCCTCCCACCATAGCTTTAAAGAGTGCATTCGTCACCTCTATGAGCAGACCTTTCACCATTTGCATATTTTGAACATTTTTCTACATCTATAACTCTAGGATGTTTAGATATATATAGGATTATATAGAATATTTTTCTGTCTTCTATCTCATATCCACCCTTTAAGATTTCATCGAATGAAATTTTCTTCTCTTATTCCCCTTCACCAAAACTTAGAAAATATCAGTTAAGGACCAAGGTTATTTAATACAATTACAGACATAAGATTACAATTACTCTCATCATCCAAACAATTCCACAAATTAGTTATAATTGGGCAATGTAACTATCAAAACAAATGCATAAAAAAATAGCAGAAGGAAAATATAGTTGCATGCGGTGAGAAAATAAATAGTAGTAAATAAATAAGTAATAAGTAATAACTTATTTAGGTGTATTCCAAAAATTAATACCAACAAAAGCGCCAATGAGGGTGTTTTCTGCATCATAAAGATCATGCCTTGTCTGCATTCCAAAAGGACGTCATCAATGTTGGTACGAGTCACTACTTAGTTGAGATGTTCAATATATCTACATATTACATGCAATGAATTGTATTTTTGAAATGGCAAAAAAAAACCTTAATATGGAAGAGAAATTACTATAGATACTGCATCGTTATCCTGACAGTTCAGATATTTTAAACTTAGACAGCAATTGAACTTGATTCTGTAGATAGCTAAATTTAGGTCAGCACTAGTAACATAATGCATTGTCCTAATTATAGATCAACAATTGTAACATATACTAATACTAAATGTGGATTATATTTAGACAAAATAATGATCAAAAAGTATATTGAAAGAACTTTTGCATGGACCACAAATTATGGCAAACATATGGCATAGAAAAGAGGTGCAAAACAAACGCAATAAGTGGGGTCAAATAATGGAGGATAAAAGTTAAATGTTACATACAAATAATGTGTTTTTTTCTTATTTTCACTATTTTATTCATTTTTCCACAAGGGCAGTTAGGTCAACCTCCTTAAAGGGTTTTTAGACTCATACATATATTCACAGTTGGAAGGTGGTTAAGGGTTAGGAAGTTTGATTTGAAGCACTTATTGTGGTAGTGAACCATCTCTTCACCTCCATCCACCAAATCTAGGTCACTACCAACATTGCTAGTGATGGTATCTCTAGAGACATGTCACATATCGTCCAATTTAAAGTATACAATATATTGTTAATATGTGATTGAATCAATGATGCTCAAACTAGTTTTATGACTGTTGATTGTCAAATATTAAATTGTTGATAAATGATTGGTAGTTATTAGTTCAAGTTTTGATTCTTTATTCACTTAATATGTAATTATTTCATTTGGTTTCTTGTTATAGTCACTTCGAAAACCTGTTCTCGACCATTTAAATTTAGTGCTTTGGAATCATCCTTGCTCTTTATCTTTTCTAGGATAGTCGAAGATGGAGTTTTGTAATATGTTTCCTTCCTTCATAATATGTGTGGACTATCATATAAGGTTCTAGTATACACCTTCTAATGATACCCCTGTGTGATTGGAAAAACACCATTCCAAAAGAAGAGGCTCTCCAACCATGACAAGAGTTGGCCTACCTATAATTATCACGCAAATTTTGTTTTTGTAGATTCATGTGATAACAAATTGGTGTCATTGATGGGGACTTCATTAACCCTCTAAAATCAAAATGGCATCAATGATATTTTATTTATCAATTTATATTTTTCCATCTCACTTGGTGACCTAATTGATTGTAGGAATTAATCACTTTGGAGAATACTAGAAGATCTCTGAGATTCGATCCTATGCAATGTATAGTTTCGGGCCTCAACAAACCATGTCACTTGTTCTAGAAAAATAAAAATAAATCATCTTAGATTCTATTGTATTCTAAATCTGAATCCACTATCACTACTACCTCTCAAGTAGACACTTCACTATCACCTACAACTAATACTATAGCGAGTGAATCCACGATAATTCCTTCTCTTGTTGGTAAGTTTTGTGATAATGTCATCTTCTTCACCTTTAGTCATTTATTTTTCAGTGTTAGTTTAAACTCAAGTTAGTACAATGGTAGTTCTAGTAGTTAGTTTACTATTACAGTTTATGTTCCCTTGATATTTTCATATATTTCTAACTAGCTTCATAACATGCCGGTAGGTTACTATAGAAAGTGGCTTTTGAATTTTGCTAAGAACAATGAAATATCTGTCAATGATCATTTGAGTGCATTGTTGAAATTTGTGGATGAATTAGAAGTCAAATATCAAGATGTGATAATGAAAATGTTTGTGCAAATTCTAAAAGGAGATGCACGAACATGGTATAAGTCTCTACCCAATGCCTCCATCGATGGATGGAAATATTTTAAAGAAAATTTACATAAAAATGGGATTACAAACATGATAATGAATTCTTATTGGACGTGTTTCATTCAACTTGAAAAAGTGAAAATGAATATATTTCTAAATTCAATAATAGTATTGCTAAGATTTATACTAAAATTTATAATCATATACATCCTAATGAAAAATCTGCTTTGCTTTATTACTTTAAAGCATTCAATGAATCCTTTTGTTTTTTTCTTGGGGGAAAGGATGTGAGGAACTTAGAAGGTTGTCTTTTTGTTTTAGTTAAGATAGGAAATAACATGTTTTTAGAAAAGAAAATTCAACGTGAATCCTTCGTAATCTTTGATCCAAAAGGAAGAACAATTCAAATGTCAAAGAAGGAAAGTGAGAGTGAAAATGTGAGATGTCAACAAGGTTCATGGATCTATTGCAAGACTTTAACAACAAGATGCTATGTCTAGAAAAAATTCTACAAAATCAGTAGGCTGCCCCTATAAATTAGTGAGTATTTTGTTTAAGGAATCCCCCTCTTAGAAAAAAATTTCAGCTTGAAAAGAAAGTTGATATACATAAGCTTATGCATTGTTTAACCACTATTGTTTCTTATGTAATTTTCCCAAAAAAGAAGTTGGTTGCAAGGTGTTTACCCAAAAAACATACATGTTTCCCAAAAATTAGTTGGAATACATTTGTAAACAACAATATGGTTTCTTGAACATGTTTTCCTTTAAATATTTCAACTTGCATGTTTACTAGGTTTTAAGCCAACAAGAGGAAAACCAAGCAAGATATTTTTCCTTTAGATTTGGGTTAATTTAATGCATGCAAAAGCACTACCCAAGAAACAAAATGTATGTTGTTTTGGTGTTTATCCAAACAACATACATGTTTCCCACAAATTATTTGGAAGACATTTATGAACAAGAAGATGATTCCTTGAAAATGTTTTCCTTTGAATATTTCGTATACCAGATGTCAAATCAATAAGAGGGAATCCAAGCAAGATTTTCTACCTTTAAATTTGGTTTAATTCAATGCATGAAAAAATTAAAGTGCCCACTAGTGTGTATTCTCATGGAATCTAAATGACACCATCTCTAATGAATAAAGTGAACTCAAAAGCAACAACCATAGTGAAAAAAATCACAAATACTTATGTAAAGAAAAACAAAGAATCTACTAGCCAACCAAATAACCAACTCATACTAAAAAGGACACTCAACAATTGGTTTCCCCATAAAAGTAGGATTCTTTACTCATGCTCAATCACAATTATGTGTGGTAAGTGAGATATCAAAGATAAATATTTCAATGCTACTAACAAAATTAATTTGTTTTCCTTGTCAAAAGGATGCCATCAACAAGTTCTTGAATTTGGGTGATTCCATAAGTCCATCAAATGATCACCCCCTGGTATGTCTTGGTATGAAAAAAGTTAATAGACCCCCCCTTTTTACGTTTCATTGCTTGTTAATGATATGTTACTTAAAAATTGCATGTTGGACTCAGTAGCATCAATTATTGTTATGACTATGAAGGTGAAAGGTCTAGATCTTGAGCAACTGCAAGGGTAGTTTTCACTTTCCTTTTCTTTTTCCTTTGGAATTTGATTGTACAAACAATATGGCTGAATATGAGGCTTTATTTATATGTATTTATTAGGGATGAAAATTGGGAATAAAACTATTGAAAGTGGTTCTTGATTCTAATCTGATATAAAATTAGGTAATAGACCTCTTTGAGGAAAAGAGCCTAAGGATCAAAACATAGAGGGATGAAGTTTGGGATGAGACTGAATTATTTGAATCATTTTCCATCAATGCAATTTTGAGGGCCCAAAACCAAATGGCATACTCTATGGATTCATCTGCTACTTGCTTTAATCATGCCTGGTTATTCCTCACATACAACATATCGTTGAGGTAGTGTTTTAGATCTTTGTCTCATATAATAATGGATGGTGGTAGTTTTTTTTTTAAATCTAAAAAAATTAAAGGTACTAACAAAATTGATTTAGCTAAACAAGTACTAGAGATAAATATTGGCTTTGAATAGACTAATAGGATCATCAAAGTTGGTAAGGGGTGTACATAAGAGAAAAGTAAATTGAAAGCCTTGGTAAGAAATTACAAGGATGTATTTGTGTGGTCTTATGATGATTTGAATACCTATGATACTAAGTTGATAAATCATACAAGTCCATTGAACAAGGATGAAATACCATTCAAATAGAATCATTAAAAACACATGAACCCTAACGTAGCTCTAGTGATATAGAGAGAGTTACAAAATCTCATGGATTGCCACATAATCACCCCTACTAGGTATTCAAACTAGATTGCTAATGTTGTTCCTGTTATAAATAAGAATGGATATATTCACATTTTTATTGATTTCAGAAATATTAACCTCATGTCTCCCAAATACAGTTACCCCCTTCCAAGCATGGAGCATGTTTTACAAAATATCATAGGATTAGGGATAATGTCCATGTTGGACAAATTCTTTGGTTGCAACGAGGTATCATATTTCAACTAGGTGCGTCGAGTTAAAGGAGGGTTAAGTTAACCTTTTCAAGTATAAATAAGGCAACTCCTCCTCATTTGTAATAAAGGTCATGGGATCAAATAAGATATTTTTTCTCTTTCTTCTTGTGTAATGGGTAAGTCAAGTGATGTGCACCTCCTTTCTTGGAAAGTTCTAGGTTTTTTCAAGGGTAAAGTTGATGCATGAGGTCCCTTTACTATCTTTGAAAGCTTGTTTAAGGTGAAAAGATTATTTGTTGTCAATTTTTCTATGTGATTGGGTCTATTAATGAATGGACAAGGAAAATGAGATAATCACAAATGAATGGGGCCTGTATCCTTGTGAACTTAGCAACTGGTTTCTTCGAGTTTTGATTCATGAATAAAATGTGAGGAAGGCAAGATCAATCCGATTTTCACTGAGTATTTTTGCAAAACATACATCCAACAAAGCTATGTTGGTGATACTAATTATAATTTTTTGGTACAACTTACCTTTATTTGTGTATCTCGGCACTATCGTCTTTTTCTTTACCTTTCAAAACATCTTTCAACATACTACAAATATTTTCCTATTGCAATAATTTCATGTTAGGACCCATAAAATAGATATTTGCATGTTTATGAAAATAACAAAATGAAGCTAAAAAAATACAGTTTGATTAGTTTGTCTCAATTAATAAAAACAACAATAGTAATGAACATTTTACGGTAGAAGAACATTTTTAATTTAGCAATGTAAATTACAATAATATTCAAGTAAAATAATTGGTTATAAGAGATCACCCGAGGAAACATGGAGAACCACAACACTATGTATATAAGGCCATCGATCACATCAAAACACCAATTTTTCCTTTGAAATACGAAAAATGTTTCCCAATGATATCTGTAACAAGTTCTAATGGATGAATCAAATAGCAATAGTAAAATTTAAACACTACAATTATAGAAATAATTGTTTTTAATATATAATCCCTTACCATTCATTGAGATCCTCTCTGTTTTGAGAATAATTTAATATTCTCTACTAAACAGGACCAACCATGTGAAGGTGGAAGCTCTTATGGCCCCTCCCCCCCCTCACATCACTCGCAATTCCCCGAACCCAATGCATCTACTTGCAAATAAAAAATTAGTGCAAATTCATTCATTCAATAGCTAAAAAAAACTTTCATTAAACCATTCATTCATGCAATAGATGAAAAAAACATTCATTAAACCATTCATTAAATCATTCATGAAAGAATTCATTCAATCACTAGCCGATAAAACCGTTCATTAAACCATTCATTCATTAAATAGTGGAAAACACCATGCAAAACATTGTATTATAAAAAAGAATTACTCAAAATTTATTCAGTCACATCTTTTTTACTTTTATTCTCTTTACAAAGTGAGAAAGAAGCGCATCTTCTAGAATTTGTTGTTCAGTCTCCCTTGTAGATTACTCGCCATGTGGATCTTGCAACAAGGGGCTCATAATTGTTGTAATAATGTGAAAATGTTGCATTAATTTATTTTTGTTTTTATAACTACAAGTAATTCATTTACAAAAACATTACAAAGGTATTTTTTTACCTACCGTGGGCACATCATGTTCTTCATTATCCTGTCGAGGCTCAACCTGTACAGTGTGACCATCTGTATGCTCTCCAGTTGAAATATGGAGAAGTACAGTTAATGTTCACCATATGCAATTATCTATAGAAAACAGTAACATATTAATAAATTCATTACCAGGAATTGAAGCATTATCTTCGACTGGTTGGTGTACATCATAGACATTAACGGGATCATTGCTTTCCTTCTCAAAACAGAATAAATATTTTATGTAAATTGTTTATAACGAATAGATTGCATGACAATTAATTAATTTTCATTAAACTATATAGTTTTTATATACATGTGCACCAGATGGATCACCAGAAGACCATGTATGCCTAGACAATATTTTTCGGAACTCAACAACAACTTCAAAGCCGTGTTGGAAGCTAATCTTCAAGTCTTCCTGAGTGTAAACTTATTTGAATCGGTCGGCCTGCATATTTGCATAATGTCATTAATTTTACATTTTTTCCGTATTAAAATGAAAATAATTTTCCATTTATTATTTGGATCTAGTCTCGGGTTTTCGATACTTACAAATCGTGTCACCAAATTCGAATAACCACCAAGACCAAGCTTGTGTTGACCATTTTTATCCATTCTTGCCTTTGTGGCCTTTGATGTGTTTGACAGTCTAATCAAGTGTTTAATTACGTTAGTAGATGTTCCAAATTTGATATAAAAATTAATAATAATAAGGCTTACCATTACATTGCTGAATGTATTGCATACCTCCCTATGCCTTGTGGTATCTTTCCTGTTTTTCTTAGAGCCCTCTTTTTTCCTTCTTCCACTAAGGTTTTCCACTCCCTTGATGGAATCATCAAATGGCACTCATACCTAGGGTTCTTTTCTAGGTGAACCCTATATTGGTCTCGTACAATCTTCATATGTTGTACAATTGTCATATCTTTAGGACCTTTGTTGTATCGTACGTATCTTTTCCAAACAGGGCAACCAACCGATTAGTCATCTCATCCTTGAAATATTTTGTCTGTTTGTCCCATCGTGTGCGGATGGTGAGCCAAAAGATATCCAAGGTCAAATCATTTATATTTTTATAAAATACATCATTTCCTACAAAACAATCATGCCATCATTAGTTTTATAAAAAGTTTTTATCGGTATATTACAATCAAATTATAAAAACTAAATTGAACAATCTATAATTACCTGGAATATTCTCTATATTTATTGGAATGAGTTCCTCATTCACCAAAAATGTTGTCACTATTGAACCTATGCTAGTGACATGGGAAGATCCAAGAAATGTTGCTTCAGCATCAACATTAGTATTAGACTCTGCCTCCACCCCTTCTTCTGCAAGATCCGGTATGCGTCAGTCAATAGCACTATATTATTATTGATAAAACATAACAACATAAATATTTGTACATATTAAATTTTTACTATGGCATCCATGTATACATGTCGCCTCGAGGCAGGTCTAGTAACATCTACTGTGAGGGAGGTTCTCCTGACAGAACCCTCCATCAAAAACATACTAAAAATTACCTAGAAAAACCAAAATACTCACTAAAACAATTTAATAACATAAATTTTTGACATATACATGTTGCCTCGAGGATGGTGTACTCCTCTCACTAGCTGCTGGGGTGATGCACCCCCGATCACCTCCCTGTGAAGTCAACATAGGAAATTTAATCAAAAATTATAATTATCTACTAACAAAAAATCCTAAAGATGTTAAAATAATTAATAAAAGGTTGTGTAAATTATTGGATGTACCACATCCATACTAACCATGTTTGTATCTACTCTATTCAAATTGTAATTAATAACCAGCTCTTCCTTGGCATATATTGATTTAATGGCACATACAAAGACACGATTTCCTTCATTCCCCTCAAATATGCAGTTGGGTTGCTTAAGTGTAGACCATGGTTATGTACTGTTTATAAACCTCGCAATATTCCTAGTTGTCTTTGGCCTTTCGTCAATGTACAACATTGCTCCTTTATTTTGGTCATTGTCTTTCAGTTGTAAATAATTTGCTGACAACCCATATCTACGCATACTGCATGTATATTGGACCAGGTGCATCTAGTCATTGTAGTTGTAAGAGGATCCAACATACTCCATCGGTTCTGTACATCGGTCGTAACCGACCTTTATGTCATCCATGCAAAACAACCCCAATCCATGTAAGGATGACCGTGCAATTCTATATATCCTCTCATTCACACAAAAATCAGTGTTGACTTGAGGAATATCCCTAGGTACCCATTGTTTCAATATATTTTTGTACCTTAAGGACACCTCAGTGTCTCATATTGTCTCATCAATTATAGGAACATGACCCCTCTCCTGCGAGAAAAAATTCCATGCATTTATTGTATTTTCTTATGATATTCTGACATCTAGTTTAACTCCCTTCACTCGAGGAAGATAGGTCTAAAAAATACATGTTTGGTTCTACCTGCATTATGGCCGAAAAAAGCTTGACAAATAAGATCAAAATACCAACAAAAACTTGGATAGACTTATAAGCATGGCATAATAGTGATATCATTATCTTGAATAATATCAATAATTCCCTAGTATAACAGTTCATCAAATCATCCTTTAACAAGAGATAGATATCAAGTGGTTCCATAGATAATGCTTCAACCAATTTATCTCAAAATACAAACTACGTTTTGGACAAAATTTGTAGGGGTAGATTTTTAAATTTATTTTGTTTCCTCACCAAAAATATTAAAGACCTGGTTTACGGATCTCAATACATACAATAAAATCATTTGCTAATATTTTGTAACTTTTTTTCAGAAGAAAAATAGGTGTTTTTTGATATTCAGTAATGAATCAAATATAGCGTGTACATAGTCCTGACAATAAGTCATTCCAGACGTGAGTGGAGATAAGTATCAACAAATTTCCCAAGGGGAGGAGTGGAACCCACAATACCAAGATGACTGAAGTAGCAATACCACAGGGAGAACATAAGGAGCCCAAACAACTTATCCAATGAGGCATCGAGGGTGGAGAAAACACACCCCTGGGGGATGAAAACAAAATCTATATTTCAGGCTAAAACAAGAAATATGATAATGTATCCCATAGTCGAAAGAACCAAAAAATACTATGCCACATAAATCAAAAATCTCTTAAAATATTTATAGCATGCATTCCTTAATGATTTCTCCTTCTAAAATTTACGAGAAGGAGAGGAGGCCAGCCTTCATATTCAATGCTTCCTTGGATAAACGATCTGCACTCATATTGTGATCCCTATAGATGTGCCTAAAGTCATATAACCCACGAATTGAAGGCATCAATAGTATAGCATATATGTCAAATTTAATGGATATCCGACAACAATTTTCACTACATAGATATTGAAAATCCGATGAAGTCTCCTTCATAGAGGTCGAAATTTCCAATATGAAACATAGACTTATAGCTGGCCCCAACAGCTTATTCATGTCTTAGGGTAATTGAATCTTGATTGGTGGCATGGTATGCCACCATCTTCACTGCTGGACAATGGCCCCATTGATTAATTTTCTAATTTTAAATTACTCAACAAAAGTGGACATCAATTATTCCAATAGTTTTTAATGTTGATTACCCCCATGTCCAAACCAGATATGTTCTTACATAACTGGCACAAGATGAATTCTCTTTCAGGGTTTGATACATGGATTGATAAATAATTTTTTTAACACCAATAATTTGTGTAGCATACATTCATCAAACCTTCAGTTGTTTAAGGGGATTTTGTGTTGTCTTTGTTAATACTATGTTTTAAAAGCTATGTTCCTGAATCCTAACACTTATATATCTTTATGTCCAGAAGGAAGAAAGGGAAAGGATTTTTGAAACAAAACGATGAAAAAATGAGGTATGCAATTGTTGATTATCATTCTAGTTTGTGATGTTATTTCCAGATATTAGATTTTTATTGCACACTCAATATTTTAGGAAAATCAAGACTAGTCTTGACTTTAGTTAGGCACTCTTTAGAAGTTGGATGTATTATACTGAATAATCAACATACTAAGAAATGAAATAAAATGAGATTTTGTGATCCATTTGGAAATGGGTTAAAAATTATTTTAACGGACAAACTTTTAGTTGTGGATCCAATCTACAATCTATTGCAGTTTCTAATTCTAACAGAGACACGCGGTTTACAATTGAATTTAGAGGATGAAGAGAGTTGCATTTCTCATCACCTCCCTTTCTACCCAAGCCACTATTTCCTCATTTTTCTTGCATAGAATGAAGGCCATGGAAGTGTCCCCTATTCTTGAAGTAGGCTCCTTAGGCTTGCCTAAGGATCCTAGTTCTTCATATCCACTGAAACTAGCAACAAAGTATGCCCACATAGTCCCTGCTGGCAGGGTTGTGAAGAAGGTGACTTTTATATCTGCCACTGATATCTTGTATATTGATCCTAGGATTAGTGTTTTCCCAAAGACACTCTCAAAGTGTTTTAGGGTGTTTTTTACTAATTCTTGTTTGTTGTTTTTAAGTTTTTGTCAATCAGGTAGAGAGGCACACTGCTCAAATTTTGAAGATTCTGATAACCAAGAGCCTCATTCTTTCTTCTACCTTTTCTATTTTCATCAAAAAAATCCAAAAAACTTGTAAGCCTTATGGATCCTCTTTATAAAAATCCAAAGGCTAAACTTTGAATTCCTAGCTAGTGGATGTTAATTAATATAATACCTTTGAATTTTTGTACCATTCATGTTTATTGTAAAATTAAAAAATCGAACAATAATAACAATTGAGAACCACCTGATCAAATACGGATGAACACACTGATTTTTGCCTGAAGATGCGAGTGTTTGAGGAAGGAGTTGACATTTGAGGCCACGCGTGCCTTCCACTAGGGCTTCTGCACTGCCCATCGGCCGCCATGGCTGCTCCTATGGGAGGGAAATCCCCTCCCTCCCCACCCATCTCTGACGAAGACGCCTTCATGAGGCTTTTATCGGTTGCCGGGAAGAAACTGGTAGCCCCTCAGATCCCGAAATTCATTAAGAAACTGGATGCAATACCATAAATTGTCTTGCCAGAAGAAAAACCCATCAAGATTGCTCTGGCTTTGGCAGAACATGGACTGGTTAGGCATTTTATGGGTTTATGGCCCTCCACCAGAACCACGGACAACTGGATCCAAAGAAACTGGAGGCCTCAATTGAAGCACAGTGTGACCTGCTACCCGGTGGGCAGAGGCTTCTATATTTTTGAATTCATATCCAAGGATGACCGAGATCTCATATTCAGAAATGGACCTTACTTCATGGGGTCCCAGGGCCTGTATCTCAACCGATGGACCCCTGATTTCGACCCGAATCTCGATTCCCCTAAAGAGGTACCTGTTTGGGTCCGTCTCCCAAATCTACCAGCGCATTGCTGGAACACAGAATCTCTGGAAAAAATAGGGAATGGGCTTGGCCGATACATTGACAAGGCAGATCCCAAAGGACAATATTCCTGTGCTATAATCTGCGTTGAGGTGGATCTTGAAGTCGGGCTACCAGAAGCAATCAAGATCTCTGTAGGTGACTGGCATCACTTTCAACAGCTGGACTACGAGCAGCTACCCTTCAAATGTAGACTCTGCCATGAGCACGGCCACTTCCAAAGAAACTGTCCCAAAAATCAGAATGGGGACGAAACAGAAGGATGGCAAAAACCCAAAAAAGGGAAAGCAACCCCAAAAAATCAAGAGAAAAGGCCAGGTTCCGGGCTGCAAGCTTCAAGTAGTAAGGAGGTGACCATAGAAGGAAGGATCACACCAGCCAATCCCTCTCAGCCGCCTAACTCAAAGAAACCCATGGAAACTGAAATAATAAATGAAGAAGAAAGAGATGCTACTAGATCGATTTCGGCAGAACCCACAGCCCCTGGTGATATCCCCCAGCAACCAGTCCCAGATCTACCGCCTGCAATATCTGATGATATCCCTCCCACCGTCCATTTGGGAGAAATATTGAAAGGTACCAGCCAGGAGGAGGATCCATCTAATCTAGACTCCAACCAAGGGGATTTCACTAATGATGGAGCCTCGGAATCCAGCAGCTCACATGCAATGCCTCCTAAACCCACCAGGGGAAGAAAATTAAAAAAAAAAAGCACCAAGAAGAGAAGTCCTACCTAGATGTAGCCAATGGCACTCAGAAAACCCTGACAAACATGATTAGTACAATATCCAAACAAGGCCAACCCTCCAAGGGGGCCTCCTCACCCAAAAAATCTTAAATGCGATACATCTCCTGGAACTGCAGAGGTTTAGGCTCCAAACCAAAAGAAGAAGCTCTGAAAGACATCATCAGAATAAACAAGCCGGACATTCTATTAATTCAGGAGACAAAAATGGAGGAGTCAATCCTCTACCAAGCTAGTCACGCCTTCTGGAAAAAGGGCCCTGAGATAGCAATAAGCTCAAAAGGGGCCTCAAGAGGAATAGCCACGTTCTGGGATTCTACCAAATATGAATTGATCAATGAGGAACGCAACGATCACTGGATCTTCACAAGTCTTCTCCACTGGGACTCCGATTAGCAAGTAAGTCTCTTTAATATGTATGTTCCTAATCTATTTTCTGAAAAACGCAGCTGCTGGGACTCCCTTGATATGTTTCTGAGCCAGCACAGTCCAAGAAACATCATCATCGCCGGAGATCTCAACGTCACGCTAGCCACTGAAGAGAAGAAAGGAGGCTCCATAGTAAGGGATCAAGACAGAGAATGGGTAGAGGATATTATCCTCCATTGGGATCTGATGGATATTAATCCCCCCTCAGGGAAGTTTACCTGGTCCAACAAAAGACTGGGTCCCGGTCACATAGCAGCTCGCCTCGACAGATTCCCCATCCACTCTAACTTCCTTACCTCTGGTTTGCTGGCCTCCTCTAAAATCCTCCCCAACTGCACCTCGGACCACAGACCGATCTTGCTAGACCTCTTCTCTGATTCCTCTCTTGGCCCCATCCCTTTCCGCTTCAGCCCGCTTTGGTTGCATCAAGAGAAATTCCAGCAAGTAATCTCGGATTCTTGGTCCACCCCGATCCCTGGGTCCCCCTCCTTCTCCTAGGAACAAAAACTAAAAAGGATCAAATCCAATCTAAAGAACTGGGCTAAGCTCTTAGCCTCTCCTAACTCTATCAGAATCGCAGCCCAAAAAGCCCTTGAAAGCCACCAGCATGAGATGGACACTCTGCCCATCACCAACAGCACTCTCTCCAAAGAATCAGAGCTTCAAAAATCCTATTTTAAAGCTTGTAGGGTCAAAGAAGAATTCTGGCGTCAAAAGTATAGAAGCTTGTGGCTGGAAAGCGGGGATAAAAACATAAACTATTTCCACAAACAAGCTGAAGCCCGCAAAAGCTTCAAAGCAGTAAATGAAATCAACTTCCAAGGCTCCCTGATAAAAGACCATGAAGAAATAAACAAAGCAGCCTTCCTCACCTTCAAAGATCTCTTTTCTGCTCCCGAGGACGCCCCTTTAAATCTTATGGACCACCCTTTCGATCTCATTCCTACCCTGATCCAAGAGGCTGATAACCTTCTCCTTTCTGCCCTCGTCTCCTTAAAAGAACTAAAACGAGCCCTGTTCAAAATGAAGCCTGACAGTGCACCTGGCCCTGACGGTTTTACTGCCAATTTCTACATTAGTTGTTGGGACATTATTAAATTGGACCTGCTAAGGATGGTAAGGCATTCTCAAATCACCTGCAAGATTGGGGGAAGCACCAATTCTGCTTTCCTCACTTTAATCCCGAAAGAAAAGGGAGCCACTTCCTTCAACAGATTCCGGCCAATCTCCCTTTGCAACCTAAGCTACAAGATTATAACCAAAATTATTGCCAATAGACTTAAAAAAATCCTCCCCAAAGTCATCCCGGAGAACCAAGGGGGGTTCATTAAAGGGTGGAAGATTCAAGACAATATCCTCCTTGTACAAGAGGCTATTCATTCTAGCTTCCAGAACAAAGAAGAAGGAATGGTGATAAAGCTGGATCTAACCAATGCCTTCGATAGGGTTAGACATGACTTCCTCTTCTCAGTCATGAAGAAACTTGGTTTCTCTGCGCACTTTATAAATTGGGTGCATGGCTGTATCAGCTCCCCGTGGACAGCCCCTCTAGTAAATGGCAGATCCACTGATTTTTTCCAAGCGTCCAGAGGGCTCCGGCAAGGCTATCCCCTATCGCCCCTCCTCTATGCAATTCAAGCTTCTATCCTAAGCTTTCAGTTAATTTCCAGCAAGCAGCAGAATCTCCCCTCAGGTCTCCGGCTAGCCCCAAAGGTAAAAAACATCAACCATGCTCAGTTCGCAGATGACACGATCCTTTTAGGTGGAGCTAGCATCTACTTGGCAAACCAATTTAAGAAAGAGCTTGAAGTTTACAAACTGATCTCAGGAAGTAAAATCAACTTTCAAAAGAGTAAGATATATGGCTGGAATTGCTCAATAAAGGAGCTAGGGGAGATAGCCATAACACTTGGCATGGAAGCTGTCCACGATTGGGACTCCTTCACCTAATTAGGCGCTCCTATCTTTAAGAAGGGCTTGAGATCACCTCATTGGACTCCCATCATTGACAAATTTAAAAATAGAATCCAAAATTGGGGCTCCAATTGGTTAAACCAAGCAGGAAAAACAATGCTGCTCAAATCTGTGCTCATGAGCATCCCAATCTATCAAAACTCCATTCTGCTCGCTCTGATCTCTATCTTAAAAAAAATGGAGACGTTGATTAGGAAATTCCTTTGGGAAGGAGGCAAAGGGAACCTCCATTGAATTCATTTGGTTAGCTGGAATAAAATCCAACTGCCTTATAAGGAAGGAGGCCTTCAAGTAAGGGATCTGGCTAGACAAAACTTGGCCATGGGGGCCAAAACTTTGTGGAACCTGGTTGCTGGAAAAGACAGTTGGAGCAACAAAGTTCTCAGAAGGAAATACTTCACAGGGGAAAGGCTTCGATGTCTGGATAACCCAACCCCTCATAAGAAAGGCTCTCCCATCTACAAGCTTTGTCTCAAAGTCCTTCCTCTCTTCCAACCCAATCTCCATTGGATACCTGGAAATGGAAAGAAAATAAAGCTGTGGGAGGAATCCATCATGGGAGATCAACCTCTAGGACAAAATCCTGGGATAAGGAAAATTATGGACTGGGCTCATCACAACAACATAATTACTCTTTGGGACATCTCAAGCTGGGAAGAAGATGGAAACTTCATTTGGAAGGACTGGCATTTCAACAATCTCCCCCACTGGCTAAAAGATGAAAAGGATTGCTTAATTCAGCACCTTCAAGAGAAAACGCCTTCAGCAAAGAACAGTCAAGACAAAAGAGGGTGGGGCCAGCGCTCAGGGAGTTACACAACCGCCAAAGGATACAGAGACTTCCTCTCCTCGCCTCACGCTGCGCCCAATCCAGCAAGATGGAACTTCATCTGGAACTACCCATTCGTGCCCAAGATCGATTTCTTCTGCTGGACTGCTACTTGTAAAAGCATCCTGACAGGGGATAACTTAAAAAATAGAGGCATGGAGGGCCCGTCAAGATGTCCTCTTTGCTGTTATGAGGAAGAGACAATGAATCATCTCCTGATATCTTGTCCCTTCCCCCAAGAAATCTGGACGGAAGTCCTCCTCCTAAACCTTGAGGAGCTAGCTATCCCCCAAAACATTCCTAACCTGTTTGCAACCTGGGCCACCAGCTCTCCCTTTGATCTCCACAAAAAAGACCTTCTTAATTCGATCTGGATATGGGCCCCCAAAACTATTTGCTAGAAGATCTGGTTGGAGCGTAATAGCCAAATCTTCAAGGATGAAGAAAAGTCAAGCATCAAGATCGCTATCCAGTGCAAAGCCCTCCTAGGGGATCTATCGGCAGCAAAGAGCAAACTTAAGAATACCAGAGACTTGGATCCCCAAGAGAGAAGATGGTAGAAGCAGCTCCGGCATCCTGAGCCTATTCCCAATTCTCCCATCTCAAAACTAGCCAATTGGGAAATCTGCCTCGAAGAAAATGAATTCCTATTGTGGAGATCTAAATTATAAGAAAGCACCCTATTTTTTTATGGAGCCTCAAAAGGAAATCCAGGGCTAGCAGGAGGAGGAGGGGTCCTCCTTTCGGACGAGAACTCTATCTTAGCCACCTATGCTTGGGGGTTAGGTGCAATGACCAACAACAAGGCAGAGGCGCTGGCACTTTGGCAAGGCCTCAAGCAAGCCCATGAGAGAAGCTTAAAATCTCTGGTGGTGTTCGAAGATTCGAAACTAACCATCCAAGCCCTAAGATCCAAAAAACTTCCTTCCAATATTTTCGTAATCTCTATCTTTAAAAAAATCCTCCTGTTAGCCTCAAAGTTTAATGAAATCAGGTTCTTCCACATCCTGCGTGGACTTAATGATCAAGCGGACATGGAAGCCAACAAGGCCGCAAGGCTGGACAGAAATGTACTGATTGTAAATGACAGAGATTCCCTCTACACTATTCCCTAAATCTACTCTGTCAGAGATTCTCTTCAGGACAAGCATGGGTTTCAGGCTCTTTTCAGGATCGGCGTGGGTGACATATTCTATTTTCTTGCACCTTAAATCTCGTCCTCGGTATAGAATTGAGTGATTTGGAGATTCTGATGTACTCCAAATCTCCTCCATCCCCTTCTCGTGTTCACTCTCCTCCTTATTACGGGCCTCTCAAACCCATTTCAGAACATCCCAAGCTCTTCCATTCAGCGCTCTGAGTTCTGCAGATTCTGGAGACAGCATTCCACCGATTTCTAGCGCCTGCCCAGCTCATCACGCCCGCCAAACCGGTCTCATGGCTTCAGTAGGGTCGTCCTCCAATCCGCAGACAGTGGAAGAAAAACTTGCAGACATCCAACAATCCCTGGATGCTCTTAAACTAAAGACTGATGAACAAGGGAATTCGATCAATTCCAACGCTGAAGAAGATCTCAAGCATTGGAAGAATTTCTCCACTGAGCTGCGTTCTCTCAAGCACGCCCTCAAGGACTCAAAAGGAGAGATGAAATACTATCAAGATGTGGTCTTCTCTCAATTCAAAGACACTGCCATTGTCACATGCAACTTTGGGAATCCAATCATTGCGCTGGAGACTGCAGTCAACAAGATCATGGAGAAGTTCAACTCCAATTAGTCCTATGCTCCTCCATTCTCTCTCTTATATCTATTTGCTGGTTTCGTTAGCTTCAGTTTTTTAGCCTTGCGGCTTAGCAGGTTACAGTGGCCCTCATGAGATTTTCAAGTTGCTCATGAACTATAGGCCAGTTTTGATGTATTTCAGCCCCCTTATAACTTATTGCTGTTATGTTACCCTCAGTTTCCCATTCCTTGGGCTTAGCAAGTCACTATGGACTTCACGAGATTTCAATATGATCATGAACTTCTCAGATCTTTTATATTGTATTAAAGCACCTGGTGGCTTTTTCACCGTTCTATAATTAATCTTCCCCCTGTTACAGTCTAAAAAAAAAAAAAATCTTCTTTATAGTTTTGACAATTACCATGCCTTTGTGATTGGAGTACTAAACATGCAACGCTCAGATAAAATTAACATGCTTTCCAATCAACTTTTAAAATAGCTATAAACACTTGGAATGGCCAATTTAGTAAACTTGAAAGGAACGGATAAAGCATGATAAAGTAGGTTTTAAAGATTGATAAATCATCAAATATAGCATGTTTAAAAATAGACTGTGCTAAAAAAATAATATATTTCATATCGTTAAATGTCTCATTATGTTCTTATTTCTACAAGGCACCCAACTATTTTCTTAAAAACAACACGCAACCCTAAAAAGGAAACTGTTAAAAAAAGCAGTGACGTGAAACTGCTTTCATATCACCCAAAACAGACTTCTTGATATTGTCATTGATATTCTCAACTCGTAAGGACCAGGAAAATGTTGATATCATTGAAATGAATACCCCTTATCTCTGGCTCCTGGAAGAAAAACAAATTAAATTAAAAAACAGTTCTTCAAATACGGTGAATTTGACTCTAGAAAACTCTCATTATCGAGAAGACTTGGATGCACCTGTAATGGAACCAGCATGACAGAGTATAGAAGGATCTTAAGTTTTAACCCTCTGAAGACCCCAGACCTATGGCTCCTGGAAAAAAGCAAACTACTAAAAAACTAGTTTCTCAAATACGGTGAAATTAACTATAATAACCTCTGATTACTGTGAAGAACCAACAAGACAAAGTCTAGATGGATCTTACCCCTATGAAGACCCTAGACCTCTGTCTCTTGGAAAAAATCAAACTACTAGAAATAATAATTTCTGATATACGGTGAAACTTACTCTAATAAACTCTTATTACTGTAAAGACATGGATGCACCTATAATAAACATGACAATATAGATGGATCTTACCCCTCTAGTTGTGTAGGAAATCTAGGGGTTAACAATGGCGACTCAAGGGGGTGACATCCTCTTGCAAGGTGTTGAGAACCATGAGTTCCCTGTAGTCTAAGGCTCTAAAAACCGATTCATGGAAATCTCCCTGCATCAATTTTCTTTTCCACTTGACAAAGGAGTCAAATGATGGTGCATCCACTAACCAATTGGAAAGACAACCAAAGAATGCATGCCCATTTGCAACTGCAAGCTACAACCCACCTAATATGTACACCTCTCCTGTTGGAAAATGCACTGAAGTTGAAAATTAGGAGGAAGAAACCTGGTCACATGCCAGGATTGGAAAATGTTCCATAAATCATCCTTGGCCTGAGCCAGAATGCATTCAGGCCAGGAGGAAGAAAGCAATATTCTTATTGTGTTCCTTAAACCATCTTATGTGGGACTTTTGTTTCCAGTGTTACTCTTCTGATTGAGCTTGCATAACCATCTGATCACTGAGGTCCAATTCCTTTTTGTGAAGGGTGGGAGTGTCCATCATGCTCGTGGCCATTATTTCCTCCGAGTTGAGAAAATTACTCTCCAACTATTGCATTTGGAAGAAGATGTTTCCAAAGTTGTTTGTGTTCCATACCTTACTCTCTTTTTTTCAGAATGTTAGTTTTTTGAACCTATATTGGATTTTGCATGGTTCAACCATTCTTTTATCATGTCCTTAAAATGAAAATTTGAAAGCCACATTTTTTCATAGTGGAAGGGAGTTCCTTTTTAGCTTTCTCTGGAGTGCCAGTGTAAAAGAATTGGCCAGTGGTATGATCCAATTGGTAGGATTGTAGGTTCTTGTTCCATCCTCTCAGACGAAAGGTCTCCTGAGAGAATAAAATGGTATAATTTTTCAGCTGCATGTTGTTGCATGCTTGTTCCAGGTAAAAATTTCATTGCTAGAGGCATCTGCATACATGAAATATGTAGGACAGAAGGGGCATCATCTTCATGAACCAAAATCGAAGCCCTTCTTGAACACACACCCATATAAACTAAGTTATATTAAATTGAATTGATCTTACTTGAAAGAAAGGGCACTCAGCAAATACAATGATCTATGATCTAACCTTAAGCTAATTCTCCCTTGTCCAAGAGATAGCTTTGATCCATGCTGCATTTGCTTCTTTATTTTTACCCGCCTATCCATAGAAGTAACGTCTATATCCTACCCAGCCACGAAAGGCCAATGATAGATACCTTAAAAGTTAAAACCACCATCCATCTATTAATCTAGAATAAAGAAGAGAGTATCAAAGTGGTCAAAGTAAAAATTAAAGGATAAATGTGCATGAATTGGTTTAGTTTCACCATGATGAATATGGTTGTCTATGATTGTCATTGATGACAACATTAATGAAAAAGGTGAAGTGTGATGACATGACATGACATGAATCCAAAGCAAGAAAGCAAGAGATGACAAAGCACAAGGGCATTGGATGTGGGCATTGAATCCATTGAAACACCTAATGAGTCAAATGACCCATACTGTGGTCATTTGAATATGACTTGGAAAAGGAAAACAAGGGTGATGGAAAGCAAAGGACAAAGATTTGGTAAATACAAAATCATGATATGGAATTGGGAAAATATTTGCCATGGAATCTTAGTTTTGGAACCCTTGGAGATAGTCATGGTGCAAGTAAAGGTTTGGCACCCACACACTTTGTAGCATGATGGCACTTAGACGCATCTGAAAGCTTATTGATGAATCTTATGGGTTGAGAGTTTGAATATCAAAGAAAGAAAAAATATATTTGCATATATACCAGTCGGCTTGATAAATAAAATTTGATCAAACATAAATTGGTCGCCCTGATAAGCCTTTTACAAGTCAACCCAACAGACATGAATTTAATTATTAATTTAAAAATAAATAAATAAATTTATGATAGGTCGGCTCCAAATAAATAGTGGAAAAATAGTATAAATAGGAAGCTCGCCTCATTCAATTAGGAAGTGAATTCGTGTCTAGAGAAAGTTCTCTGAAATTCATAGCTCTAAAATTCGGGACTGAGGCAGGTGCAGACGTGATTGATGTTTTCTTGGGCTAGTTCACGATTGTGGAAGACCACTGAGGCAGCTGCAATTAGAGGATGGGAAAGCAACTTTTCATCTATGTTTTTTGGGTGTCAAAGAAGTACCAATTCAGCCTTCATATTGAAGCAGCATCATATTAATATTTTTTATGTCTGAGCTAGATGAGAGATTCCTGAGGTAGTTTGATGTCAATATCTTTCAGCCATGTAAAAAGGTTATGTACACCGGAAATTTATCACTGGTTATTTCTTTTGAAACATACATAGCATTCATCAAAGAAAGAGCCAGAGGGAAACTATAGTATATGTTTGTCATGGTGCATAAAGAGGTCATCTGTGAATAACCATCGATTCTAGGCATGTATTGAAACGGTTGATGGCATTGAGTGGCAACATATACTCATCCACACAGTACTTGCTCAAATTGTTGATTGTCCTGAGATAATGATTGCATTAGTTTGAGAATAGAACTATTTGTATGATTGGGTGAAAGTTTGAAACATGTTTAAGTCTTGGAAGAGACCTTGAAGTTGACTTGAAACAGGTTTGACATAACAGATTTCTTGTGATGAATGTACAGTGCACTTAAGCAAACCTTTGCTTGTGCAACGTTGATGTGGGCATGATGTATGTATAGTAAATGTGTGTGAGTTGAATCCTTTTGTGATTTGACAGTGTGTAAATATTGTTGATTAATTTGATAGTGAGAAATACTTGTAAATCCTTGTGCAAGTTACTTGTGCATTGTCCAAGTACTCTACATTGATCAATAAAATAAAACCAACTTTGAAAAGCTAAATGAAAGTAAGTACAACAGTTGATGACATGACAAATGATTGCTTGACTTGACAGAGACAAGTTGATGGCTATAGTTGAACATGACAGCTGAGTGACAGGCTGATGTGCAGAATATGGATTGGAAGGGATGATATTGTACTTGATGGTGATATCCAAGTTGCATGACAGAATTGGATATGTGATGAGACAAGTGTTCATACGTAAATACAAGCTGGGTCTTGTACATGTTTTCTTAGTAGGATCTAAGAAAATACCAAGCATATTCTTGGAATAGAAGTAGGTGCTTTTATATCAGTGGGTGTTGATTTACCTCACGGTTGCAGCCATTTGAAATACAAAAAGATAACAAATATTATATCTTGTGTCTCTTGTGCAATGTGTTGGTGATTATGTGTTTAACTTGATGAATGATTAATGATATAGGTTATTGATGAATATGATTATGAATTAAATGTCTGAATGTAGATATGATATTTTGATTGAAGTTGAAATTTGGATTAAGTTTAATCTCTCTGATTCACCACCCCCCCCCCCTGGTCTCAGTGATACATTGTGTCTAACACAATATTCCATTCAATCTTGCATGAAGAACTAGGATTTGGTTTTGCTTTCAACCCTGTATTTTTTATAAGGAAATGAAGCTTCCTTTATTCCATTCACAGGCTCTTCAAAATTTAGTGTGTGTCTCAGGCTCCAGCTCATTCAAATAATGGGGAATAGATTGCTCATAACAGTGATAGATTATCCCAGCGTGAGTAAATCTCTCTTCCTTATTTGCATGTCCCCTCAAATAATTAGACTTAGATAAGTTATAACCTGACATAAGCAAGAAGGAAAGGCCCTATATTCCCCTCAAATCATGGAGAGAAGAAATCAAGTTCACATAAATAAAAGGAATTACATACAAAATGAGAATGGTTTTGTTAGTAAACTCTTTTTGTAGTTAAGAATATTTTTTGCAGCATCATTGTAATTAATGAATGAGAAAATACAGTGGTCTCAAGCGAAGCTAGACACTTTGAGTGAATATTAGGATGCAACTATTTCAGTAATGCATATATTTTACAATTTAAAATATTGTGTTTCCTTTGAGTGTCTTATTTGTTGAAACTAAGAGTGTAATCTTATTTGCCAAGAATTTTTATTCTTCTGTGCTCGGCCGATCACCTATTATTCTAGGTTTCCAGATATTTATCCCTAGGTCTCTGTTTTCTAAATTTTTCTTCACAGTATTCATTGGTTTATGGATCAATTTGTGTTGTTTTTCCTTGTGGTGTCCCAATTTTTATGTTTTCTTTATATGCCATGCAACAAAAAAAATCTCCAAACCCCTATCTAATACTTTTAAAAACGAAAACCAAATACAGATCAAAATAAAATCTATTTGCATGGGTATCTAGGGGGTAAATTTCGAGGCCATTTTCAGGCCACGAGCATTCAAATATTATTTTGGTGTATTATGGGAAAAATAATAATGAGGAAAGGACCAAAACTCAGACCTTAGCATGAATGAAGAATGATGGGCCAGTTTGTAGACTGAAGCATCATTTTGTGAATAGTTACAACAGAAATCCATCTTGTTGCAGAGTTTTGGGAACTTTTCCACAAGTTTAGGCATGAAAACAGCCTCAATCTTCATTCACATGCATATTTTAGGGCTAAATTAGCTGTAAATAGTCAAGACAATTATCCTAAGATGAATTTTGGGATACATGAAGGCTAAACAATAGTATTTTTTTTCTTTTGGGCCTAATTTCACCTAATATCAGTCATATGGATTCAAAATCCTGACATCGTTCCCTCTCAAATAATTGATTCAAAAATGGCCCAAAAGCATAAAACCTCCTACAATGTTGGAGCATCTACTTCATGGATTTCCATAGAGAATAATATTGAAATCCAAGGTGGGACAAATGTACATTAAAAAAATACTCTGATTGAATCCCTTGTTGCAATAATCATTCCAAATACAGAAAAGTGTTTGATGATAGTGTTTTCTATGCCAATATTATTGTCTTTGTAGGTATGTGATGGTATAGGTCGGAATTGACGTGAAATAACCCCCATCACATAACCCACCAATCCACTAAACAATTGACTAACCATATAACCTATTAACACAATATCCACTCTCTCATTAAACCACTACCCATAATGCATAACCCACTAATCCACTAAACTAATAATATATTGCCACTATAACCATTAAACATCTCATCCACTACCACACTAATCAGTAAGGCACTCATGGCTAACACCCAAATTCACTAAAAAGCTAACCATTGACCTAGTTATCCACAAAAAAATTAGCCCACTAAAATATTAAGTGACTAACCTAATAACCAAATAACATACTAATCATTGAACCAAATAACATACTAATCATTGAACCACTAACTCTCTAATTACTAAATTGATAACCTTCTAACCCATTAAGCATTTGAAGACTAACACACTAACCTACTAACCAATAGATTCCCAACACACTAAGTCACTAAACCCTCTAATTTTATTTCAAACCTACTAACCTTTAACTCATTAACTAATAACCATTAATTACTATTTGTACCTTGTGAAATCACAATTAAAAACTTATTTTTCTTTAAATGTATTTTTTTAATATTAGTAAATTGAAATGAAAAAAATTCACTTTAATTTCATTTGTTTCACACACATATTTAACTAACTTACAATAAGCCTTGAGGAGTCGCTCAACTAGGTTTAAGGGCAAGGGGTGCACTATAAACACTATCCACTATTGTGGGAAAGTATCCATGGGTTATATATATATATATATATATATATTCCAAAACAAACAAAAATTTATTAGTTAAACAAATTATATTACATTTTAAATGTGCATATAAACACTTAGGAAACATCAAACAAAATATTACCACTTTCCATAACATGACATTCTTTGTATTCTTTGATGGACCTCCAATTTGTCTATTTTACAGCCCATACTATATTATATATTTAAATTTGGCACTTACATATTAATCTTAAACATTCATGCCTTTCGATGACCTATATAGACTTTATGCCATATTATTATCTAACTATATAAACAATTGCTTAATTCCAAGCATGAATGTGATGTGCTTGATTTTAAAGTGAGTTTTTGATGATTTTTGTATGTGAACCGATATGGTCTAAATGGGTAATAGTGTAAGGATTTCATTTACAAGAAAATGATGATCTCCTTCATTTAGGAATCTAAATCTAGTCCCTTCACCATATTTAGAGTTGTTAAATCTCGGAGGAATCTAGGATGGCCTAGACCCACAAGGACCAATGTCATGTGATTACTTTAAATGGGTGAAAGGATTATTTGTTACTACAAATTGATTCCATGACGTCAATTCATTTCATATCAATGGTTAGAGATCTCATGATATTGAGGTGCATTCCCTACTAATGTGTATATTTTGTTCCTATGTCATCACAACCATCATGTTCACTTAACTTGCAAGAGCTATTTTCCATAAAAACACCATCCTATGTTGATGTTGATGATGATGATGATGATGATGATGATGATGATGATGTTCATGATGTTGATGATGATGATGATGATGTTCATGATGTTGATGATGCTGTTGATGATGATGATGTTTATGTTGATGATGATGCTGACAATGAAAATGATGATGACGATGACGACGACGACGACGATGATGATGATGATTATGACGACAATGATGATGATAATGTTGATGACAATGACAATGATGGTATTGATGATGATGATGATGTTGATGATGATGATTTTGATGATGATGATGATGACGATGACGACGATGACGATGATGATGATGATGATGATGATGATGATGATGATGAAGATGGTGATCACCATGTTGATCCCATATGAAATGATGAAGATGATGATGATGATGATGATGACGACGACGACGACGATGATGATGATGATGACGACGACGATGATGATGATGATGTTGATAACGACGATGACAATGATGTTGATGATGATGATGATGATGATGTTGAGGACGATGTTGATGATGATGTTGATGATGATGACGATGATGATGATGATGACAACGATGACAACGATGATGATGATGACGACGACGACGACGACGATGATGATGATGATGTTGTTGATGATGATGATGATGATGATGTTGATGATGATGTTGATGATGGTGATGTTGATGATGATGATGACAATGACGATGATGATGACGATGACGATGACGATGACGATGATGATGATGATTATGACGATGATGATGATGAAGATGGTGTTAACCATGTTGATCTCATATGAAATGATGATGATGATGATGATGATGATGATGATGGTGATGATGATGATGATGATGATGATGATGATGATGTTGATGATGATGTTGATGATGACGATGATGATGACGATGACAACAACGATGATGATGATGATGATGATGATGAAAATGATGATTATGTTGATGAGGATGACAACAATGATGACCAAGCTGGCACATATATAAAAAAATCCATCGTTGACCCCATGTAGTAAATTAATTAATCTATAGACATGGTTTTTGTTGCTCCAATTATTAGTGACAGTCATGTTTGATGATGAAGTTTAAGATTTTGATGATGATGATGGTGATGATGAAAGCACATTGTGGAAGCACATTAATGTTAGTTAATATTTTTAGAACAAATAAGATAAAATAATATTTCTAAATAAATTATTGAATTTTCAGTACCAATAAAATTCAATATTTATATCACAAGATTCAATAAAAATATATAGAGTAGAAAAATCACTACATACCTCATACACTTCAATATACTTCATCATCTTCTTCATCCAATTCATCATCCAAGACATCATCTGTATCATCAGATCCAAAGTCAACATTGTAGGGATTGGCCATATCATTATCATCATCTAAGTCATTTACGATCATCATGTCATCGTCGATATCATCTTCATGGGAATTGTCTGCTACCTCATATCATTCAACTAATTCTTGGACATCTTCTTTTGGATCATCATGATAATCTAACTCATGTTGATCATGATATTCATCATCGCCTTCTTCTTCCAGACCCTCTTATTTACCTTCCTCTAGGTTATACTTTACCGGCCTTGCCCTTGGAGTGTGTCTCACAACAAATGACCAACCCGCTTTACCTGGAACCTCAAAGTAAAATACCTGTTCACATTGGCTTGGAAGAACATAGGACTTCGTTCCTAGATAAAACAACCTTGTATTTAAAATGGTAAATCCATTATCATGTTCAATAATAGTTCTATCAGGATTACGTTGTTTCAAACGTAACCTGTATCATTTGACAACGAACAGAACTACCTTGAAGGATTTAAAGTCACATTGAAGAATATCTTCCAGATACCCATAGTATCGATTTTCTGAGAATTTTGGATGTTTGTTGCTACTAGATGAAACATTGATCACCTCAAAGACTACAGATATCCCACAATCTGATGTTTTCTTTCTTTCATCCAACTTTTTGATGTGATATCTACAACAATTGCACACCATAGCCTTATAGTGTTTTACCTACAACAAGTCATACACAAAAATATTACATAATGATTCAATATTTATGATTAAGTGCATCATGTTTATGCAGCTATACAGGGAAAAAAACAATGTGTGCATCAATATGTAATTTGAAAACAAATGAATTAGAGTGGTTGATTAATATGCTTTCTTGCTTATCTTAATTTAAACCATATGCTAAATCGATTTCCCTTTATGTAAGATTGGTATCTCCATTGTGATGTGCTGCTTTAACCAATGAAGCCACACCTTCCCATGATATTCCATGAACCGATTGCTTGCATCATTCAATCCATACCTTCATCCAGTCAATAGTTTTTGCAATGTATAAATGAATTTCATCCCACTCTCGACCAACTACTTGATAACAATAAAAATTAAAATTCAAGACAGATGTAAATTATCTTAACAAAGTAGACGCTCTTAATTGATGCAATAAATTGAATATGCAAATAGAATATGTATGATATATTACATAAAATTCAACATTCAAATGTATTGTATTAATTAACATACACTAGCTAATAATTACCTTTCACCTTCCTCAATATACCTTTCCCCTTCAAAATTGTTATTGGAGTCTGGATCACAAATGCGACATAAATTGAGCTTTGACACTGAATTAGGAAGATATTCACTAACATACAACATGTTTTGGTATACCATATATCCCTAAATCATAGAACCCTCAGCACGTGCTCATTTTCTAAACAAACCCTTCATAAATTTCAAGTTCCTCTCAACCATCCACATGGACCTTGAGTGCATAGGTCCACACAATTCAATATCCTTAACTTGGTGTATGAGGTAGTGTTCCTGTGCATTGAAAAATTTCAAAGGTAGATGCTTCTGCATTTCACACATGGGACAAGGAATTTCTCTCCTCCAATACTTTATATCTTCTTTATGGTTTTCTTTATATGACAACCATCTACAAGTGACACAAAGAAATAACGATATTTAACAAAAAAAACATCAATTTACATAACATGAATTAGTGCACAAAAAACAAATATGCATTATACGATGAATTAAAGAAACACTAAGCACATGCAAATAATCTCTAGTTACCTCATGTATTTCCCAAGATTATATATATCTTGTTTGACATTGTTGTCAAAGTTGTCCGAGAGAGAGAGAGGTAGAACATACTGTAATAATATACAAACCACATCATTTTTTTAACAAAGAGTAGACAAACAAAATAACAACAATGTGCACCGGAATTAAAATAAACAATAATTATATGGATATAACAATAATAATTACCTTCATGAAGACGTGTCAATCATGCATTTTCACCCCTGCAAAATCACCTTTCTTTGTTATGATATTCTTCATCTTCGCACAAAATCCAGTGGGAAATTTAATTTTCCGCATGACTTATTTTACAACATTACTTGGTTGCTCCGTAAAAATCCATGGAATTGATTTTATATTAATTTGGTCTCTGTTGCTATGAAATTGAATGACATATTTCATTACATGGTTTCCTTCTTGAATGTCTTTGCAAAATTTCACAATTTTTTCTTTGTCTCTCCTTAGCTCCAATAGTCGCCATAATGTTTCAGTAACATTCTTTTTTATATGCATTGTATCAAACAGATGAGCAATCTGTAGGTGCTCATAGTAGGGAAACCTGTTGAATTGTTTAGGATAACTTTTCATTCTTCCCGAAAGCCCATTAATGCCTTCATGATCATGACGGACATCATGAATATTATTTTATAAATAAATTACAGAAATCAATTATGGCCACTATAGTAAACAACACATAATAAAAAAAATACACAACAATTCATATCTGATGATCCATACGTACCAGATTGACAATTTCTATTATATTGCAACTTCCAAATGTGGGGTGGCATTCTCTGTGGTTTTAATGTAGTCTCTCACTTCCCATTGAAAATATATTTTTTTTGGTTGTTCTATGCCTGTGATTCTTAGAGAGGAAGTGCCTATAGTCATCAAACACCTCCTTTCTTAATCTTTTTGAGTGACGAGATTTGATCTTAGGACCACAAACTGGACATGCAAATTTTCCCATTGTCTGAAGACCTACAGTATATAGATATGGAATATCTATGTCAATTATAATTATATATTAACTATATTAACTACTTCATAAAATTAAATGCAATTAAAGTGGAACTTAAAAATACAAACCAAAAAAATGGGTTAACCATGGGGCATCATGTATTGTCCATTCAAGCATTGCATGGAATTGAAATTGCCTTTGTCGTATTGGTCTATATACGTCATACATACTGATGCCATTCCATAATTTCAGTAGCTCATCTATAAGAGGTTCGATATATAAATTCATATCTTTGACTTGGAACTTACCTGATTGATTTGAAGTACATATAAAATATATGATTATGAGAACCATTGTGATATATAAACCATACACAAGATTAAAATAAATATATATATATGACATTAGGAAACCAAATATGACAAATGAGATGCCACAACTACATGAAAAATAAAACAGTTGTAGACACAATATACCTGGAATAATCATCGACAACATTATGTGCTCCCTCTTTATTGACAACCATGGAGGAATGTTATTGTTGATAACAAAAATAGGCCACACCGTGTAAATGGATCTCATCTATTGAAATTGATTAACACCATCTGCTACCAAATAAATCCTAAGATTACGGAGTTATTCTTTAAAGTGAGGCCACTTTTCCTCCATATCTCTAAATGCAGAACCATATGCATGCATTCGAATAACATCATCTTGACTTATGTTCCTTGCATGGTAATCCATAAATTGCGCTGTGTTATTGCACCTGAACAGTCTTTTGAAACATGGAATGATGGGAATATAACGAAGAACCTTGTGAGGTACCTTTTTTGTTACTTGATCTGTTCAATATCTACTTATATGATATTCTGGAAATTATCTTGCAAATTCATGTTGATTATAATATATAACATGGTCATCAGGGAATGCATGAATTGCTTCATAATGCATTCCAATCTCTTTCATGATGGAATATAAATCTCGATATGTGCGAGATAAAATATTTGACGGTGGTAACGAAAATTCAGCTATCAAGCTACATCAAATTCAAATAAGAATAGAGTTAATATAACATATAAATAAAATTAACGAAACACATTTCATCTGTATTAATTTGAATTATGAATTAACAATACAATTATTAGAGGAACAAATATAACCTTTAACATGATGTGATGAATTATTTTACATACCTTAACATCCATGTGATTGATATGTTGAAAGACCATTCATAACCTTCAAGTTCATTATCAACAATATAGCAGAGAGAATATTTATTTTGGATCCTTCATAAATGGGTTCGTATGCCTTCTTAAGAAGAGTTATATCATGAACATCATCAAAGTCATCAACATTCTCATGATCATCGTCGTCATCATCATCCATTCTAACATTAAATGAATTATGGATAAATGTAGTTGTACCATCATCTTCAATTACGTTATCAGTATGATCATCTTATTCATTAGGATTATTAATTTGTTCTCCATTAAGCATGGCTCTATGTTCCTCCAGTACTTGTTCTGAAATAACTTCCTCTGGACGATATGCCTTAGTATGTATTTGCTTTATAATTAAATTGTTAGATTTTAAACACTAAGCTAGCATTTCATTAGGATATTTAGCTGAGAGAACAACAAGCACAGCAATCAAATACAAGAGACAATGAACACAGTATTTTTCCTCGGGGAAACCATAAATGGAGAAAACCCTGCAACTTCCTCAGAGATAGAATCAGCACCAAAAGTGAAACCCAAAAACAGTAAGATGATCTCCCTATAGCAGTAACCTCTTTCTTCCTTTCCCCAGTGTCTTCATCTTCCTTAGCTATGCACTACAACTGAGTGTGAGTGAGTGTGTGATAAATAGAGAGGCTAGCTCTCTATTTATACTAATTCCCGACTTGACTAAACCCTACTAGGGACAACTTCACTAGGTGAGTCTAATAACCCTAGTTCCCTAGAACTGTGGAGGCTTTAACCCTTAAACAATAGGAGGGTTACCCACCTTGACTTGACATGACTTGTTTACATTATAAAAACTCCCGATAGGAACCTCGGGGCATGACATGACTCAAGTACATTACAAATACATCCTGGAATAAACATCGGGTTACAATACATAAGAAATACAAGTGAATACATTCCAAAGTTACAATTACATCAACACTCCCTCTTAACTAGGAAGGTATTCTCTCAACACAATTTATCAGCACAAGTCTTCTTCTCTATATCATCTGGATCATCATCGAGTATTCGTCATCTTTACCTTCAAGTCATCTCTATCTTCAAGTCAACTTCATCTTCAAGTCATCTTCACTTGGATCTAGATCATCACTCGATCCGGATCATCATTACTAGATCTGGATCATCCCTCGATCTGGATCATCTCTGGATCTGGATCATCCCTCGATCTGGATCATCATCACTGGATATTCACGGGTTTTATCTCATGATTCTTCTCGTCACAGGAAGTTCTACAGAGCCAGCCCTTTTTCATGCTAGTTGTAGGACTAGCCTCCATGTAGGTCTTCTTTAGCACTTATATCTTACCCTAAGTCAAAATGGCCCACCCAACAATTATATCTGATCATGTAGGAACCAATCCTATAATCATATCAAAAAGGCACACATAGCACTCACATCTGACCATGTGGGAACACCTCCCACAACCCTGTCAGAAAGGCCCAGCACTCACATCCATCAACCAATGTCGAAAAGGCTCAGCACTTATACTCTGCCATGTGAGGAACCAATCCTCCGTTCCGAAAGGATCTGCACTTACATCTGACAACCGATGTCAGAAAGGCTCAATTATATTCGAACATGCAAGGAACCAATCCTTCATGCCGAAAGGGCTCTGCACTTACATCTGACAACCAATGTTAGAAGGGCGTGCACTCACATCTGATTTGGTAGGAACCAATCCTACAGTCATATCAGAATGGCCCCCAGTCCCAAACTGAGCTACCTGGTAATTGACCAGGCACCTCCATTCCAAGAATGGCATTCAGTGCTTACTTTTGATCATGTAGGAACCAATCCTACCATCACATAAGAATGGCTCAGCACTCACATTTGACATAGAAGGAACCAATCCTCTCACCATGATAGAATGTCTTAGCCCTTACATCTAACCATGGAAGGAACCAATACTCTCACCATGTCAGAATGGCTCTGGGTCTCATCATTTCCCTTTGGAGGAAACCTCGATCTAGAGAACACCAAGCTTCTCCCTGAAGTACTCGAACTTCACCCTAGCCAATGGCTTCGTCAACACATCAGCTATCTATTCCTCCGTCGCAACATACTGGAGCTTCACTGCTCCCCTCTGCACCATATCCCTAATATAGTGATACTTGATCTCAATATGCTTCGACTTGTCATGGAACACTGGATTCTCTGACAATTTCATGCAACTCTAGTTGTCACAATGTATACAAGTAGCATCCATCTGGAGATCAAATAAATCAGACAGTAGCTTCCGCATCCATACTACCTCACAACTAGTTGAACAAGCTGTGACATACTCTACTTCAGCTATACTTAGTGCCACACAGGATTGCTTCCTAATAAACCAAGAGATCACACCTGATCCCATACTGAAACAACATCCTAAAGTGCTCTTTCTATCAATGGCACTGCCTTCCCAATCTGGATCAACATAGCCCTCCAGTTTAATTTTCTGATTCGCCTCGTACTTGATCCCATAATCAATTTTACCCTTCAGGTACCTCAAAATATGCTTTACAGCAATCAAGTGAACATGTCTCGGATCTATTCAGAACTGGCTCAAGCTGTTCATAGCAAAGCAAATGTCTGGTCTCATGTTCGTCAGGTACATCAAGGACCCAATCATCTGACGATACATCGTAGCATCAACCGTCTCTGATGAAGCATCACTCAATAGCTTTAGGTTCGGTGCCATAGGTGTGGTCATGGCCTTGCATTCCATCATCCCAAACCTCTTCAGGATCTCTACTGCATACTTCTCTTGTCCGAGGGAGATTCCATCCGCATTCTGCCACACCTCCATGCCTAGAAAATAATGCATCATACCCAAGTCCTTCATTTCAAACTCGGCAGCAAGCTTTCTCTTCGTATCAACAATCAACCCATCCATACCTGTTACAAACAAATCATCTACATACAATAGGATCATCACTGGGTTGCCATCTTCAACCTTGTAGTAAAGGTTGGAATATGCTTTACTCTTGGTAAAGACCAAACTAGATAGGAAAGCTGTCAATTATTCTGTACCATGTCCTGGGTGCCTGTTTCAAACCGTACAGGGATTTCTTCAATCTGCACACATGAGACTCCATGTCATGTGTCTCAAAACCGAGTGGTTGTTCTACATACACTTCCTCTTCCACTACACCATTCAAGAAATAAGTCTTGACATCCCCTTGGTGTAACTTCCATTTCATTACTGTAGCCAGAACAAGTACTGATCTGATGGAAGTGTATCTGGCTACAGGTGCAAAGGTTTCTTCATAATCTATTCCTTCTTTTTGTGAGAAGCCACGAGCCACAAATCTTTCCTTATATTTCTCTATGCTACCATCTGCAGCATGCTTGATCTTGTAGATCCATTTAGAACTTACAACCGACTTCCCTTATGGTCTGAGGACAACATCCCAAACATCATTCTTCATGATCGATTGATACTCTTCGATCATAGCATCCTTCCATTCTTTCCATTATCCCGCTTCTTCATAATTGGAAGGTTCTTCATTGATAAAGTCACACAGTAAAGCTACATATCCAAAGCAGGATCTGGTTCTCTTTCTTTCTCTTCCACCTTGACTCAATGAATTAGGGGCTCCATCCTATAAGTAATCCTGGAATTCATTTCCATTTTTCGCAGATGCCCTTTCCCTTCTTGATATCCTTCAATTGAATTGTCAGATTCACCAATTGCGATTGGATCTTATTCATCCCAACCCGTATTTCGCTAACTGGTGAAGCTTCTGCCTTCATCTCTATTTACAAAGCCTCGGTCTGTGTCATGATCTTCAATTGCATTAGTGGCATTCGGATGTGTGGCACCAATGTTACGATGAACCATTCTTTGTGTTGGACATCACTCATTCTGAAGCTAACCTTATCCATTAGCATCTTGAACCATTGATCGAAATCTCATACTGACTCATTCATATATTATTTGATTTCCTTCAACTCATTAATGTTTTGCGACTCGGATTTGGGTTTTTGGAATTCCTCAATTAACCCAGTCCAAATTTTTTCTAGTGTCTTAGGTTGATTCCCTATTGGCACTTGTACAAACTTCATGTACCAATCTAATGCGTGACCTCGAAAATTTGTCGCACGTTGTCCCTTCTTGATTTCTTCATCTTGGACTTGCTTCATAGAGAAACGAATACTTCTTGGGATCTTCAGTCCCGTTCCCATGGAACAAAGTTAGTTTTACATCATCACTCGCCATTCTGGGCCTTCTTCCAGTATCTCTTGATCTTCTACTACTACCCATGTCGTGGCACATCGAGCAGTCTTGTGATGATTTGGTGTTTCTTCCTGAATGTGGTACAGTGCATGGAGGTGTAGGTATGTTGTTGCTTTGGGTTGGTCCTTCCTCAGGCTCGGGCATAGCCTAGTCGTCTCCTTTGTCGTTGTAGCCACGCTTAGTCACTTGTGATATTCTCTCGCAGTTTCTTGTTCCATTCGCACCAGGACTCTCCTCAGTCCTCTTCCTCTTCTCTTGTTAGAACCTCACCCCACTTCGTAGAATACCACACTCTTCCATGACTACCCTCATGGTATCATCGCAAGTCCCATCCATCTACCCCGTATCATTCCATCCAACCATCGCCTCTGTAGTAACCATGACCTCCACGCACCAGGGATTTTACTCATCAGAGTTCATTTTCAATATTCCCTTTTCAAAGATGAGCATCTTAATCCCCAATCGTAAAGACAATAGAAACCTCCCTCTTGGCCCCTAGAAGAATTCCCCTTCTATGTCGCTATAGGATTTCACTGTGTCGATGGAAAACTCAGTGATATATCCTTTTGAAATGTTGTCGAGCCACACTTCGATAGCCCTTGATTCCTTGTTGTTTACCCTTTTCAGCGGCTAAATCAGCTCAGGGGTCCAGTAAGTAGGTTCACCTCCTTGGAAATTACTTTTATGGAAAGTAAGCTGCCACAACCACTCGTACAAGATGATCGGGAACTTTCCCAATAAAATTTCATGGATATCATAGTGGATATGCATTCCCAACCACTCTTCTATTGTCAACCTAGATCTCTGTTTTTCTTCTACTGTAAACCCTCGGGCCTTCTAATCGAACCAATCCTGGATCTCTAGTTTTTTTGGGTGCCACAACATGTCCTCTTCTTCCTCGCACTAAGGTTCTGGAATGAAACATTTTTTGACACACTTCAGTTGACATGGGTTCACTCATTGTCGAAACCATTCAATGCAATCTCCCTAAACACCATCCCAGACAAGTTTTACCCTATATATCAACACCTGTAAAGCAGATGCAGTCTCACTTGGGATGTTTGAGGAAGGGTTGCAGGAACCACATTTTTGCAGAAGGGGAGAGGAATTGCACACTTAATCTCTCTCTATCGCAATGCAACTCATAGATCCAGGAGGGGTCAACCTATCATCTATCCAAATTGTCTACCATTATTCACACCAATATCTAGTATCTCAACATTTCATTATTCGGATCACCTTAAAAAAGAGGTCGACACATAAAAAACCATTAACTACATAGACTTTGCATCATCAGATATGAGGAACACATAGATATACTACATCATTCATACAAAACATCATCATATATAAATCACATCATTCAGACAAAAAGAACCGCATCATAATAGGTTAATTCATAGTTTTCATCAATGCTCCTCTCACATTAGCTTCGAAGGTTGAAATATATCCCAACATACATCCCTTGGTCGAAAGCTTCAGACCAAAACCGCAAATTACAAAACAGTTCGCAATCACCAAACACAAATATATTAATGCTCATGCTCCTCTTAATCAATCCTATCCACTATATTCCTAATCTTATTTATAGGCTTGCGCATTTACAAAAAGGTCCACATAAGTCTATTATCTAACTAACTTGGACCAAAATTCTAACTACTTGCGACCGAGCCGACCATGATTCTCGGTAACTTCTTCTTTCGCAAGATGTCGTGACACTTGTCACCATATCATTTTTCATATCTTGCGCACTTGAACCGCCTATCAACACTTGGAAATCATATTGCAAGTCAATGCTTCCTTTAAGCACTTGTAAATCTAAAAACTTGTCATGTTTACCTCGCACGTGAGGCTGCTTCAAAATTTCATGTGCATAATTATCCACACACATATGATTGCATGTGTTCTCATGCAACTCTTGAGAGTCATGCAAACTCTCTTCTAACAGTTCATGCTTCTCAAAAATTTGGATCTCAACATTAGAAGGATCTACCATGCCAATATTCTCACCAGAAGTCCCTACCATATCATGATGAAACAAAGGAATTTGATGAGTGCAAAAAGTAGAATTGTGGAAATATCTTTGAGACACCTCTATCTCTTCATGTGGTGTAGGTGGGATAGCATGTTCATCCGCCAAACTTTTCTAGGTTCACTCCCAACTAGTGTGTGGTTTCCTTTTTCTCCATAATAAAATTCCAAGGATGGTTGGAGGGAGGATATTTTATCTTCCTATAAATATGCTCCACAAGTGATTTCACCTCTATCAATCCCATATTTTTTCTTCCTTGTAGAGATCTCAAACTCACCAACAAAGAATCTTGGGTGCCCATGAGTGGATTCATTCTCTAAACTATCAATAACCTCTTGCATTGTGGATTGGCCTCCCCTCTTGCAAGGTTCCTTAGTATCCCTTTGTAGTTGACTCATTGGGATGTTCATCAAGTTTATTTGATGAGAATCCTTCATTAGGAATGGTTATATTCAATCTTTCCAATGGCTATAATGTATTAACAATTTGCTTGTGTCATGAATCCACATTACCAAATTCATCCTCAACACCACTTTAGCATTATAAGACTATGTTTTTATATTCATCACATGAGTTGGGGAATTCTTCGTATTGATGCAAGAATACATTGTTGCTACAAAAATCATCTTTGCCTTCATTACTTAGTTTTATTTCCTCTTCTTTTTTCTCCATGCATTCACTAGAGGAACCACATGGTTCTTCTTTTAAAATATCGTTGCTCTTCTCCTTTGATGGATGATTAGTACAATGGTTTTTATCCTTCAATATCGCTGATGCATCTTGCTCCTAGGTATCCTTAGGTCCATCTGTTTAGAATTTCTCCTGGAATAAAATCCAAAGAGTCTCATGATGCCACTATATGCAGATGGCTCCAATGAAGCTTCATATTTGATTGATTTTATATTCTCTTTTACTCAGAGAAGTGGAATAACTTGGTTTCTCTCTATATGGTTTGATAATCTCAAAGGAATTCTCATCCAAATATTGGGGCTAAAATCTATACTTGTAATGAAATTAATCTTTGAAGGAAATAACTGCACAAATTTCCTTACCCAGAGCTAGATATTCTTTATAATGGTAAGGAATATTTTTCCCTGCTACTATCCTCTTTGCTAATTCATCCTCGGGGATCTACCTTGGTGAATTGGGATTTATGCCATCTATATATGTCATGTCACAAGAATAGCCATCCCCCTTTCGTGACATATGCAATCCACCATCGATGTAGATGATTTATTCTTCTTCATACTATTTGAAATTATTTTTTTCAACTGTTAATATAAGCCTCATGGTTGCAACTTGAGATGTGATCTGAAATATTTCTTAATTGAGAGATTAATTTCCATAGGAGTAGAGGAAAGTAATTCAATACCACTGCAATGTACCAATCATATCTGATTGTACATTAATTAGCCTTTCCAAAATATAAACAAAAAAATGAAAATGGAGGGTCAAACCAGGCACTTTCAACTGAGATCAAGAGGAAATTTCTAAAACTATGAATAGTGGGAGGGATGAGATAGTTCAAACATCCTTTGAAAACTGTACTGGTACCATTTATGTTTCAAAATCAGTTGTCGCTGAAGTCTACTCCAAGGCTTCTAGGTACACCAATATATGCAAACTAAATCCTCAACTTGGCACTTCCCGAGGGTTAAGGGTAAGTGGTTTTGAATTGGGGAGTCTTGCAGTAATCCAAAATACTATCATAAATAATTTCTAGTTTGGATATGTAGTTTTATAATATTTTAGGCTCAAATTGGTGGATTTGGGGATCAAAATTGACGAAGGCAATTCCAGGACAACTCAACTAGTATCGATTCAGATCTTTCCAAACATGTTCAGAGGGTCATTAATTCTGATTTTAAGGATTGGTATGGAAAATAAGGTCTTAAGGACTTACAATTAATGATGTAATCAAATTTGGACTCTTAGATGTCCTTTTGTATTGCTTACAACAAAACTAGTTAATTTTTAATACAAAAAAGAGAAATGATTTGGAAGAGAGGAATCCAAACAACCTCAAAGACTGACAAACTCATGATCAGACATATATCGGAGCTTAAACACATTAATAAGAACATAATCAATATCCATCATATATTTATAGAAGCGTTAAGAAGTGTTTATGATCCAAAACTTACAAAGAATTCTCAATTCAAGGATTCTTACAATATAGAAGAAAAATTATTCAAAGATATAATGTAAGGAGGGAAAGGAATATTGGATTAGAACCAGAGGTGAAATATGAGCATAAGATAGCTCATGGGAGGCACCAAATCAGAGGATATCTCTCACATGGGGCACAACCATACTACTACTCTCTTCCTTGCTGAAACTCCTCATGAATCCACCTCAAACCAGTAAAAGTCTTTGCATCAATTTTGGAAGCTCGTATCCTTCATGAAGAGGTTGGATTGGATATGTATATCATACTTCAAATGTTTCTAAGATCATAAAATAATACTGGAGTAAAGTTTAGATTGGGGCACATCACCCAAACCTTGGTTGAGGCACATCATTCAACCTCTAAGAAGCAAGCTCTCAAGACAATAAGTAAAATGGACAAAAGATGTGAGAGTGGGAAAATAACCTTATTTTATAAATTGTATTGCTTCTGTGGAAAATAATCCTTGAATTATATGCATTGAACCTGGACACTAGTGCCCTCCTTAGTTTAATTGAAAACTTTGTGCTTTCTGGCTCTTTCCTTGCTTTATTCTTTTATCTACTTTTACTACTTTTCACTGGCTTTATTCCTGCTTTTCCTACCACCTTCCTGCTTTTCTCTGTTTTTCATGCCTTTCCTTCTTTCTTGCATTTTTCTACTCTTGTCCCCCTTACTTGTGGCTTTCTTCTTTTTCCTTATATTTTATTTGGAAACATTACATGAAGTTATCTAATCTTCCATGCGCCCTCTTAGGACCTCCTTAATCATTATCCACCCAAAAATATAATAATTAATAATTAAATATCCACTTACACTATCCAAACTATATTCATTCCAAACATTTGTTATTCCATTTGATCCTAATTAGTTATTTAGTCACCCATGGAACTAATTTGTTAGGTGAATGATTAAGGACCACTAGGGATGGTACATGGAACTCCATGTTGATATCAAAATGGTGACATGACATGTTATAAATCTTGCTTACCCATAGTTCAAATGACTAAATTATTTCTTCATTTATTTTAAAAACGAATTAGAAAGTATAAAAATGGATTTTGTATGTTCTCTTCAAATGAAAATGTGTGTTATTTATTGTGTTATAAAGAGAAATGCTTTTCCTTATATAATTATAAATTTATTTTAAAAGAAACTCGAATCGTGTAAATCAATTTTGTGAGTTTACAATAGATAAAACAATACTTGGCGACTAAATTGCTACAGTTACCAATTTTATTTTAATTGTTCACTCTAGAGTATTTTGAATTACAAGAGATTCTAATTAAAAGCATGATTAATATTGTTTTTTTTATCTCATTGACTCTCAAGTTTCCATCTCATATTCAAAATCAATACGGCCAATGACTAGGAAAACAAATTATTATACTTCCTCACATCAGGGTACATTGTAGTGGATTAAGTGGTGACAAATTATTATTTTTAGTTGATCCATTTCAACATTTGATTTTTAACCAAAATTTCATTAAAAAACATATTTTAAATAGTATATTATTATTTTTCAAGTAATGTAGCTCTTCATTCATTGGGATTATTTTTCATCTACATTGCATTTACTCCAACCCCACCAATGTTAAAGGTGACACCACTAGAGGCCTCTACCGAAGTGTTCGATATTCCTAATAAAGGTGGCATCATTGAGACATATCCTCGTAAAGGTGGAACCGCTAAATCATCTCAACATCCAAGTAATACATGACCCTACTAACCTAAAAATCTTACTACCATCAAACCGCTTCTTATGGGGCCTAGAAATCCAATAATTGTTTGAGCCTTCTTATTCTCATCCACTGGAAACATATCATAGGCCTAGCCTCTAGTTTCATGATAACCACCATTTCCTTCAAGAGCTTATGAATATAGTTATATATCTTCTCATCGAGAGATGCCATGAATATTCAAATAAGTTCATGATGTATTTCCTTAATCTCAATATCGTCATCTAATTCCCTTCTTGATTAAATAACATCCTCAACAAATTCATGTACCACATGAAACACTTCATATAGGCATATTTCAAAGAGAACGTTGAGAAATCACTTGATCCTCACCGTGATCTAAAGAGATATCAAAAGGAATCTTCCATCTAAAATCTATATGGAATATTCAAAGTATTTTACAATCCAAGATGAAAGCAAAGAAGGACAAAGGAACTTGGGATCAACCTTGATAGTAACTTTAAAAATGTTGTCAAATGAAAATATTTATATAATATATTTTATGTCTATAATATATCTTCATTGGGAAACATGATAAAGCTAACCATGAGTTGATTTTGAATCTCCCATTGCACTACCTTTGTAAAGTACCAAATAGGAATTTTGGCACACTAGGAAAAAGATACAAGAAAATTAAAGAGACAACCTTGAATACTAGACTAGGAGGCAGAGGAATTTCAATTGGATCCAAACCAATACAAGGATACCGTTTGCATAAGGATTTTACAGGTCTAAAAACGATGTTCAGTGGTATTTTAATTCCATGCATACTGCGGTGGGAACGTACTCTGGGTACATTACGTTCGGGATGGTCCTAAGACTGCGTAGTTTCAATCCCCAAGACTTATTTGGAAACCCAACGGCTCTTGGTGATTCAATGGATGTATATAAACTTGTATTACAATCATATATGGATTCATATAAAATTGGTTCATATTTTGGAATCTATTTGGTGGTCTGCGTGGATTTGGTAACGATATGACAATTCATGACTACACAACTAGTCCATATTCAATTCAATACAAGTAGAATAAGAGGACAAATAATATGAAAATTTAGGCATGGTATGTGTTCATTATGGTCTTAATTAACATCAAGAACTAACAAAATCAAAATTCATTGAGAAGAAGCTAAAATACTGAAAGATATAAACTAGTCAAAATCAATGCAAATCTAGAGTAGGTATTAGAATATCATGAAAATGAAACTTTGAAATTATAAAGGTTCTGGAATAAAATCTAAAGTTCAATATGACATAAATAACATCATAAATAATATAAAATTCCTTTCATAAGAATCATATGACTGGCATCATTTAGTACAAACATTTACTATTGAAAAAAACTAGAAGACTTGAGAATTCAAATCAGTGGATTCACAATACTTTCTTTGAATATCATTCCAGACCTAAATCAAATCTGTGGCCTGTAATAAAATAAATTAAAATGGATGGATTCCATCGTCAACACATATAACTAAAGAAACAGCTTGTTGAAGAAGAAGCAAGGGAACATCTCCCAGTTGTGACTAGGGACACATCTCCTAGTTGTAACTAGGGTCACGTCTCTTAAGTTGAATTGAAATCTCAAATATCTCGAATATCAAAACACAAATGAACAAAATATGTGAGTGTGGTGCGCTCTCCTTATTTTATAACTTAATTATCTTCTTGGAAAAGCTTCATTGATCTTATCCTCATCCAATGCACCCTCATTATCCTAGTTGGAAGTTGTTGCTTTGTGTAGATTTCCTTTCTTTAGGAAATTTCCTAAATTTAGTATGTTTTTCCTGGACATTTGTTGCCTTCCTGCTTTTCTTATATTTTTCTATTTTTTTCCAGTTTTCATATTTTCCTTGCTTTACGCTTTTCTTATTTTTTCGATTTCTTTCTTTTTACTAACATCTTGATTTGGGCTTCTTTCTTCCAGTTTCCAACTTTGGTAAGGACAGTATTGAGGCCCACCTTATATCCTATGTGCCCTTCTGACCACATGGGCATTACAACTCATCAAAATATTAAATATTAAGGAAAATAATTTAACTATATGCTACCTCAAACTCCAAAGTTATTAATTGAACTAAATAAATAAATAATAATTTAAAACCTAATCCCAAGTGCATCATGAATTTCTTCCTAAACAATTTATTTAATTATTCCACTAAGACCCATGGGGATATCAAGGGCTAGTGGTTGCTCCATGGTGCTATCAAAATTTGGGACATTACAATCCTCCCCTCCCAAAATTGTTTATTCTTGAGCAAATGAAAATTTGTATGATGAAACACTTGAGAACTTTTCCACCAACTTCAGCAAGTTGCTACATGAGCCATTTGAAATTCACCTTCATCAAAGATGAGATCCCTACTTCCATACATGTATATATACATGTGTCAATATTGGTCTTGAACAATTATGGTGAATTTCAATATCAAAATTTTTCCCCTTAAGCGCATTATGCTAGGCAATGCATGCATGATGATTAACACCTCCATGTCTCTAATTGAATAATGTTTATGGTGGGGAAAAACTTGGTGGGAAAAACATTGGAAAATGATGCACCACCTTCTTCATCCCATTGAGAACTATTTTGGAATCCTCATCCTAGCAAGGATTTATTTCTTGCCTCACCTGTTCTCCCAAGAAAATATGATGATAATGGTCAAAGGATAGATCAGTTTTATGCACCATATCCCTTTCAAGAGATGTTTCTATCTCATACACCATTACATTCTCTCCCACTTGAAATAGTTTAGATCAAGAAGGATTCATGGGTTCAATATGAATCTAAATATTGGGAAGTGTCTTCTTCTTCCCCATATACACTCCCCCATGCCACTATATAGAACATCATGAGGACTCCCAAAACACCAAACCGAAGAATAGTGTGTCCATCCATCATAATGTTTCCCTTGTAGGAAATTCTCCAACCGTTCCACAAGGATATACTCATGGAAATGAAGGCTAGTTATCCCTGCAGAATCACATTGATCATGTTGCAATCTTCTTAAAATTTATTCCATTTGAAGTATTATGGCATTCCAATGAATGGCAGGATCCCACAACCATATTGGAAGCCATCACTTCCCATTATTCCAAAAAATCCTACCATTAGCTCCAACAATGTTTGGATCTCTTCTTGCACAAGTAGATTTCTATCATGCATTGTTGCTTCCCACATTATATGAATGTAAGATGATAAATCTACCATATATATGCATACCCAATCCTTGTATTTTTGTGTACCCAAGGAATCAAATGGTTGCAATACATTTCTTTGTTTATACTCACATAATATGACAATGTCATATGCATCTATAAATCTTCTACAACTGCAAAGAAAAATCTTACCAATGTGAGACAAGCTTGCACACCCTTTAGTCTCCATCTTTGTTATGTATCTACCCATACAATCCATGGATGAATAAACATATTTTCTTGCTGATACATATGGTATGTCATCGTCCATATTACTCATGATGAATTATTCCACCCATAAAAGAAGATCATGGAGTCTTTATTCCAAGGCACGTATGTCAAACAAATGATTCACCAATGCAAGCAAGCATTGTGCATCCATGAATCTTCATTTCGGTGATATATTTGTCTACCAATACTTGGATAAAAAATACCAATACATGAAACCTCAAATGGTGTGTCCTCAATTGTCTCTCCCATATATAAATCCTTCTCATGACTCTTCTTCAAATTAACAGTGCTTGGCCAAAACTTTCTTCATATTTCCTCTTTATAAGTGCCTTCAAATCTAATTTTTTTCTCATGATCCATCATCACATGATGATACTACAAATAAATATGAATGTAATAAACCATATTAATTTGATTTATAATCGTATTGGAGGAAAAATGTATCCCTCCCAACTCCATACAAAACTTCTCTTCAAACTGAAAGATAAGGAATATATAACAAGCAAAACTATTAGCTTCTTTTGTTCCCAACATCAACCTAGATTCGATGACAAGATTCTTCATCCAGTTTATGGATGCATTTGCAATGGGAGTACCAAATTGGTGGCATGAATATCCATGCTACAACTCACAAATAAAGGCAACAAATCCAAGATAGAGACAAGGAACATCTCCATTCCCATGCTCCTCCAACTTTACTCTAGTCACCCATAGGGGAAACTTGTAATATTCCTTAAGTAAAATGAATGTTTTGAAAATACTCTCAACATATATTGACCCATACAAATGATTCAAGAATGCCTCCCATGTGCTTTTATGTGTATTGGAAGGTTCATATGGAATCCATAGGAATCTTTGTTGCACCTCATAAAACTGCAAGATGGAGGAAACCATCAAAAACCATTTATCTTTCCATGGGATGCCAAGACCCCAACTACAAATTGGAGGTGCATCATTCCAAATGCTTGTTTAACCCTCTGAGAGTCTTTCCAATAAGAAAATAAACTCCCTTTGTGCATCCAATTCATGTGATATATCCCCTTGAAACAAAAGGAACCTCCAAGTCCCATCAATCAATATTAATGCACCAATTGTCATCCATGGAAATTTATCTTGCTTCTCATAAATCCCAAAGGAAAATAATGCATCAATCAAAGTCATATCATATCAATAAAAAATCCTTACTTCTCTTGATCTTAACATTTTCATGCATGCATCCATCCAATTCATATATGAATCAACATCTTTGTTGGTTGATCCAAGTATAGCAAATGCAGCTACCTCCTTCAAAATCAGGTTCCTGATACCAAAACAAATATCTTCTTCATGCACATTCCATTCAGATTGATCTCCTTTATTACCTGATGGCTCATGGAATGATGTGCTAGTTAGTCTTTTCCAAAGGAAAGCAAGACTAGTGCATCTTTGGATATCGGTCTCCACTATAAACTCACCTATCCAATCCATGGACCAATAAGTATCTTTGCTTGAAGATATGAATGGTAGGTATTCTTGAATGTAATTCTGCATTAATGCAAGTGTTTGACCAAGATCTTCTATGGCATCTTCTTTCACCAACACTTGCAAATCAGAATTTCCTCATGTTCATCTTCCACATTAAGCTCCTCCATCATACCCAATGCATTTCCTTCAATGAAAGATAAAATTTGTGGTACATTTAAATCCTTTTGAAGTTGATATATATGCAACTTTAACTCTTGAATATCCTTGTGGGTTCTCTCCAAATAAACATATGCAACCTCCAATTCACTACCAAGCCTTTCTGCTTCATCTTCCTATATTATAAGTGCATGATGGTATATGTTGGTTACCTCAAGAAGATGATTCCTATATGAGAGAGAGTTCATGGAACTCTCCTTCTTATTGACCACTACTTATTTGAGTGCTATGAACTCTTCCAAAAAGTCTTCTCCTTCCAACTCTCCTCCAAAATCGTTTCAACAACATTGTGTCACCAAGGCATTGGTGTTAGAAGATTTCTTCACTGTTTCCATAAAATTCTCTTGGACCTCCTTTAGTGATCCACTCAAATGATGTGTCTCACAAATAAGATCCTTCATAATGTTTACCCCTTCCAATGGTTGACTCCTAAGATCAAATTGCTTATGGCATGGATCCACAACACATGTTTCATTCTTAACACATAGGTCAACATTAGAAGATTTTGCAATATCACTTCCGTGGTATGAAGTGGAATGTACCATAGAGGGATGAAATGAAAAGTGACCTTTTCAAAAATCAGAATTTCACTCATACCCTTGCTGCACACTCTAATTCTCTCCAAGTGGTTGATTTATGTTGGCATGCTCTTCAAATTTGTTGGCATGCATCCTAAGTTGCATAGTTTTAGTCCCCAGGACCAGGAAATTTTTTAAGGATTCTAATATTATACTTAAGTATAGTATTCTAGGTGATTGTTTTGGATTGGAAAAAACATGTTTATAGATAGGTAGGTGAATATTAAATCTGAAACATAAAATTAACACTAAAATGTGTAAATTTTGGGGAACATTATGATAATAAAAAAACGTATTTTAATGTAAATATAAGTGATATTAGACACTAAAAACTACCAAATAGTGAATTTACTTTTTGAAAAAATCCCAAAAAATAGCCAATTAGCGAAATTTCGCCCCTAAAAATTACCTAGCCCGGGACTTATTTGGAAACCCAATGGATCCTGGTGATTCACTAGATGTATATAGACTTGTATTTCAGTCATATTAATAGTTATAGAAATTTGGTTGTTGACACGGATTCATCGATAGGGGTTCACACTCTATCGACACCCTTTAACTCAGCGATCTCCCTGAGCACCGACCCAGGCAGGTTTTACCCTGTCCAGCAACACCTGTGAAGCAGATGAAGTCTCACCTAAGATGTTTGAAGGAGAACTATCAGAACAATGCTTCTGTAGTAAGAAGGAGGAGAGTGCGCATCTATTTCCTAAATATCACAACATTACTTCAGAGATCCAAACAAAGTTTTACTTTCACAAAATCATATCATATCGCATCAACACATTCAGATCACGACAACACAATTACTCAAAAATAGATCGATCACTATAAGATGATTTAAAACACATAAACATTGCATCATTCAGAAAGAACCATCATAATGCGGTATTAGACCATTCACATTGCATCACAGGGAAAATAGGAAAGTAGAAAGACATAAAAACACAGTGTTTTCATCAAAAATCCGTCACGTCATATTACTTATGCATCAAAAAAGGTTCTCAAAAACATCTCCACAGTTTCGACAAAACAGACAATAGTCTTCCGCAGAGCACAATTCAGCATAACATCATTACATTGATCCCTTCCTTGATTGATCCAAGATTTAAAAGCTATCTCAACACTACATTCCTATCTCTATTTATAGGCTTGCACCTTTTACAAAATGGTCCACTTAAATCAACTTCCTAACTACTTTGGACCAAAAACTACAAAATAATGACCAAATGCTACAAAATTATGACCAAGCCAACTCTTTGTTGACTATCCCTCCTTGTGATCCATCTTTCACCTTGTGCATCATATTCAACCTTGCACATCACCCTTGGTGTTGCACAGCTTATCTTCATCAAAACCGCCTGCCAACAGGCCCCAACACAATCTTGTGGCTCTCCCTTAAGCCACATCAACTGGAAATAGTGTAGCCACTGATTTTGATCTTGAAGTCCTCATATTGTTGTTGGAATTCTTCTACCTTCTCCTTCATATTTTCATCGATCTATGTGTAGTCTACGACATCCTTCTCAAGTGGATGTTCGATAATCTTCACTATCACATCTCTGTGTTTTACCTTGAAGTGCAGTAACTACCTTCAGTGACAGCTGCTCACCAATATCCTAAAATTCTTCAAGTTGATTTGTGCATCGATGTTGATGCTCATGTGCCTTTGTGGCATGTTGTTACAACTCCTTCAACTCTGTCTCCTTTATGACTTGTACAATTGGGGGCATCACTTTAAGCAATTTCCATAGTGCAACCAATTGTGCTTTTGCTTCCCTCAATTGTGTGTTGCATAGTTCTAACTGGTCATCCTGAACCACACTACCCAAAATTGTGTGGTGGCATTTGTAATCAGCTTGGCCTCTTTCTCAATCTCCTTAAGTCAGGTTGCGACGTCTTCAATGCCCCCTTTTTGTTTTGCATCTTTCTCTAGGTGTGCCTGGGTTCACCAGTGCCTACAAGTCTTCAATATCCCATCTAAAATCAGCAATGACTTGTCCTATCTTTTTCACTTTAGCTTCCGCATCCATGTCCTCTGGTATTTCCTATATTTCTTAACAGGTGAAAGAAACTACCTTTTCTAATCGTGTTCTGGCATCCCATAGTTGTTCCTTCTCGAAAACTAATCTATCTTGTTCCTTCTTTAAGTTCTCGATCTCCTATTTTGCTACCTCTTCTCACTCCTGCGATTTCAAAAGATGATCGTCGATGATCTTCTCCCGGTCAACCAACTCTTGAGATGCCAACTTCTATAGTTGCACCAATGTGTGTGTCGATAACTCGTTTATGTCCAACACAATTGTTTCAAACTGCTGCAAATATGCATCAACATCCTCACTCTGCATTTCTAATGCACACAGTAGAATTGGCACAATCCTGGACGGCTTCCCTATACTGATCTCAACCATTCTTTGCAACAGGTTTACTTTTTCCATTCTTTCCAAAATTGCATTAATTAAATATGTGATTTGTGACTTTGCCTCTACAAATCCCTCCATCGACAGTTTCCTCAGTTGAGTATCAATTTCAATTGTCTTCGTTGTGATTACCGCAAGAATTTGGTTCACATGTTCATCCACCATTGGCGATGTGCCACTGTCCTCTCCGTGCTCTTGCCTTCTCTTTGTCCTTGTCTCCTCATATTGTCGCTCCACTTTTGAATATGTTGGGGTCCTTGAAGATTCCTCTCTCGACTCCCGATCACTTTCATGTACATGTGCCTGATCCACTGGTGGATTAGGTGGAGGACCTGTCGCGCCATTTGATACTTCCTCTACACTTACTGGTGCTTTCCACTCTGTAGGCGAACTAGTCACTACTGCATCCATATTAACATTCGTTAGCTTATACTATGTAGATAACCATTGTCGCTCCGGGTCCCTTCGCGCTTTCACATGTATTGCATGCGGACCTATGGTGAATCTTACGACTCGTTTGTAATTTTCTATTGCTTCCTCTAAGATATGTGGAATATTTACGTCTACAACCTACAAAGCATCCCAATACATCCAAAACTGTATTGCACATTCTGTCAATTGTTCTTGTTCACTAATATACCAGAGGTTCTAACACCTCATGTTGGGCTTAAGTGGGATTTTCATTTCTCCCAAATCACCTAATATCACCTTCATTTCAGAAGAAAAAAAATCAAAAACAAGTCTTGAAATTCTTGCAAAAGATCAGTGATCTTTGCCATGGTTTCTTCATCCCAATAGTCTCCAATATTTGCGAACATCGGGTCCTCCTCTATCCCAATTTTGACCTTCTGAATCTTTAATTGTTGGTTAACTTTTCCTGTCGACACCTCTGGTGCCGTGATATTCTGACTTCCTTCAAACTCTGAAATGTTGGCATTCCTTGGATCATCTCCATCATCAGGTCCTCATGTTACATTGTAATACTCCATCATTGACTGCATCATTGGTCCTTCATGCAGGTCCATAGGATATGCGACTAGAACTACCTTCAAAATAATGTCACGGATATGTTGTAGCACACTATGAATCATCAAATCATTGTCCACAAAACTAAAGGTGTGACTGAAACAAATTGAACACTCATCCCATGCTGTAATCTCCCTATGAAGCTTGGTCGATACATACCACTGTCAAGGCAATTCATCCAATGTATGCACAAAATAATGTACCCACTCACTCTTCTCTCGCGATACCCACATGGTCTGACATGCAATAAAATGATCATTGGGATCATTATGCCCATCATACTTCTCAGCTTGGTACTATTTTGTTCCATCAAAGTGAACTTCCATCAATCTACGACATAGTGACCTCCAATTGATCGATTTCTTGTGTGTCACCCACGACCATTCTGGAGTAGCCTTCAATGCTTCATCCAATGCCAATAACCTCTATGGTTTTGATACCCTATATTCAAAATAAGACAAAAATTCAGGTAAATCAGGAAATCCCTCATATGTGTATCTCAACAATCTCTGTTGTGACTCAACGTAGCGACTAAGTAATTCTTCCACACTTCTGAATCGATACCTCATGCATCTGATTCTGCCAATTCTCCAATGCATCATCAAAATCTGATGATGCAGAGCTAGATTTTTTCCATTCCATCTCTCCATCTACAATAGGCTGGACATAATATTCTGAGATGTTGTATGCATGGTCCCATCCCCCTACAACTTCTTCCTTAACTAGTTCAACATGCCTTCTTCCTTCGTTTGGATCCATCAGGGCTATGACTTTGATATCGTGGTTCTCAAAATTCATCACACATTTCTTGAAGTTGATCACCGCCATGTTGTCATTAGCCCATCCAATCCCCAACAGTGCGGGATATGAGCTTCCTTCATCAATAATCTCGATAACATCAAAATCTACATATGTCCTCATTCCTTTTAATTCCACCACTAGACACGGTACTTAGCCAATTGGTGACACCCTAGCTTGGTTATCCAGTCACAGGTATACAGGGGACCAAACAATTGTGGTTTCCCCATCTTCTCCCATGTATTCTTCGTTAGAATGTTGACATTCGATCCTAGATATAGAACAACTGAATCTACCTCATAATCCCCAATATGGATATTCATTCTCATTTCTTTTCCAGTTTTCTTCTTGTGCGGGTAGTTCACAGCAGACTCCTTCCACCCCTTTTCTGGTCGATGCAACAGACTCATGATATCGACGAGTGCATCAGGATATTTTTCCAGTGACAGGAAACATTCAAAGAAATTTTGAAAGGTGCCATGATGTCACGATGGTCCTACTACTAGAGTTGAATCAAAAACAGGTGGCATTTCATAAACATGCAACTTACCTAGATCTCTTCTTATGGAGTCATGTGCTTCAAAGAACGTATCTCTCTCAATGTCGACATAAAATTGCACATTTTTTCATCCAGCCAATCGAATGTGTGGAATCAGGCCATCATCTCCTATCGTTGCACCTCCGCGAGTAATAACAGCAATGTCAGCAGACTGAACTCTAGGTTCTACTGAGATGGGTTGATTGGATTTGGGAACGATATGACAATTCATGACTACACAAATATCCTATATTCAAGTCAATCTAAACATAATAATATGCCAATGAATCAACAAAATCAAGAATGGGAGGTTTTCATTATGGTATTAATTAACATCAGGAACTAACATAATCAAAATTCACCAAGTAGAAGACAAAAAACTGAAAGATTATTAGAAACTAGTCAAAACCAATGCAAAACTATAGTAGGTATTAGAAGATCATATGGAATTCAAAATTTGACATCATAAAGGTTATGGAATAACATAAGTATTTCAATTTGACAAAATTTACATCAGAAATAATCCAAAATTCCTTTCACAAGAATCATATGATTGGCATCATTTAGTACAAACAATTATTGCTGAAAAGAATAGGAAGACTTGAGAATTCAAATCACTAGCTTTACAATACTTTATCTGAATATCGAGCCAGACTTGAATCAGCTTTAAAACCTACAATAAAATCAATGACAATGGTTGTATTCCATCCTCTACAGTCTAACTAAATAATCATTTAGTTAAAGAAGTAGTAAGGGAACATCTCCTGCCTGTGTCTAGCGACACATCTCCCAAGTCGAATTGAAAGCTCAGAGCTCTCAAATCTCAAACACAAAATACCAAAATATGTTATTTGGTTCAAACTTCATATTTTATAACTTAATTATATTATTGGACAAGCTTCGTTGATCCTATCCTCATCCAATCTGCCCTCATTATACTAACTGGAAGTTGTTGCTTTGTGTAGCTTCCCTTTCTTTCAAAACTTTCTTGACTTTATTATTCTTTTCCTATATTTTTGCTTCCTTCCTGCTCTTCTTATATTTTTTGTATGTTTCCAATTTCTAGTGTTTCCTTGGTTTTTGTAATTCTTGTTTTTACCAGTTTCCTTCATTTTACTGACACCTTGATTTGGGTTGATTTCTTCCAATTTCCAACTTTAGTCAGGCAAGTCTTGAGTCCCACCTTATCTCCAATATGCCCTCCTATCCACATGGGCATTACAACTCAAATACTAAATATTAAGGAAAATGAATTAACTATATGTACCTCAAACTCCAAAGTTATTAATTTAACTAACTAAATAAATAATAATTAATTAAAAATGAATCCAAGCACATCATGAATTTCTTCCTAATAAATTTATTTAATATTCCTCTAAGACCCATGGGGATTTCAAGGCCTAGTGATTGCTCCATGGTGCTATCAAAATTAGGACATTACAACCTTGACCACAAATTCTGAAGCAACTTGGTAGTGAATTAGTAAGTGGCATCCTTCCTCTACATCTTCCATATGCTTAACATATTTTCTTCAATAAGGATTCCACTTCTAGTTAAATTTATTTTTATTCAATTTAGTAATGGAAATGAAGTAACTAATGGTCACCCATTGAACTAGTGGGAGGATTATTCAATAATCCTAACACCCCCCTTAATCCAAAACCTAGGCCCTGGAAAATGATACCAAAGGTCACCCATACAACAATAATGAAAAAATAACTGCTCATGAAACTAAGGAAATGGGGAAAACCACATGGGAACAAACCCTCCCCTCAAAATGAACAGTAGGGAATTGAACCAAGCCTTAAAACCAAGAAGAGACCTAAGATAGTCAAATATATTCAGAGTTAAATACTTTGTAAAAATGTTTGCAAATTGCTCCTCTGTAGGGAATTAATGTAATGTGATGGTCCTATTGTGCACTAGTTCCCTTATATAGTGCATGTGGACTTCTATGTGTTTGGTTTGTTGTTGTTGTACTATACCACTGGAAATATTAGTTACCCTTTGATTATCATATAAATTTTCTATTGAAGGATAAGTTTGAATTCCAAACTCTACCAGAATCTCATGTAACCAAACTCCCTGAATGGCATCATTTACATCCCCCTTGTACTCTTCCTCGGCTGAAGATAGTGCAATAGTTGATTGGTTCTTTCTTGACCAACATATTAGTCCTAATCCCAACATGGACACAAAACCTGAAGTATATTTTATATCATTATTGTCTCCAACGCCTTAATCTGAGTTAGTAAAACCAACCAAATCTAACTGAGCACCAGCAAAATGGTAAATCCCAAACTCTCTAGTACCCTACACATAGTGCAATATGTGCTTTGCTTCCCTCTAATGTAGCTCATGTTTCTCATTCATGAACCTAGAAAAAACACTAACAACATATGACAAGTTTGGTCTCGAATGAATCAAGTACAATAAAATAGCAATCATCTCTCTGTATAGAGTGCTATTAACCAGTGGAGTGGAGCCACCTTATTCCAATATGATGCCAGATTGGAATGGAAAATTTTCTACTTTGCAATTGGTCATGTGGAATCCTTTCAGCAAATCACCTACATATATGGACTGTAAAATCATGATCCCCAAATATTTTTTATTCACTTCAAGGCCAATAAACTGCCTCAGTAACCCTAGATCTTTCATGGAGAAATATTTGCTCAAGGTTGACTTGATGTTCCTCAATCCAACAGTTGAACCACTAGTGATGATAAAGTCATCCACATACAATACAATCAATCTTTCAAACCTTTGTGACACTGCAATTAGACTTGCACCTTTCGAACCTCTGTGACAATAAGAAGGCGTCCATTTTGTCATACCATGCCCTTGGGGCTTGTTGCATCCCATACAATGATTTCCTTGGTCTACATACCAAGGAAGAATACTCAATGTACCCCTCAGGTTGTCTCATGTAGAGTCTCTTCTTCCAAGTCACCATGTAGGAAGGTACTCTTCACATCCATGTGATGTCCCTCCCATTATTTTGAAACTTCAGTGAACAAAACCATGCTTATGGAATCCATTCTTGCAATAGGGGCGAATGTTTCATTGTATTGCAATCTATGAACTTATGAATACCCCTTTGCAACTAATTGAGACTTGTATTTAGTAGTAGATCCACCATATGTAAGTTTTTTTTGTAAATCTATTTGCATCGAACCAGCTTTCTCCCTGTATGTAGAGAAACAAGATCCCATGTCTTTTTGTTGTACATTAATTCATATTCCCCATCCATGGATTCCTGCCACCTTAGATCATGGAAAGACTCTTTGTAGGATTGTGGATCTGACCCCGCCATCATGTAGCACCTCTCTGGGAGAATCGGATCTGTATTTCATAGTGCAAGGTTCTCGTCTTGAAATTGAGACTTGGTTCTCCTTTTATCAGATGGATATCTAGCCATGTTCCCAAAAGCTTCAATGAGTTTTTGAGACCATTTAGGCCATGTATTATGAGTAGGATATGGATCAATGCTTCAAATGGAGTAACCCAAACCACTGAATTATTAGCTACCATGTTCTGTATGTATGAAGAACAGTTCACTACTTCGACGATCAACCTAGAGATATGGTGGAAGATCCCTTACTTCAATCAGGCAAGTGGCCATCTCTTTCAATGATTGGTTCTTCCTCTTAGCTACACCATTTTGTTATGTTGTGCAGTGGGGCTGAATGTTGCATCTGAATTCCTTTTAAAGCATAGAGTTGTTGAAACTCTCCTTTTATGTACTCCCCTCCATTATCAAATCTGAGTGCTTTGATCCTCTTCCCAACATTGTTCTCAACTAAGGCCTTGAAAACATTAAAAGTCTCAAATGCCTCATACTTTTGCTTAAGAAAATAGATCTAATAGAACTAGGAATAGTCATATATGAAGGCCATAAAGTATCTAATTACATTTATATACAGTGTAGGCATTGGTCCTGAGACATCACTGTGCATCAAATCAAGTGTGGAGGTAGCTCTTCTTTCCTTCCCAGCATCATACTTTCGCTTTGGATTCTTTCCTATCAAGAATCCTTTGTAGATACCTTGAGAGGACTTAATGAGGGGAAATCCTTCAACCATTTCTTCATTGTGCAACTACTGTAGGTACTTGAATTTTAGATGTCCAAATCTCTCATTCCATATTATGCTTGTCTCATTGGCATGGTTCAATAGGAACCTTGATGTGAGTATGGAAAAAAAGTGTGAGAACTCATATTCCTTTGAGGCATGGTTTGCAGCACCTTTAGCTATCAGCTTCCCAGTAGAGATATATGAGATCCCAATTGCTTCAGGTTCAAAAATAACTCTCTTTGTTGAACCAGCGTGTGTCGTTTCATAAACAAACAACAAGTTTACTGCTAAGGAGGAAACATATAGGACATTGTTGAACACTCCATGCTCAAATGGAACTTATCCCTTCCCAATAGTTGGGATATGAGAATCATCACCCATGTGAGCGTTAGGACCATCAATGAGATATAGATAAGAAATTACTCTTTGGAGGTAACCATGTCATTGGAGTCTCTAGAATCAATGAGGAAAGCTTGAGATTGTGAAAATCCATCCTTCAGTGCATGGAATCTCTCGTGATCATTTGTTTTTCTTCCAAAATTAGACTTCCTTGCACCTTCTAGGAGGGAAATATGGTTATGCTCAATAAGTTTGGACATTTGATCTATAGTTCTCTTCATACATAGATTCTTTGGATGGTTTCCTTTCTTGTAATAGGTACACTTGGTATTTTCAAACCTCTTATGCTTGTCCTTCTTGGAACCTGAGGCTCCATCTGATGGATTAGGCTTCTCCTTTGGTTTAGATTTAGGATTTTTCTTGTCCTTTCCCTTTTTCTTCCCTTTTTCATTCACATTATTTGACTCCCCAGCCAAAAGAACATGATTCTTGGGGGATTTTAAGGCTCCCATTTGGATCAGTTGGTCTTGTTCTTAAATCTTGGATTCAGTGAATGCTTCAAGTGAAGGAATTCATTGGTTTGTATTTATCAGTCTCCTGCAATGAAAGGTGGACACAAAAATTGAAAAATTAGGGCCAATCTTACTCAGAATGGATAGCATCAGTTACTCGTCCTTCTTGTCAATCCCACATTGTTTGCACTACATGACCAAAGACTTGAATTTGGTGGAAAATTGTTGTATGGTTTCCAAACTATTGGGTTGAAGAGAAATTAATTAATTCTCCAAAATGTGGCCTCTCAGCTCATCTTTCTTTCCAAATAGGGATTTGAGCTACAACCAATCCTCCCTTCATTTTTTTAATCCAGCAATATGGAAGAGCAATTCCCTGGAGATACGAATACACATAAAACCAAAAGCTTCATCCAATTTGTTGAGGTACTTTGATTCTCTAGACTTTCCTAAGGTTTAACGTCCTTACCCATTGTGATCTTGCACAGACACTTATTGTGCAATAATGATCTGCATATATTCCCTCCAATACAAATAATTGAAGGGCGTGAGGATTCTTGGTGTCAAGGAAGTTGAATTCTCCATTTTACAGCTAGAGAAACACCACAATTTTACTGAATTCTTCACAAAACCTGCATAAAACTCCCAAATCGAAGATAAACAAGCTCTGTAGAAATCTGATACCATGTAAAATTATCAATTACAGGATATCATCATGTTGAATAATACCTTATAGTTAAATAATTATGAAGAAAGATGGATTACATTGTTAAAATTGACGAAAATTCACTATGAAATTAACCATGGAAGAAAACACTAATTTTCAACAATAACTAGTGACAATCTCCATTAATATTTGTATCAATAATAGATATTATAAAGAAGGAAAATTGAATCCTTTAGGAGTGGTTTGAATCCCTGATTGTAGACATGACTATCATAGGAAAAATCACCAGTGAAGACACACTAGTGTAACTTCGGACTATAAATTCAACAAATAGATATGTAGACAAACACACAACTCACAAAATAGATCACACAATTTACTCAGCAATTGAAGAATGAAATAGTGCAAAAATGGATTGCAACTGTGAACGCTTTCATTAATCAAAAAGTAATTAGATAATAATTACAATGAAGTACAATGGCTAAATAGCCACAAGCAATTCGAATACACATGAGGAAATTCAAATTGATTACACTCTACTTGACTGTAGGTAACTAAGACCTTGTCTAAATCATTATCAGAGGACTCAATGGTTAACTGACCTTGACTAAATCATCACCGTAGTTCATCGGAGTTCTAAAACACAACTCAAGTGTCTAATTCAGTGTTGACTGAGGCTAACTGACTGAGGTAGGTGAGAAATGTGCCTCTCCTACATGAAGCCATGCAAACCTAGCGCTAACTGAATGTAACTAACTCCTAACTTAGCTTGACTAGTCACCAACTCAACTCAACTGACCTTGTTTGGTATCGACACTTCCAGTATCTCCTCAATTGTAGGGATTGGTCTAGGAGGCTCCTAAACTGATGCATGAAAGTGCAATTAGTGGTAGTAGGCCTTAATTAGTGTTCCCCACACTTTAGTGACTGAAACATGTGCCCCAATTAGGCCAAGTGGACCCAATGGTGCTAGTGACTAAAAATAGACTAGATGGACTCACGATTTAGACATGACTCCTGATTTAGACATATGACCAAATTGGACAAGGGAGGATTAATAATCCTAATACCCCCCCTGAATGCTAACTTGGATAATCTGTGGGCCCTGGTAACTAAGACCATAGGTCACCCATTACATCAAGTAAAATAAAGTAACTGCTTAATACAAGGAGCTGGGGAAAAAACCACATGGGAAAAAAGCCCCCCCTCTATCTAAGCAGGTATAATCAGGATTCAAGTTTGAAAAACTTGAAAATATGTTGCTGCAATATTCATCTCTGTGAGGTAGCTAAGCATCATGCATGGTGTGCTGTGCACAGGTATTTTGGGGCCTGGCATGAAGACTTCTCCTTCTTCTCCAAAATTGATAATGGAAGGAAGGAGGAATGTAACCTTTGTCTCTTGCTGGATGAAGAGGTGTATGATCATATATATTCTTCTGAATGTAGTGAGACTGAGCCCTTGCCATGTAGCATCTTACAAGGATTATATTGCATCTCTCTGTAGGAGGTAAGGTTGCATGGCATAGCGCAAGGGTCTTTCCTTTCTGAGTGTCAGATGGGTTTCCAGACATCTTCCTAGCTTCCAGTTTGGAAGTAGGGACTGAATCTAGATATGAATCACCCTGAATCTCAATCTCATAAACTGAAAATGATGGATATACAATACTAGTAGAATCTACAAAAGAAGTAGATGAAATGATTTTACCTTCCCTTGCAAGTGGTTGCTGAGAGTGCACTGGTTCTAAAGGAGGCATGAAATGTGAGAACTCATACGTTTTTGAGGCATCATTTGCAACACCTTTTGCTATGATGTTCCCAGTAGAGATATCTGTGATCTATACTGAGTCAGGACCAAATATCACTCGCTTTGGAGAGCCAGTATGGGTCATCTGGTAGACAGATAACAGGTTTGAAGCTAGGGAGGGAACAAATAGCACATGTTTGAATCTTCCATGTTCAAGCTTGATAGATCCCTTCCCTTTTGTCTGGACTTTAATGTTATTGCCCATATAAATACGAGGACCATCAAAGGACTGAAAAGAAGAGAATAATTCTCTAGATGCAGCCATATGGTTGGAAGCTCTAGAATCAATGAGGAATACATGTGTTGATGTGAAGAAAGCCTTCAATTCATGGCCTTTCCTTTTGTATTCTTCATCTTCTTCTTCAGAGTCATCCTTCCTTGCGCTAGCAGGTTCAAAAATGTTATGTTTCTTCAAAATAATATCCATTTCATCAAGTTGTCTTCAAATATAGGAGCTTTTTGAATGAAAGCCCCTTCCACAGTAAGAGCAGAGGACCTTGCCTTTGCCATTCTTCTTGCTTCTCTTCAAACCTAAAGGCTCATTTGACTACTCTTTCTTCACATGAGACTTATCTCTTTGCTTTCCTTTATCATTCACTCCCTTAGGTCCTCCTGCAACTAGTGCTTGATCTCTGGAAGATCAAATGATCCCCATTTGGATCAACGTGTCATGCTCATAAGTGAGAGATGCAATGAAAGCATCAAGAATGGGAATCTTCCAATTTGGAGTAGTGATCCTCACCAATTGAAAATTTGACACAAAGACTGAGTAGTCTACACTGCGTTTTGAGAGAATGGCAAGAATGAGCTGATCGTCCTCCTTCTCCACCTTGTATTGCTTCAACTGGTATATCAGGTTCTTGAATTTTGTGAAAAATTCATTCAATGATTCGAAGTTGGATGGATTAAGAGATATTATTTCATTTAATATCTGATGGACCAGCATCCCATCCTACTTATCAAATAAGGAAGCAAGCTTGTCCCAAATCTCCTTGGGAGTCTTCAATCCTTGTATGCGGAATAGAAGATCTCGAGAGACTGAGAAGAATAAGTATCCATGAGCTTCATCAAGCCTGTTCAAGTACTTTTCTTTGTCATGATTTAGAATTGGCAATGCCTCTGTTTCTTCTGTGAGTCTGAAGAGCTTCTTGGTGTGGAGCAGTACCTCCATTTCTTCCTTCCACTAGTGATAGTTGTAGGGAGTGAGAGGCTCTACTAAATGAGCCATTTTGAATGCAGTAAGGAAGAATGAGCTGTTGTAGTGAATGCAGTGAGAAGAAAGGGTTGCTTGTAGCGAATGTTGTGAGAAGAGTTGATAACTTGTCACACAATCAAACATACAAAGTAAGGTCGACAGTCTGCACTTTTGGAATTTCCTTCACACCCAACATAGTTGATCAAGCAAGCTTGATCAACAATTTCCTAACTTGGGGTATTAAGTGGTAAATTCTTCGCTCCTATTGCAGTACTGGAAGGAGCAATTTTGCTCAAAAAAAATGATCCAGCTGGAGATCTGAGGAGGAGAGGTGCCTTTTTCGTCGAGGCTCTGATACCATATAAATTGAACACATAGATCTGTAGATAAACATAGAACTCACAAAATATATCACATAATTTACTCAGCAATTGAAGAATGAAACAGTGCAAAAATGGCTTGCAACTGTGAATGCTTTCATTAATCAAAAAGTAATTAGATAATAATTACAATGAAGTACAATGGCTAAATAGCCACAAGCAATTTGAATCCACATGAGGAAATTCAAATTGATTACACTCTACTTGAATGTAGGTAACTAAGACCTTATCTAAATCATTATCGGAGAACTCAATGGTTAACTGACCTTGTCTAAATCATCATAGGAGTTCATCGGAGTTCTAAAACACAACTCAAGTGTCTAATTCAGTGTTGACTGAGGCTAACTGACTGAGGTAGGTGAGAAATGTGCCTCTCCTGGATGCAGCCATGAAAACCTAGCACTAACTGAATGTAGAGGACTAGAACTAAATGTAACTGACTCCTAACTTAGCTTGACTAGTCACCAACTCAACTCAACTGACCTTGGTTGATATCGGCACTCCCAGTGGCTCCTAAATTGTAGGGATTGTTCCAGGAGGCTCCTAAACTTATGCATGCAAGTGCAATCAGAGGCAATAGGCCTCAATTAGTGTTCCCCACACTTTAGTAACTGAAACATGTGCCCAAATTATGCCAAGTGGACCCAATGGTGCTAGTGACTAAAAATAGACTGGATGGACTCCTGATTTAGACATGACTCCTGATTTAGACATATGACCAAATTGGACAAAGGAGGTTTAATAATCCTAATACGCACAACATTATCAGTCAATAGTCAGTTAGCTCACCTTGGTAAGTAAGCATGGGAACCTTTGTCATCAAATCATGAAAAAGAGGTCCATTAGATAACTAAAGGTGGTCATTAGAACCTGACTCCACTCTGGTGAGGGTGAACTAAAGGTGGGACTCCCATAACTTAGAGTGGTATCCTAAAATCTAGGAATTGGTCTCTAGAGATCCTAAACTCATGCATGAGGGAACATAAAGTGGCTAGTGGGACCTAGATAAAATCTCCATGGAACTAATGTAGTGAAAAAATCATCCTAAGCTATGAAAATGACAAAAATACTATGGTTGGCAAGGTAATTTTTGGTGGCGAAATTTCGCTAATTGGCTATTTTTTGGGTTTTTTTCAAAAAATAAATTCGCTATTTGGTCATTTTTAGTGTATAATATCACCTATATTTATATAAAATATGTTTTTTTATTACAATATTCACCAAAATTTACACATTTCAATGTTAATTTTATGTTTCATATTTAATATTCGCCTACCTATCTATAAACATATTTTTTTCAATCCAAAACAATCGCCTAGAATACTATACTTAAGTATAATATTAGAATCCTTAAAAAATACTCTGAATTGGTGGGAAAGGGAGGATTATTCAATAATCCTAACAACACCGAACTAAAATGGTGTAGGTGAAGGCCTTGAATTTTCGGCAATGACAAAAAAGGTGGTTTTTGCATATAAATGTCTTCTTGAAGATCACCATTCAAAACTTAAATCTTGACATCCATTTGGTGCATTTCCCATTTATAAGATGTAGTAAGAGAAATAATAGTTCTTATATGTTCATTTTAGCAATCGAACCAAAGGTTTTCATATAATCAATTATTTCTTGTAGAGAAAATCTTTTTGCTACTAACCTAGATTTATGTTTTTCAATCTGCCCATCTACAGTTTTTTTTATATATATCCATGTACATAAAGCTAAATTATTTTCATTTATTGTCATTTATTTCTCCCATTCAGGTTGTTAGCACCATCTTCGGGCTAAGCAATTGGTAATAGATTTGGCCAGTGAAAGGAGGAATAAGGTTTATAAATTTTCATATCATAGGACCTTAAAGAATGTTGATGAGGGTCTGTAGATGTTTGAAGGGACATTTCTAGGTTCGAAATTCCAAATACTTAAGAAATTATGTTTTTCAACCTTGAAAATCCATGTAAATGAAGATATCTGCCCTTAGTTGAATGATAACAGGAAATGGCTAGCTTGGATGTGCAGCATAGAAGATCGAAGGCCACAAATCATTTCTGCAAAGGAAAAATCGACAGTGTAAGTGCGGAAGAGATAAAAAACTTGGTTATAAAAAATTAGTAAGCCCAACTTCCGCTTTCCGCGGTCCGAGATTTGACAGTGCGAAACGTTTCCACCAAAGATCAACGGTTCGAAAAGGTTGGAGAGGAAATATCAAAATAAAACTTCGAAGAAGTTAAAATCCTGACTTTCACTTTCTGCAGCTCGACATCTGATGGTTCGGATATCTTTCGCACAAATCTACGGTCCGGGAAAAAGCGGGAAGAAAAATGGTGGAAATTTGAAAGAAGAAAATACAAAATTTTGGTCGTAAAGAGTTAGAACTTCCGCCTTTTGATTTCCACAGTCTGAGATCCGATGGTTCAGAGATATTCCATGCAGATCAATGGTGCGGAAAGAAAAGGCGGAAATGGAAAGGGTAAATTTCCCAAGTTGCAAAATTTGAAAACTCAACTTCCTCTTTCCGGAGTCCGAGATCCGATGGCTCATATTTCTTCCGCCAAATATCAATGGTCCAGAAGAGAACAAAGGGAAGAGATTGGAAAGTAGAAAACTTAAAGATTCAGTCATAAAAGATCGAACTTCCACCTTCTGCGATCCTCAAGATTCACGGTCTAGAAAGGCTCTGCCATACCTGATCTCAGATCAACGATGGAGATTGATTTCGATGGTCTAACTTGCATGAAGAAAATAGCTTTCTAGATCTACAAAATTGCTTAAGGGGCGGAATTTTTCAACGGTCAGTATTTATGGTGGAGTAAGATCAACAGTGGAGGTGAATTCCTCTAATATAACATCCTCGTGGAAAATAACTTTTCAAATTTGCGGAATCGCTTAAAAGGGGTGCATGTTTTAACGATGGAGATCAAGTCAGGGATGGATCTATGGTGGAGAGAGATTTCATTGATTCAACATGCACAAATTAATGAACTATTGAAATCTGTGAAATATTGTAGACCCCACAGCTTTCAACGGCCCATACCAACGATGGGAAGAGGTCTACAGTGGGTGAGCATTTCACAACCAGAACATGCACAGAGGATAAAATATTTCAGGGCTACGAAATCTTGTACACCCCACACCTTTTAACGATGGAGATCTTGGCGGAGGTTGGATCTACGATTCAAGTTGATTTTTCAATGGGAACAAGCAAGGATTTTATCAAGCAGGAATATTATGAAATCGGGTAAAGGCTACATCATTGGATGGTTAGGATGTTTCGTAGATCAAGATCTGCGGCTGAGGTTTATTTCACAGGAAGAAGATGCAGGCATGAATGAAGTTGTTGTAGGGTGTTCTAAGGTGCTCTGAAATGTCATTATCATCAAGCAATCCTGAATCCCTGCTGTCAAAATTCTCAAAGTGATCCACCATGCACGCTCCAGCATGATTTTCTGTGGTTTATGATCATGGTGAATCTTCCAAATCAACATTTGTTAGGATTTTCATCCCCATACTACAACTGTTTTTGGCTCATTTTCGAGGTTAGTCTCGAGAGCATATGACACTATAAATATGCCCTCAATAGAGGAAGACAGGGTTGGAACCCATGAGAATTTTTTTTTTGTTATACATTTTGAGATATATAGCTGATAAAATTGCAGATTCGAATGTTGGCTTGTTGCTGCAAATATTCATGTGTATTTCCTTATTACAATGTGTTATTTCCTTTCCTTTGTGTCTTTCTTTCCTGTTAAACTTGCCATTATGTGTTCTTCATATCTAAAATAAGTGTGTAATAGTTCGGAATTCATATTGTTATGCTCTGGATATTGTTTCAGGTATCCACCAATCTTTCCTTCCAAAATTTATGCAGAATTCATCTTTTAGGTGCTCTGTGTTGATGGATTGTTCTTGTTCCTTCTTTATCACCATACAAACTACTATTTGACTGTAAGCGAATGCTACCTTGCCTTTATATAATTTCACCTGCAAATTCTTCTGTAATTCCTGAATATTTGTGAGTCCATAGCCCAATGTATTCTTGCTTTGTCTCAACCACAAACATAATCTGAACTTTATTTCATTGTATATCTGGCCCTGTTAAAAATCTATGAGAGATTCCTCTCTAGAAAGGAAGAAGACATATCCCTTTCTTAAAGTGGTTCTGACATTACCTTCAGATTTACCTATCACAACTTTGGGTATAATTCAGAGTGCTAGCAAATTGGTGTTGTTGTCGTGGACCCGAAAGTGCAAATCATCCCTGGGAGATGACAAAGATTCCAACAAGAAAGGGTTTTTGTGGGAAAACAAAGACTTCTGCATTTGAAATAGGTTGTATATTTTCCCTGGCGACTCCACATTGATTTTGAGCAAGATTTTAGAAGGAAACCTAGCTCCTAGGATGTCACTTACATGAGGTAACCCTAACAATGAAATATTACTGAGTGTGGAAAATACAAAAAGATTGCTTAGAAGTAAGGGAAAAGAAAAAATAGATATTTCTCAGTTCGATGCTTCATCTTCTCAATAATTTCATAGCATTCAGGATTTTGGGCAGGAAAGAAATTTTGGAAGATCCTTGTTAAAATCAAAATCTGAATCTGATTTGAGGGAAATAGAAATTAATCCTAGCATGCTAGAATCATATTTTCTTCATTCTCTTTGGCACAATCTTCAAAACTTTGTGAAAACTAAAGGAAGAAACCCTGTTGTTCAAATCTTTCAGCCTTATATCCCACCAATTTTTCAAACCCCTCCCGCCTCTCAAGCTCCTCCTTGTGTTCCAAATTCGCCTAGACAAATGGCTACTAGGTTTGCTCCATTGGCCTTACCTGTTGTACTACATGACCTTCCTCTAAATTATGCCCAGAGAATTACCTTGTATGATGGGGATGGAAATTTCACAGCAAGACAGCATGTTGATAGATTTGAATATTTTTTTAACTTGGAAGAGGTTGATGATGATGTGGAGATGAGGTTTTTTGCACAAAGTTTCTCAGCAGAGGCAAAGAAATGGTTTAGATATTTACCTGCTAGGTCCATTTCCACATCTGAAGCTTTTTAAACTTCCTTCTTAGAAAGATGGGATAATAAGAAAAGACCTTTGTAGGTGCTTTCTAAATATAATAATCTTAAGAAAGGAGGTTTTAATTCTATCCATGAGTTTTCTAGTCGATTATTGAGGGTGTATAACTCTATTCCTGCTAATATTAAACCCCTGGTAGGTGCTGCAAAACTCAATTATGGTGATGCCTTTGATGGTGACTTTGCATTATTATTTTGAGAGAGAGAAAATTAGCAAGTCTTCCTGCTATGTTTCAAGATGCTCTGAAAGTGGAAGCAAATATGATGGCAAGTGGAAAAATAAAGCAGAAATTAGAAACAAGGAAAGCTAGAGAAGAAAATGTGCCTTTTGCTTCTGTTGTTGCTTCTTCTAATGATGTGAAGTTTGAAATGATGATGAAAAAAATGGAGAAGTTGATGGATAGGAGGATTATGGATAATAGACCATTGAACAGAGAATAGAATGAACCTTAGATCAGAAACCCAAATTTTAGAATACACAATCCTCCCCCACCTCCACAAATTAGACAGAGAGATATGAGGAATACTAAAAATCCAGATGATCAGCAAATAAGGCCACCTTTTCCTGAGAACTATGTTGCAGATTGTAACACCCCAATTTTGACCCCATTTGCATTAAATGTATATGATGTAAATATTGTAATTAATCATAGCGTTGGAGCTAAAGGAAAAATCCCCACCATTGATTTAGCATTTTATGTTTCAGCGATTAAAATTGATTTCGATGGTATTTTGTGCTAGCCGACACATTATAATTTTGGACATCATGTAAATATGCAATTTAATTAAAAACCCACAACCAGCTATGTCAATGCAACAAATAATGAGATGGGGGAATGATTAACCTTGAGAAATTTGGGAAAATTCATGTGTCAAAAGTGAAAACCCATCAAAACTGTCAACTACCCATTTCTTGTCTTTTTCCCCAAATATTTTATTTCTGCCAGAATTTGGTTGAGGTAGTTATTGCATGGGAATGGGAAGAGTATGGGCAAAAATTCGAATTCGGAAAAGCACCCATTTTTTAAAAACGTGTTCTGACATCTTGGGCAAGAAAAAACCCAAAAACGTATGCACATTCCCTCATGCATTCATGTTTTCATCTCCCCTAACGTTTTGGGGAGCTGGGGGGGGGGGGCGTTTTTTTATCCATCCTTCATTCACATGGAGCTCTCGGGAAGCTGAACCGTCTTGAGTTTTTATCCTTCGCATTTTCAGGTTTTAATTCCTCATTGTGCATGCCTAGTCCATCATATGGCTCTCACTGAAATGTTGTGGTCCATTCTAATCATTCTCTATTCCATTCTGATCATGCATGTTGTGCGTTCATCCTGCTTGCAAAATCGTGTTTGTTCTGGATTTTTCTTCCTCTCAGTCCTCCATCCTTTGTTTTTCTCCTGCACAATTTTTGCATTTGTTTTTCATTCTCCTGTGGCTGGAGAATCCTTTCTGGAAATGCCCAGCGGATTAAAGAGGGAACCCCGATTTCGGTGTGGTTGTTGAGCTGTCTTCACCCACGTGAAGCTATTGAATGTTCTGGGAAGTCGTTTTTGGTCATAGGGATGTTGTTCCTCGATATCCATTGTTGTTTTGGATTCCATGGAGTTTTTTATTCATACACAGAGCTTGCATTTTATTGTGTAGTGCATCCATGTGTTGGATTGGCTGACTAAGTCTAAGAATCCATATGTTAGTGGGTTGATTGTGTTTGGATGTGGTTATTGGCTTGAATATGGGCATTTGGCATTGCTGCATGTAAGTCTGTGTCCCCTAGCTCTCTATGGAAATCATGCCCAGCTCGGGGGTGGTAGTGATGCTGAGAGAGTAAGGAGCACACTAGCCTATGGTTGGGTGGAACGTTGCAGCAACATAGCTGGTTGCGGGACAAGATTCTTTCAAGATAAGTCTTCTTGTCTATGTTAAACTCTGCAAATGTATTTTCTCATAAATGATCATGAACATCTTAACTGCTTGAACAAGATGAATGTTGCTTGTTTTATGAGTATGAACAGCATGTATGTGTTGAATAAAATGTATTGCTTCCGTTGTAGATTGCATTATGCACCTGTAAATATTTTTATGTTCAATACATTTTTAAACTACGATATGGGGCTTAGATTTCCCGGATTGGTGATGGCCTGAATGACCAAATCTATCCAAGACTTCTCTCAAGGTTGAATTTCCTGGCAGAAATATTCCTTTCCACAACTTGCGGGATGCGGCTTCGCAGATCTCTATTTACACAAGTTTCCTTTCTGCAATGGGATATTCCACATGCGGGATGTGGCTTCGCAAATCTCTATTTCCGCAACTTTCCTTTCTGTAACCGGCATGCGAGATGCAGGAAGTGGGATTGAAATTTCCATATTTCCCTGATTCTGAAAACTCAAGCTTTCTACATTGTTGATTCTTGCAGGTTGATTCTCAGCCGTTGATCTATCTCCAGATGTGGAACAGATTGTGACCGTCAATTTTCTTCACGATTTGTCTATGTCGTTCGATCTCCTCTAATATCTTTCTTCGTAGATCGTCGAATTGATCACTGATAGGATCAATTTCTCTACTGTTGGGAAGTTGGAGAATTTATATGCAGACTTGAATAGAGTGAATGCAAGATGATTTCATGCCTCTATATATTTCTAGAAAAAAAAATCGGGAATCAATCAGATTACATACAGAATTTAATGAACTTCGAGTTGGATGCTCCCGTGTCAATCAGAGTGAATAGTTATGGTCGCGCTCTCTCTCTAGTGGATGGGTGGGGACATGACGGTGTGGTATCAGAGCTATTGGTTACAACATTGGACCTAAATGGGCCAAGTTGAACAGATAAAAATGGAAAAGAACACCCAGGGTGTGATTTGACAGAGTTGTTGGTTGCAGCATTGGTATAGATGTTCCAAGGCAATTGGTTGCAGAAAGAAAACTACAGCAAGAAAGAGTGCTAGTTAGTAGAATTGCTAAACTTATCCAACCCAATGAAATGAACCGTGATCGTGATCTGAATTCTACTATGATCTTGACCGTTCATGCCTGCAATAAGTAGTTGGTAAGTAATTGTTTGAATTTCTGAGATTGACTAACAAATGATGTTGTTAACACATTTTGCAAAGTCATAGTGCAGATTGAAGAATTGATCTTGGTCCAACCAAGGAGTTCAGAGAAGATCAATGCCAAGAAAATTAACAGCATGGATGATGCACAAGATCCCTGTGGACACGGTAAATATGCTATGGGGGAAAATCCAAGAGACCAACAAGATGGCAGGAAGCCACTCCAATGTTGGAGATGTGGATTACCCCATTTGCACCGGATTTGTCCACATGGGAAAGGGTATGTAAGGCCATCTTACAATATCCAAGGTCATGGAACTGAGGCTGTTGGGAGAAGGGAACGAGAGAGTTCCCTAGATGTTGTAGCTACCATAAGAAGCCTAAGGGCAGAGTTGCAGGATTGCAAAGAATAAAATAAAACGTTGGTCAAGGATTTGGTAGAGAAAAACCAGTTGACTACAACCATGCTAGATATTTTGTCATATCTCCAAAGGCAGCTAAACTCTGGGCATCACTTAACAAAGACAGAAGGGAGTAGGAGAAATTACCATGAGAATAATAAGAAGCTTAACCCAAGGAAGAAAGCTTTTAAACCTTCTCACCTCCTAAAGTAACAAAGGTAGCCATCACAAGTTCTGATTGAGTTGGCCAGAGTGATGAGGGAAAATCTAAAGGAACCACTCAAATGTTGGGGATGTAAAGGATCCCATCTACGCAGGAATTTTCCACTTGAGAATAGGAATGAGGGTCAATTCCTTAGCACCCAAGAAGCTGAAACTGTGGGTCAAAAAGCAAGGATCATTCCTAAAATTTGTGCAGTGTTAGAAGACCACCAGGAAGGTTATAACTCAACTGTGGTGGAAGTTGAGGGTGAGATTGTTGAACGGACTGTGTCTGTTTTGATTGACCTTGGATCGACTCACAACTATGTCACCCCTGGACTTGTTGAGATGTGTACTTTGAAGAAATCAAAGCATAGAAGATCATGGTTAGTCCAACTAGCCACTGTAATCAAGAATAAGGTCAGCAAGGTGGTAATGAAATGTCCATTGTTCATGGATGGGTTAGTCACCTGTGCAGATCTTAATGTTCTGCTACTTGGATTATATGATGTCCTCATTGGAATGGATTGGTTGGAAGAACATAAAGCAAATATTGATTGTTACAACAAGAATTTTGAGTGCTTAGATGAATAAGGCAACCTGAGGGTTGTGAAAGGATTTCCAGAAGTGATCTCTAGAAGGAAGTATTTAGCAATGAAGTTGAAGAAGTTCTATGGGAAAGGTTGCAAAGTGTATGCAGCTCATGTTTTGGAGGCAGTAGAGTACGATACTCCTAGGTTCGAGGGATTTCATATGCAGAATGTTCTTCCTGATGAAATTCCAAGGCTTCCTCCAAAGAGTGACATTAATTTTACCTGTGATCTTGTGCTTGGAGCAACACCAGTGTCCCAAACTCCCTGTAGGATGAGCATACCAAAAATGTTAGAGCTGAAGATGCAGCTGTAAGAGTTGTTCGAAAAGAGGTATATCAGACAAAGTGTATATCCTTGGGGAACACCATTCATGTTTTTGAAAGAAATATGATACACTCTAGGTGTGTATTGATTATAGCCAGCTGAACAAAGTCATTGTGAAGGACAAATATCCTTTGCCTAGAATTGATGACCTCTTTGTTCAAATGAGGGGAGCAAAGGTGTTTTCCAATATTGACTTGGGGTCTGATTACCATCAAGTAAGGATCAAGGATGAATATGTTCATAATACAACCTTCAAAGCAAGGTATGGATCTTATGAGTTGGTAGTGGTACCATTTGGGTTCACAAATGCACCAGCTACATTTATATGCCTCAGGAAAAATATTTTCAGCAGGTACTTCGGAAAGTTGGTTCTCATTTTCCTTGATGGCATTCTTACTTATTCAAAGGATGAGGAAAAACATGTGGAACAGTTGAGGATGACTTTGAAATTGCTCAGGAAGCATCAACTGTATGCAAAGTTGAGCAACTATGTCTTCTACAAATATAGAATTCATTCTTTGGGTCAAATTATCTCAGATAAAGGAATATCTTTAGACTTTGAAAATATTGAGGCCTTGATGAGTTGGCCTGCTCCAATAAAGTTAACAGATGTAAGAGCTTTTGTGAAACTTGCAAGATACTACAGGTGGCTCACTAAAGGATATTTTGCAGGAAAAGTTGAGTCTACGTAGGGGCTGAGGAAGCTTGCATGTGAACTGGTAGTTCCATGAGGAAATGGCCCTTCCTGAAGATTGCAGGTAGAATGACCTGAGCAAAGAAGTCTGGTTGTACCCACATAAACCAAGGCAAAAAACTTCCATGTGCTATGAGAAGGATCTCATGACTGAAATCTAAGTTTCTGAATAGAATAGATTTTGAACTTCATATTTTAAAAAAAATTGTTAATGATTGTTAATTAAATATTATTAACTATTTGGCTTATCTAAAATGGTGTCAAGATGACATGTCATATGTGGATGACCAGGTTTTGGGAAACAGGTGTAAGTAGGGGATGATTTCTCCCGCTTGCAAAAATCCAAACATTATGAGGATGACCTCATGGTTGCAAAAATATGATTTTTTGTGGAAAGCAGAATAGTGAATTAAAATTTTGATTTGACTATCAATGTTATTGATCATTTGATAATAGCAAATTTATCCATACATGAAATAGGTTTGAAAACCTATGGTCGAAATACTTTTATGATGACATCTGAACTGCATGCTTATATGTAACGCAAGTGACATGATGAAAATATGTACTAGGTGTACATGTCTCCTCTGGAAGGATGTACTTGGGTGCATAGATTTCCCCCCCTGCCAGCTAGGCACCGGTATGCATCACTGGGGATGCCCAGGGTGTAAGACATCCGATTAGACTTCTTTCTACACACATTCACGTCGTAAGGGGACTGTCACGAGAGTGGGGGCTCCATGAAAAGAATAACCCCTAGGCATTATGATGTCCAGAAAGTAAGCGCTTGAGCATTGGTAAGCACTTGGAGGAGGTGTTAGGCTCTGAAGCGGGGCTGACCAGATATCGGTTGAGAGATTTTATGAAGATAAGTATTTGATTACTTGGAAAATCCTTGTTGATTTTCTGTAATTATACATATGCATATGATGCGGTCCGAATTTTGGAAAATCTTGTTAAAGGTTGCATCTTATAGAAATAAATCTAACAAGTTAGCTTATTCATTTTGTTGTCTAGAAAGGAAGTGCCTGAGCTTGGATAGAATTTGGAATAGGTGTTAGACTCTGGAGCAGAGCTCCCCAATCTCGGTTGAGAGATGATACACAGATAATTCCGAAGCATTGGTAAGCACTGGGAGGAAGTGTTGATCTTTAAGCAGAGCTTCCATTAAGCACCCAGAGAGGTGTTGGGCTCTAGAGCAAGGCTACCAGATCATGGTTGAAATAGGTTATATAGATAAGTATCTTGTTTACTTATCAAACTTTTGTTGTTGTTGATTTTCTATAAATATACATGAGCATATGATGCAACCATGGTTTGAAAATCTTGTTATAGATTGCACCTTATAGGAATGAATGTAACATGTGAATTAATTTGTTGTGGTGTCCAGAAAAGGGGGGGAATCAAGCTTGGTGAGCACCTAAAGGGAGTTTTAGGCTCTGAAGCAGAGCTATCAGATCTCAGTTGAAAGATATTTTTCGGTGATCTGAGGCTTGCAGAAATTTGGATACCCTTTAATGCACACCCAGGTGTGGGGTGGGGCAAGGTTGTGAGTTCCATGGTTGTATTAAGCCAGTCGAACACCTATGGAGCCAAAAGGAGATACTCATGCAAATAAGTATTTGGTTCACTTGGCAACTTCTTGTTGATTTTATGTCAATATGCATGTGCATGTGATTGATCTTTCGAAAATATTGTGAATACTAACATGGGAATTGACTCATTTCTTCGGGTTTGAGCATAGGTATTGTTGGTTTCCAAAGACATTGGAAATGTTCCAAACTGAGGAGAAGGATTTTCCAAGACCTAGAAAAAGATCATGTGGTGTGTACTAATGCATGTAATCAAGGACTTGGAGGAGTTCCAGGTCATACCATTGGACGGGTAAAGGTGTAGAGGAAGCACGACGATCTTGATACAGATACATGGGAGCTGGAGGATGCCATGCGATTGGCACATCCATTTTGTTCAATTTTGTAAAGCACTAAGGACAGTGCTGCTGAAGGGGGAGGGGAATGTAACACCCCGGTTTTGACCCTGTTTGCATTAAATATATATGATGTAAATATTGTAATTAATCATGGTGTGGAGCTAAAGTCAAAATCCCCACCATTTATTTATCATTTTATGTTTCGGTGATTAAAACCGATGTCGATGGTATTTTTTGCTAGCTGACACATTATAATTTTGGACATCATGTAAATATGCAATTTAATTAAAAACCCACAACTAGCTATGTCAATGCAACAAATAATGAGATGGGGGCATGATTTCCTAAGGATAAGGGGGGTTTAACCTTGATCCATTTGGGAAAATCCATGCGCCAAAAGGGAAAACCAATCAAAACTGTCAACTACCCATTTCTTGTATTTTTCCCCAAATCTTTTATTTCTACTAGAATTTGGTTGAGGTAGTTATTGCATGAGAATGGGAAGAATATGGGAAAAAATTGAATTGGGTAGAGGATCCATTTTTGAAAAACATGTTTTGACTTCATGGGAAAGAAAACACCCAAAAATGTATTCGCATTCCCTCATTCATTCACATTTTCATCTCCCCTCACATTTTGGGGAGATGGGGGGCGGGGGGCGTTTCTTGATCCATCCTTCATTCATGTGGAGCTCTCAGGAAACTGAACCGTCCTGAGTTTTTATCCTTCACGTTTTTCAGTTTTTTATTCCTCATTGTGCATGCCTAGTCCATCCTCTGGCTCTCACCGAAACATTGTGGTCCATTCTAATTATTCTCTATTACATTCTATTCATGCACGATGTGCATTCGTCCTACTTAAAGAACCGTGTTTTGTTCTGGATTGTTCTTCCTCTCAGTCCTCCATCCTCTGTTTTTCTCCTACACGATTTTTGCATTTGTTTTTCATTCTCCCATGGCTGGAGAATCGTTTCTGGAAATTCCCAGCAAATTGAAGAGGGAACCCCGATTTCGGAGTGATTGTTAAGTCGTCTTCACCCATGTGAAGCTATTGAACGTTTTGGGAAGTCATTTTTGGTCATAGGTTTGTTGTTCCTCGATTTCCATTGTTGTTTTGGATTCCATGACGTTTATGATTCATGCCTAGAACTTATATTTTGTTGTGTAGTGCATCCTTGTGTTGTCTTGGCTAAGTAAGTCCAAGAATCCATCTGTTAGTGGTTTGACTGTGTTTGGATGTGGTTATTGGCTTGATTGTGGGTGTTTGGCCTTGCTTTGTGTAAGTCTGTGTCCCCTAGCTCCCTATGGAAATCATGCCCAGCTTGGGGGTGGCAATGATGCTGAGAGAGTAAGGAGCACACTAGCCTATGGTTGGGTGGAATGTTGCAGCAAAAAAGCTGGTTGTGGGACAAGCTTCTTTCAAGATAAGTATTATTGTCTATGTTTAACCCTGCAATTGTATTTTCTTGTAAATGATCATGAACATGTTAACTACTTGAACAAGATTAATTTTTCTTGTTTTATGAGTATGAATAGCATGTATGTGTTGATTAAAATGTATTACTTCCGATGTAGATTGCATTATGCACCTGTAAATATTTTTATGTTCAATGCATTTTTAAACTATGTTATGGGGCTTAGATTTCCCGGATTGGTGATGTCCTGAATGACCAAATCTGTCCAAGACTTCTTTCAAGGTTGAATTTCCTGGAAGAAATATTCCTTTCTGCAACTTGTGGGATGCAGGATGTGGGATGCGGCTTCGCAGATCTCTAGTTCTGCAACTTTCCTTTTCGCAACGGGCTATTCCAAATGTGGGATGCGGGATGTGGCTTCGCAGATCTCTATTTCCACAACTTTCCTTTCCACAACGGGTTATTCTGCATGCGGGATGCAGGATGGGAGATCGCAATTTCCATATTTCCCCGATTCCAAAACTCAAGATTTCTACATCGTTAATTCTTGCGAGTTGATTCTCAGTCGTTGATTTATCTCCAGATGTGGAACAGATTGTGACCATTGATTTCCATCATGATTTTTCTCCATCGTTCGATATCCTCTGAGATCTTTCTTCGTAGATCGTCGAATTGATCACTGGCATGATCAATTTCTCTACTGTTGGGAAGTTGGAGAATTTATACACATACTTGAATAGAGTGAATGCAAGATGAATTCATGCCTCTATATATTTTGGGAAAAAAATCAAGAATCCATCAGATTGCATATAGAATTCAATGAACTTCGAGCTGGATGCTCCCGCACCAATCAGAGCGAGCAGTTATGGTCGCGCTTTCTCTCTAGTGGACTGGTGAGGATGTGACTCAAATGAAGATGAGGATAAATCTATTGAGGATCATACTCACCATTTTGGTGACTTGGATTCTGAAATATACCTCACATAGGAAGAACATAGTATGTTTTCCCAAGAGGATGCCAATAATGATTTTGAGGAAGAGTCGAAGCAGTACCAAAGAGGATATTTGCATTCCATATATGATGTCCAGAGAAAGATCAAATTGATAAATTGAGATGTTACTGTAAATATAGGAAGGTTCAATCAAAATCAACCTTCTAGTACTCAACAAAATATAGAAAAGAGGAGTGACAAACAAAAAGAACCAATGTATATAAAGAATCAGAAAATAAAATAGAGAAAAAAAAGGAAGTTAAACAACCAGCACTATTAGATGTAGAGAAAGTTGTTTCCACATTTAACTTGCAAACAGATCTCTCAAAATTGAAATTTTTTGTTCCTTTCAATGAATTGTTAAGAAACGGGGAATACAGAGACAAAATAATGGACATGATCAGGAGTCAGGGAGAATTTCAAGCAGATCTCTTAAAGGTGGCTGATGATGCTCCTACCATTGTCTTTGGGTCAAAAATTGAAAATGTGGATGATGATGAATCGCTTCCTTTTTACCTAAGTTTAAATGTACATGATATGATTTTGCACAATGCTATGATAGATTCTGGTGCATATAATAATTTAATGCCCAAGGGAGTGGTAGAAATTTTGGGATTGGAAGTTACTAGGCCATATAAATATTTGTATTCCTTTGATTCCAGGAAGGTGAAGTGTCTTGGATTGATTAAGGATATGGTGGTAACTTTGACAAAAATTCCATCTAAAATTCTGGTAATGGATGTTGTTGTAGCATACATTCCTCCTAAATTTGGTGTATTGTTTTCAAGGTCTTGGACTTCTGAATTGAAAGGCGGTTTTGCAGATGGATATGTCTTATGCTACCATTCATATGGTTGGTGGGAATAAAGGGTTATACAGTGATAAAATATCACCTTATGTAGTTAGCATCAAATACAAAACAAATAATCATGCTATCTATGTTGTTGATACTGACTTGGGATCTTCCATTTTATTTAATGATGGTTTTCCCTCTGATCCTAAAATTCCTATACCCATTGAAAATAAGGAGGATGAAGAGTGTGCAAAGAAACAAGAGACTTTGGAAAAGAAATAGAAATAAGAGGGTATATGGACCATGTATTTTGATGGATACATGGAAAAAATTGGCGTTTTTTGCTGGTGTATACAGTATCTCCCCTATTAGAGATTTTAAGGCTCTGTCATATAAGTTAACTTTTGAATGTACCAATAATGTGGCAGAGTGTGAAGATTTATTACTAGGATTGAATGCTTTGAAGGATCTGGTAGAAAAGAGGGTACAATTCATGGGAGATTCAGAGCTTGTAATAAACCAGGTGAATGATAGTTATCAAATCAAACATCCCAGAATTAGGGCTTACAGAAATGAGTTATGGGATATGTTTGGAAACTATTTTACAGAGCATAAAATTAGAGTGATTCTCGGATATGAAAACACAGTAGTTGACTCTTTGGATGTTGCTGCTGGTAAATTCAAAACTCCCATTTTTGGCCAAAGAAATTATAAAGTTGATATTATGAACAGACCCTCCATACCAAATAATTCCAAATATTGGCAAGTATTTAAGGATGATATGCAAATAAAAATATTTTTAGAGTTATCTGGTGAATTTGAAAATTACTCAGATATAATTGTGAAAACTTTCAAGATGTTGAAGAGAGTGAAGAAGAAATTGTTGAAAACAGAAAGCTAAAAAACTCACTGGGTGGGGAGATATAGTTCAATTGAAGAGTAATCATATCCCCAGATGCCTAATCCATTTAGAGAAGCTTTTTGATCAAAATGATGTTGCTAGAGATCCAAAAATGAAGCCTACTTATGATATTGTTGAGGAGAAAAATATAGGAACTAAAGAAAATCCAAGTATCATAAAACTGCCAAAAAACTTGTATGTTAAAGAAAAAGAAGACTATGTCAATTTTGATGAAAAGATACACTAGTGTCTTTTCTTGGAGTTATGAATACCTTAAAGAGTATGATACTTCTATCATACAACATACAATCCAAATAAAACCTGGTGAGAAACATTTCAGACATAAATTGAGAAGAGTTAATCCAATGATGTTACATGTTATTAAGAACCAAATTAAAAAATTGTTCAATGTCAAGATTATCGTGACCCTGAGATTTTCCAAATGGGTTGAAAATTTGGTGCATGTTAGGAAAAAGAATGGTGAAATAAGCCTTTGCATATATTTTAGAAATCTTAACAAAGTCTCTTTGAAGGATAATTACCCTTTGCCAAAAACGAAACATATTTTACAGAAAGTGGTGGGATCTGAAAGGATTTCAACTATGGATGGTTTCTTGGGATACAATCAAATCAAAGTGTTTCCTGAGGATCAAGAAAATACTTCCTTTACTGCACCATGGGGTACATTTATTTATTCCAAAATTCCTTTTGGTTTAATGAATGCAGGGGCCACTTTCCAGCATGCCATGAACATTGCTTTTGCAGAGGAAAAGGATAAATTTGTGGTTGTCTACATGGATGATATCATTGTGTACTCAAGTTCTAGAAGGGAGCATATTAAGCATTTGGGTAAAGTGTTTCTAAAATGTAAAAAGTATGGAATATCATTAAACCCTAGGAAATCAAATTTTACATTGGAGGAAGGGAAATTTCTAGGGCACATTATTTCAAAGGATGGTATAAAGATTGATCTAGAGAGAATCAGTGCAATCCTGAAAGTTGAGGAGCCAAGAAGTAAAAAGGAAGCGCAATCATTCATTGGACAGGTAAATTTTTTGAGAAGGTTTATTCCCATTTTTTTTAGATATTAATGAATATCACTAATATGTTGAAGAAGGACCATCAGATAAAGCGAACAATAGATGCAAGGAGATATTTCAGGGATATTAAACAGGCTATCACAAAATCCCCAGTCCTTGTGAGTCCATATTTTAGAAAATATTTCCTAGTATTTTCTTATTCTTCTGATCACACTATTGTTGGAGTTTTGTTAGAAAAAAATAGTCAAAATGTTGAAAAACGTATAGCCTTCTTTAGTAAAGTGTTAAGAGATGGAGAGTTGAAATATGACATTATGGAAAAACAGGCATATGCTCTAATCAAATCTTTGAAATACTTTAGAGTTTTTGTTCTTCATTCACACATCATTTCTTATGTGCCTAGTAATGTGGTGAAGAGCATCCTCGCACACCAAAATCCAGAGGGAAAAAGAGAAAAATGGATTGTTGTGTTATTGGAGTATGACATTGAAATTAATCCCACCAAGTTGATTAAAGGGCAAGGACTTGCAAATATGATGAAAAATTCCAACTGTGAATCCTTGCATCTAAATTTCCTAACCATTCATTCAAATCAACTTGATATAGGGGTGCAGGTAATGCCTGATTTCTCTGTATCTCCATGGTATTTTGACATTGTGTATGTGTTGCAATTACAGGCTCCTGCAGGGTTAAGCAAAACAAGAGCAAGGTCATTGAAGTTGAAATCTGCCAAGTTTTGTATTATGAATCAATACCTTTATTGGAAAGATATTGTTGGTGTTTTATTCAATTTCCTCTTAGAGAATGAAGCTGAGAAAACTATGAAGGAATTTCACAAGGGAGGTTGCGGTGGGAATCATTCATGGAAGGTGACAACAAACAAGATTTTGAGAGCTGGTTCTTACTAGCCTTCAATGTTTTCAAATTTTTGCAAGGAGACTACTACATGTCACCAATGCCAAATCTTTGATGGTAAGAGAAAAGTGGATCCACTCCCTCTCAATCCAATATCAGTAGAAGCACCTTTTCAATAGTGGGGACTGGATTTTATTGGGGAAATAAATCCTAATTTTTCATGACAGCATAGATGGATCTTAACAGCAACTGACTACTTCACTAAGTGGATCGAAGCAATACCTACAAGAAGGGCCACAGATGCAGTAATTATGGGTTTTCTGGAAGAGAATATTTTGGCTAGATTTGGTTGTCCCAAAATTATTGTGAGAGACAATGCACCTACTTTTAAATCTGAGAAAATGATAAGTTTTTGTCACATGTATCATATCAATCTCAAGCATTCTACTGCATACTACCCACGAGGTAATGGACTGGTTGAATCTTCAAACAAAATCCTAGTGAGAATCATTAAGAAGTTGTTAGAGGATAACAAAAGAGCTTGGCATACAAAGTTGAAATATTCTTTATGGGCTGACAGAATTAGCACAAAAAGGGCAATTGGATTGTCTCCATTCCAATTAGTATATGGAGTTGTGGTGATTTTTCCAACATCTTTGGGGGTTCCAGTCATGAAGTTATTGCAGGAATGGCGGGATGAACCAAATCATGTGCAAAGAAGAATAAATCAAATCATAGAATTGAATGAGTTGAGGCACAAATCCTATGGTAAAGTGCAAATACATTCAGAAAAGATGAAGAACACTTTTGATCGAAAAGTAAAGGAATAAAAATTCTAGATTGAGGATTTGGTTTTGAAATGGGATGCTCCTAGGGAAGATAAACATGGGAAGTTTGATCACATGTGGGTAGGTCCTTATATCATTGCAGCATACAGAGGTGATAATGCAATCATTCGGCAGCATCAAGATGGGTCTCTGCTGAAAGGAGGTCCAGTCAATGGAAGGTTTCTCAAACATTACTTGTCCTGATGGAGGAGGTAATTTTTGTATAATAGTTGTATATATTTATTTATTTTTCAAATATTACAAATGGTGAGCCAAAGGATTTGAAGCCCAAAGAGAAGGCCCTAATATCTGGAAAAGGAACCATATTTCCAGTTTTCTTTCATTTTACTTGCAAAAGAAACAAAAATAAGAAGTTTGAGATCTCTAAAGTTGGGAAGGGCCCAATGGATTCAGCACCTGGTCTACGGGGTTATTTGCTACCTCGCAGGGAGGATAGCATCCTGAGTTAGAGCCAGTTGTTAGCACCATATTTGGTCTAAGCAACTGGTAAGGGATTTCGCCAGTGAAAGGATGAATAAGTTTTATAAATTTTAATATCATAGGACCTTATAAAATGTTGATGAGGGTATGTATATGTTTGAAGGGAAGCAGAAAGGGTAAATTTCTGGGTTGCAAAATTAGAAAACCCAACTCCCGCTTTTAGCAGTCCAAGATATAACGGCTTAGATCGCTTCCTCCAAAGATCAACAGTTTGAAAGAGAACAAAGGGAGGATATCAAAAAGTGAAAAACTTAAGAATTCGATCATAAAATATAGAACTTCTGCCTTCCGCTCTCCGCAGGATCGACGGCCTAGAAAGCCTCCACCATCACTGATCTCATATCAATGATTGAGATTGATTCCACTAGTCTAACTTGCACGAAGAAAATAGCTTTCCATATCTGTGAAATTGATTAAAGGGAGGCATGTTTCAATGGTCAATATTTATGGTAGAGTAATATCAATAGTGAAGGTGAATTCCGCTGGTATAACATGATCATGGAAAATCACTTTTCAAATTTGTGGAATCGCTTAAAAGGGGTGCATGTTTTAACGATGGAGATCAAGTCAGGGATGGATCTATGGTGGAGAGCAGTTATGCTTATTCAACATGCACAGATTAATGAACTATTGAAATCTGAAAAATCTTGTAGACCTCTCAACTTTCAATGGCCCAGATCAACGACATGAAGAGATCTACAGTGGGTGTGCATTTCGCAGCCAAAACATGCACAGAGGATAAAATATTTTGGGGTTGCAAAATCTTGTAGACCCCACACCTTTGAATGGTGGAGATCTTAGTGAAGGTTGGATCTACGGGCTAGGATGATTTCGCAATGGGAACAAGAAAGGAATTAATCAAGTAGACATATTGCGAAATTGGGTAAAGGTTGCATCATTTGACGGTTAGGATGTCCCGTAGATCAATATCTACGGTTGAGGTTTATTTCACAGGCAGAATATGTATGCATGAATGAATTCATTGCAGGGTGTTTAAAGGTGCTCTGAAATGTCATTATCATCAAGCGAGCCTGAGTCCTTGCTGTCAAATTTCTCAAACTGATCCACCTTGCGTGCTCTAGCATGTTTTTCATTTTGGTTTATGATCATGGTGAATCTTCCAAATCAGCATTTGTTGAGATTTTCATTCCCATACTGTAACTATTTTTGGCTATGTTTTGAGGTTGGTCTCAGGAGCCTATGACACTATGAATATGCCCTCAATAGAGGAAGACAGGGTTGGAACCAGTGAGAATTTTGTGGTATGCATTTTGAGATATATAGATGATAAAATTGCAGAGTCGAATGTTGGATTGTTGCTGCAAAGATTCATGTGTATTTCGTAGTTACAACGTGTTATTTCCTTTCCTCTGTGCCTATCTTTCCTGTTAAACTTGCCATTATGTGTTCTTCATATCTGAAATAAGTGTGTAATAGTTCAGAATTCATATTGTTATGCTCTGGCTATTGTTTTAGGTATCCACCAATATTTCCTTCCAAAATTTATGCAGAATTCATATTTTAGGTGCTCTATCTTGATGGATTTTTCTTGTTCCTTCTTTATCACCAGACAAACTTCTATTTGACTATAACTGAATGCTACCTTTCCTTTGTAGAATTTCACCTGCAAATTGTTCTGTAATTCATGAATATTTGTGACTTTGTAGCCCAATGTATGCTTTCTTTATTTCAACCAAAAACATAATCTAAACTTTATTTTATTTTATATTTGGCCCTGTTAAAAATATGTGAGAGATCCCTCTCTAGAAAGGAACAAGCCAGCTCCCTTTCTTAAAGTGGTTCTTATGTTACCTTGGGGTTTACTTATCACAACCTTGGGTATAATTCTAAGTGCTAACACAAGTTTATCTTAAGCTTGATCATAGGCAGAGAGATAATATATGGCCAATAATTTAGTCATAAGATCAAATTCAGATCTATTTTAATGAGTATCAGAAGGAATACCAAGCTTAGAACCTATAGATTCAAGAGTTTTACAGGCCCAAATAATAAGAAAAGTAGCGGTAGGAACCACACTAGTATCTTCATAACATTTAGGAGGATCACTTTAAGAAGAAGGAGAACTAGGATCAACAATAGGCACAGAAGGAGTGGAAGGAGTAACAAATATAGGAGTAACAGAAGGTGAAGGAAAATTAAGGTAACATGAGACTCAATAGACTCATAAGGAGGAGAGACTTCATTGAAGTGAACATCTCTCTGAATGATGACATCTTGAGTAGATGGATCAAACAATATGGGTGCTTTGGATTCCATGCAATAAAAAATGGAAATACACTTGTGAGACTTAGGTTATAATTTTTAATGTTTTTCAATCAAGATATGAGACCAGCATTCACTGCCAAAAATTTTAAAGTTTCTAATATCAAGTTTCTTTCCATTCCATTTTTCTTCGGGAATAACCTACAAAACTGGTTTAGTAGGGACTCTATTCAATATATAGTTAGCATAGAAATCCGATTCACCCCAAAAAAGTTTATGTAATCCTTTATAATAAAACATACATGTAGTCATTCCAACCAAATTTGTATTCTTTCTTTTAGCTACCCCATTTTGTCGAGGTGTATAACGAATAGTATTTTGATGTTGAATACCATGCTTAGATAAATATGCATTAAATTATTTCTTAATGAATTCCCCCCCATTATCAGTTCTCAAACTCCTAATACTTTTACCAGATTCTTTCCCTACCATGGATTTAAATTCTTGAAAAATACTAAAGGTTCCACGTTTATGGTTCAAAAAATAAACCCAAGATTTACGACTATAATCATCAATAAATGTAAGAAAATAGAATGCATGAGACAAAGAAGGAGTTTCAACTTTCAAGAGGACCACAAATAGCACTATGAATTAGTTGTAATTGTTCATTAGTGTGCCAAGATTTATCTTTATCAAACATTTCCTTGTGATGTTTACCAAGTATACAACTTTCATAAGTGACCTTTATTGGAAGAAATTTATGGTAAGCCATGTACCATTTTAGACAACATTTTCATTTTACCATAATTCAAGTGACCTAATCTTTCATTCCATAGTTTACTTAGTTCATCAACATGAGCAACATAGGAATAAAAGGGTTGATTTTTGATTGAATTAAAACCAGTAAACTTTTATATCCAACATTATGATCAACAAAACCAAAAGAACAAATTTTGAAGTTATGTTTGATATCTTTTAACACGTACCTATCAAGCAAAGCTTCAAATTCATAACCTTTTTGACATGCATGATAAATAAAAATCAAGTTGATGGGAAATACTTAAACATGAAACACATCTTCCAAAGTACCATTAGGAATATTAACACTAACATATCTTTAAATTAAAGATGATTACCATCATTTATAGATACCTTCTAGCGCATGTGCTTTTTAGTGTCATAAGTATTCAATAAATAAGTGGTACCAAACATATGGTTAGATGCATCAAAATTCAATATCCATTCCACATTAGAATATGACTTACTTCGTTGAACATAATAGGCACATAGGGATACAAATTGTTCTTTGGAGGACATCTTCTTCTTTGCTTTTGCAAGTTCACGCCTTCGTTTAAAGAAAATATTTTCAGGGTGGTAGGCTTTTTTATAATGTTTACAAGGATTCTAAACTTTCTTTTTGTTATAACCATGTTAGAATCATCATCATTAGAAGAAGTAGATCCTTGATTGCATGGTTTAGAATTTTAAAAATTCCTATTAGGATTAATTTTACTGTGTGCCATTAGAGCTCTATTATTAGATAATCGACCACTAGCAATTAATATATCTTTCTCATTTAGTCAACCTTTACAAAAATCTTCAAAATTAGGCTTCAAAGTTCCTTTAGACATTTCATAGCTCTATTCCTAGTTTGGATGAACATATCATAACATGAAGGTAACTTTTGTAAAACAATAATAGTAAGATCATTGTCATTCTTCTTGTAATCATAACCACAATTATTTATTTTTTATTAAATATGTTAACTTCAGCAAGAAAAAACTCTATTCTATCAAAATATTTAGGGTATAACTCATGGATTTTTTGTTCATGATAGTAAGCATAAAGATCATCATTTTTATCAAATAAATAAGATAGGGTTTTCCATACCTCGATAGGACTATCCTCAACCTTAATGTGTACTTGTAATCTATCTAAAACAATTTCTCCAATGAGTCATCTTGATTGGTCACATCAATTTTCCCATATTGCCAACTCTTTTGCATCGATTGGTTTCATTTGCTAACCTTGATCAAATCTTCATAGCTTCTTACTCCTAAGCACATCAATCATCAATGTCAAAACTTTCCCATAACTAACCCACGGATATGAACCTATACTATAGAAAACAACGAACTAAAATTGTTGAAATGCAAAAAAAATTCGACAAAAAAGGTGCATACACACTCTATTTCATTGTAGGCTGTGTATACGCTCCATGTTTGTGTATAGGGTATGTATATTCCTATCAAGACCTAGAAATTGCAGAAAAAAAATGTTGAAAATGTCGTTGAAGTCTCCTGGATGGAAACTTGCAATAACCTAAACCAGAAACAAACAAAACACCAGATATGCAAGCTAAGAGAGTATATCCTTGATGCTATATTAGTACACAATATATTTCATTTTATATCTACAAAAAATATCAAAAAAAAACTTTAAAATTTCTAAAAATTAATGTTTAGGGTTAGGGTTTGAGAAAAAATCAATTTTGCAACAAAATGACTAGATATAAGAAAATACCGCTTGGGTATGATAGATTGGGTGCCAAATCTACAAAATATGGAGGACCCAAATCTCAAATATGAAGAAGTATTGCTTGTAAAAAAATTACAAAAGAAGGTAGAGCATAGCATTTAGCTATGATACCATGTTAGAATATTAAGAATATGCATAAACATTTAACAATACATTTACACTAACATGTAAACCAATAACAAAGATCTCTTAACGCAGCCTTATACAAATACAAGCAACAATAAACATGTAAGAACAAGAGACAATAGAACAACACACCATATATACATGGTAAAACCCCAAATGGGGAAACATCCATGGAAGGATTGGTCTTATATTGATCTTCATAAATATCCAACCTTACAAGAGATCTCCACCGCACATATGCTCACAGCTTTACAATAACATCACAATATATTTGATATTCAATATTTCCAATGGATCTACCTCACCTATATTATATATCAAGAGGTATGGGAGAATAAAATCCCAAAATACATGGGGAATAAATAATTTTCCACCTCTCTATATAATGAATGGTAATAGGAGCATATTACTTCATGATGCATGTGGTCTAACTCCTTTTAACATAATATTAGAGTTATTTAATCCTTCTAATACTAGATATGGCATTTTACAACATCATAGTAGACATCATTACACGTGTAATAATAAAATACGCATTCCAACAATTAGGCATTGTGGTATACTTGATGCATAGATACATAAGTTCATTATTATGTAATTGTGTTTATTCTAAATTGCATACCTTGGGTGTACTTGCATTGGCCCTAGAATGCATGTTTGTACTAACAGTGAAAATTGGCAAATAGATAAGGGGATATTTTGGCAGACTTGGATTTTCGTGTAAAAGACTTATTTTGGACAATTGTGTATGATATTTTATATAAATGTTTGGTATCACTAGGTAATAATATATTTATTTCGAATTAACACTAATTGTAGGTCTTGGCATGCATTTCATTGAGGCTCTCAACCTTGATTTTTACCCCATGGAAAAAAGACAAATTTGGAGCCTTTTTGCACAACATAAAGTTGTATGTGTCAAATTAAAAATCCAAAATTGTAGGAAGGTGTCATAGAACTACAATCTACCCAATTTCCCTTTTAAAAAAAAATTTGGTTTCCCAAATGTGTTTTGTCACCTAAGGTCAAGTGGCATTACCATGCCCTGGCCATAAAGGCTCGTCCAACCTTCACTTACTACAACCACACTATGCCTCTTTATTTAAGGTTTTCCTATAATTTCACCTTAAGCAACAATATATTATAGGCAACTAAGTCCAACACAACCAAGTTAATCCAACACTAGGCACATGTCCAATCGTTCCCTTAAAACATATCAACAATACAATTATACTTAGCAAATACAAAGCATCATAAGGAATGTAAAATTCATCCAAGTAAAGAAACCACAACACATATGTACAAGTGGCAACCCAAAGTGGATGCTTGAATTTTATTTATATGAAGAATATTGCAAGGTACATTAGAGAAGTGTGGCTAAATACATGTGGATCTTTTATAGACAACAATTATCAAAGGAACAACTACATGTAAGAACTGCCAATCCAATCCCTAAGAGAATACATACATATCTCCTATAGGTCCTATGTTCTTCTATTGTCCACTTAGACAATGCCAATTTTTTCTACTACATCAAACCCCAATCTTAACACAATCAAGTAACACTTTCCACCCTTGTGATTGACCAATCACTTGATTGATGAATGATTCCTTAAATATTTTGAGGTGTTATGTTTATATAGTGTGCTTCCCTTCCCTTTTCTTTCTCTAAGGTGTCATGTAGGCCACATCAAATACAAAGTGGACCCAAGTGCCATTTTCCCAACTTCAATTGTGCCACATGCCTATGTTCCCTTCAGTAACTTGTTTGTTGACTAATTGTGTCAAATGTTTTCCTACCCTATGAATGTGTGTCTAGTTATTGTGTACCCAATTATGCGTTCCCAACAACGTGCACTTATCAATATCTTCACAGCCAATGTGCATCTAGAAATGTGTGTCTATCCAACATGCATCAAGCAATGTGTGCCTAAAATACATGCACCCAACCACATGCATCTAGTAATGTGATCCCAATCGACATGAACCCAACGAATGTGTGCCCCATGATTATGTCCATTAGTTGCATATAGTGTAAACTTGTGCATGAATTCTTTCCTACCATCTATTGCAACCCCATGCCATGTAGCGTCCAACCCCTTAGGTCAACATGCCAACCAAGTGCCCAATTATTTTATAAATGCTAGTGAAATTCCTTTTGATAATTTTATCCATCAGGCATTGTGCATGCATGCAGATCAAACGAGGTTATCTACAACAACCCCACTTTTTCTTTCCTCGCCCAGTTATCTTCGCCAAGCCACTGCTCGTGCATCCAATCAATGCACAAGCTACCAAGGTCTGTGGTGCATCTTGTCATCATGCAAGGGTGCCAAAAAATAACTCACCCAAGTATCAAACGTGTGTTGCATTCATCTATTTTTCTTATTGAACACCAAGATAATTATGCAGGATAGATGTCATAATCCCTTTAAGGATAAGGCTTGTTGATGGGTAGAAATGACGCTAGCCAATAGTAGGGGTATTCCCTAGTGAAAAATCCCAATTAGACTAAGCACTATTTGGAATAAGGCACTTATCTGGATTATGTCCCAATAGCTATTAATGATTTGGTTTCTAGCGATTATGGACCGATCCATCGTCTATGGTTTTCTAAACTAAAGAATGAAATGCAACTACTCTATAATGAAAAATAAATATGTCCGAACATGATGATAGTCACAAGAAGTAGGAATATAAACATACATGATTCTATCAATAACATGAATTAGTTCATTGAGGATAGAAACAAGAATATGTGAAAATAGTTGTAAAACCAAAATATTCTAGTATTAAACAATCATTAACAATTATGTATTCATAAATTTAGAAAATACAAATAAGAATACAACAACTACACATAAGAATAGTTAAAAGTGTGAGATACATTCTTACATAATCTCGTTGCTCAAAAATTCCAGCATAAAAGTCCACAATAGGTACACACAAGAATCAGAACTTCCCAAAAAATGGCATAGACAAAAGTTGGCTTCTCCTCATTAAAATTTCAGTAATAATACATAAAAATTTAGAGAGCCAAAAGCCCATTTTCATTTAATCTCCTTCTATTTAATTTTTCTCATGTAAAAGATGAAAGATATGAAAAGTTTCTTTGAATAACCATAAAATTGTTTCCTCTTCCATAAAATTCTCATCTTCCCTCACCTTTCTTAAGGTGTATATTTGTTTATATTTATTTCATATGACATATCTCCAATCCTTTGAGGAAACTCTTATTACATCTGAAATTTCACTTTATCTAAATGGGTAACCCTCAACCTTAAATGTGATCCTCCTTTTGCGATTTTTCATTCAAAGTTAAATATCTAACAAATTTTCTTTTGTAATTAGGAATCACCATGTGACTTCATATAATAGGGGCTCCAGTGGTGCTTCATGCTTCATAGGTATGGTGCATGCCACTTTTCTTTTCTTTGATGCTTTTATCTTTTTGGCGACTTGCACAAGGATTCAAATCTATATTTAATAGTCACGAAATTACTTTGACATTTTCAAAAATAATATTTATGGATAGGAGTGAGTTGGAATAAACATAAGTCGTATATTCTTGTTATGGCTACGAACCCGACGACAAACAATAACGTAAGGTGTCAAACATTTACAAAGACGACCACGTTTCCCTTTGCTTGATGCTTCAACACGTCTATTTGGTTTCCATTGGTGTAATCCTATATATCTTGTTGGAATTATATGACTTGTCTTCACAGATCCATGCCCATCTACTACATTTGGTCGCATCCCTTGGATATGCCTCTAAAAGTTTGGAAAAAAGCACCCTCCTTCCTTTCATAATAAGCCTCCATTTTATGTGAATAATAAAATATAATTCACCATCTTTTTTAATCTACTCGTAAAGCTTTCCTTGTTTCCAATTCAAGAACCCTTTATTAAATATTACCCATTAACTTTAGGTAAAGAATGAATGTATTCTCTTATCTCTCATTTATCATACTTTTAATCATGTTCTTCTTTTTTCATTAACTGAAAATTTCGACACTCCCATAGGTGTCATGTACGTATGGTCATGGATTTTGAACTTGGGTGGGAATAACCATAGCATACTGCCCCAACCACTTAGCCTACAAGCATGTGCTATCTTATGTATTAGGCAAGAGAGATATTTTAAAACTTAAGTATGTGCTCGATTAGAATTTGATAGATGGGATTCAAGTATGTGTTGGGTTAGAATTCAATCACGCGTGGGGCCACATAACTTTTAAATGAGCACTATCATCAACTTCAAGTGGGTGTTATGTATAAAATTAAAGTGAAGGATATGTATAAAATTAATTAGTAGTTAGCATAAAAATTAATTATGTGATCTCTATAAAATCCAAGTGATCATTGACTATTCTGGTCATATACTTAGTAATAGTGTATCTTTTTCAGTTCCAAAAAAAAAAACAGTGATGTATCGCCATGTTAAAAATTAAGTGAACGATTACATAAGTGAGCTTGATTATCCTTTAGACATCACCATATTAGACTTTAACTCTGTGATGAATAGAATGTAAATTAGCGCTAAAAATGATTTGAGTTAGCGCCACATAGGATTTGCAAAATTTAAGTTAATGATATATAGGATTTGAGTTACCGTTATTTAAAAATTAAGTGTGCACTATATTAAAAATTAGGCATGCACTTAATTGACTTAATATATATTGTATTTTTACATTTTATGTACGCACTAAATTAAATTCATGCGCGTTCTATGTTTTTATGCACCGCCTAACTCTTAATTGTTTTTCACCTTAAACTTTAACACAGTGAAGTCTTTTTTAACTTCAATTAGTTATTTAAAATTTTGCTTCATGATGGGGCCTAGCTTTTTAAGTGATGAGGATAGATGACTTGATTCAACAGATAAATCATCGGTGTTCATTTTTGTACTTTCGGATCTCGGATTTGAATTCCAACAATTGCATTGGGTTCGAAATAAAGAAAAAAAAGCAGTTGGCTTAGTTCATTGGTGGAAAATTCACTTTGATTGATCCCCAAATTTATACGCGAAAACATTTTTTAATGGAACTCTAGGCCCTCCTTCTAGTGCCAATTTTGTTGATAGGTAGGAATGACCTAGACCAAAAATGTAATGCTCCATCTATTAAATAAAGTATAATTTTTAAGTACAAATATTAATTAAATAAGAAATTTATTTAGATGCATACTTAGTATTAATTTTGGGGTCACATTAAGATAAGGGGGGATTAGTGCATGGATGAAAAGTGTCATATATGCAAATTAAAGCTTATTTTTTATAAGAAGGGAAAATGGTTTATAAGGGGGGAGGGGAGACTTCATACGGATCTCTCTCTTCTTCTTGGAGGTGGATGTGGTTTTCTAGTGATTTCATGCATGAGGCATGACCAGGGGTTGAGGAGCATGAGGGGATTTTCTGTTGGCAATGAGGATATGTTGGTGCAGCATTTTGGGCTAGCGTAGTTTTATTGATTAAGGTATCATAAGCTCTTAGTCACTAACTAATAGGTAGGTAGGGTGGAGATCCCCACCCCCCCACGTTGTTTTGTAGTGTTTTTGTTAATCCTGGAGCTAGATGTGGGGGTTGCTACTCCAATTAAAAGTAAGTGCCGACAAATATATTTCATTGCAGATTGTACCCCTAGTTATTCCCATTGATCCCATTATTAGTTGTATGGTTAAATTGAAATGATTTTTTTATTATGTATGTCATGTTACAATTATTAAATATATTTTTTGGTAGAGTAAATGATTTATGGTGTAAATTTGTACCTCAGTTATGTGTAGATAAAGGTTAGTAATTTATTATTTCCTGGGCATGCATTACATATGGTATCAGATCCTAAGTTAAAATCCTAGGACTTCTATACCCACCTTGTTAGTTTTTCAACATTTAAGCTAGCATTATAACAAGATCTTTTCACTGAGAGAATAACAAGCACAGCATTCACATAAGCACATCACAAGAGACAAGAGACACAAAGATTTTAGGAGGGGAAACCATAAATGGAGAAAACCCCTCAACTTCCTCTAAGATAGTATCACCACAAGATGTGAACCCAAAACAGTAAGATGACCTCCCTTCACAATAGCAGCATTCTGTCTTCTGTCTAACCCAAGAATTTCCTTCTCCAAAAGTGCGCCCCACTTGAGAGAGCAAGAGAGCTAAGTCACAAGTGATAAATAGAGAGACTCTCACTCTCTATTTATATTCTTCCGTTGACTTGAAGTGCACTCAACCTAATAATTACTACTCGAGCCTACACCTTAATTAGTGTATAATAACTCAAGTGCCCCTAAACTGTGGGGACTTACCCAATGACTTGATATGACTTGTTTACATTATAATCCTCCCGATCGGAACATCGGGGCATGACCACATGACTCAAATACATAATAGAAACATCCCGGAATAAACATCGGGTTACAATAATATAAAATACATAGAAGAATACATTCCGAAGTTACATATACATCAACACTCCCTCTTAACTAGGAAGGTATTCTTTCGACACAATTTTTCAGCACTGGTCTTCTTCTCTGCATCAACTGGAACATCTTCATCTTTGAGTCATCTTCATCTTCAAGTCATCTTCGTCTTCAAGTCATCTCTCGATATGGATCATCATAAAATGGCATCACTGGATCTAGATCATCACCCGATCTGGATCAACATCACTGGACTGGATCTGGATCATCACTCGATCTAGATCACTACTGCTGGATCTGGATCATCACTCGATATGGATTTCTCGGAGTCATCATAACTGGATCTGGATCATCACTCGATCTGGATCTCCACTGGTCATCATCATGTGTATACTATCTCGTCATCAGAAGTTCTACAGAGCCAGCCCTTTTTCATGCTGGATGTACCATCCACTCAGAGCTAGTCCTTTTTCATACTAGATGAGCATTCACAGAGCCAGCCCTTTTTCATGCTGGATGTGGCATCCACACAGAGCTAGTCCTTTTTCATACTAGATGTATCTTCTCAGAGCTAGTCCTTTTTCATA
>LPNX010903117.1:0-92516 GCA_001517045.1 Pseudotsuga menziesii | reverse complement strand
AGTTAGTTTATTGTTTATTATAATAAGGTAATGCTAAGCTAGGTTTTAAATAAAGCCTTAGGTCTGCACTAGTATTTATTTAAACATGGCTCTGCTGACAAGTGAAACCTGTTAGTAGAGTATGTAGGCCAAAGAACAACTATGTAAATAAATATTAAATTAAACCTACTTTGTAGAAGTCATATGTTTAAACAGTATATATAATACATAATAAAAACTAAGGGCATAACCCTTTATGGATATTTAAATACATGAATTAAGTTTACAGAAGTGAAATAGACAAACAAACCCTCATTAAATATATCATAGGAAATAAGTTACAGCCTAGAGTTAAAATTTAAAATGTTAACCCTAGAGGTTTTAAACAGAAACCAAACACTTAGGGTTAAAATATATAATGTAAACATTTGCATAATCTGACCAACAATTATTGTAGAAAAGGGGAATAAATAGTCAAGTACCTCATACATGTAAATTTGAAACTCCTTTAATGGATGAAACCTGCACACTCAATTACCCAGCATTAACAATCGTAGGAAGCATTAGAGGAATTTTGGGGTCTAAAATGGGCCTCCTAAGGAAAATAATAAAATAATAGTTAAAATAATAAAGTAATGGTTAAAATAATAAAATAATATTAATTAATTTTGGAGGAAGAAAGAAAAAAACTACTTTTTGTGTTCGTATTTTCGACATATCTCCCTGTGTTTTTACTCAAATTTCAATTGGGAGAGCTCGTTGGATGTGGAATTTGATTCTGCATCCAACAAGTACCCACACTACATACTTTTGACGGACCCCGCTACCCCAAAAACAAGAAATACCTGAAAAAATGTGATGATGACATCATCATCACGTTTTTTCAGGTATTTCTTGTTTTTGTGGTAGCAGGGTCCATCAAAAGTATGCACTGTGGGTACTCGTTGGATGTGGAATCAAATTCCTCATCCAACGATCACTCCCAATCGAAATTTGAGTAAAAACACAATGAGATATGTCGAAAATACGAATAAAAAAAGTAGTTTTTTTTAATGACAAATATGCCAATTCAACCATTATGGTTGACTTATTTTATTGAAATTCTATTGGTTCTTGAATTCCAACTCACAAAAACTTATTTTGGCACATTTTCTTATAAGGCCCATTTTAGACCCCAAATTTCCTCTAATGATATGTCCTCTGTACTTAATGACTGAATCACTTGGGAACTACCTCGTTCCACCCAACCATGATGCAGAAACATTCCCAGTTTCAATCCAGATCCCCCCGAGCTGGTTCCAACATGCAAGTAGCTTAGAGTTTCCTATACTAGTATAGGAAACTCTTAACATCATTGCATGTTGGATTCCCTCATATAACATGGTAGTTCTTCAGTACTTGATGAGAATACATAAATTCAAAATTTCATTTAATCACTTATAAATAAGTCTTATGAGATCAATATTTTTCTGGAGTTGTTTTCACTCGAGAATCATTAATTCTCTTCAGTAACTCCTAGCACTTACCAGAGCCCATAATCAATGCTAAAAACATGGAATTACAAACTTAGGGCTATTCCAGAGCTCTTCGCTCAACACTAATTCTAGGATGTACTTGTACAATACACCTAGGGATACACTGGCCAAGGATCCGCTATTCCAAAGCTTATGCTCAACATCAACATGGAAGGCTCTAGGGATTATGCCCAACACTTCCAATTTTTCTTTTCATGTGTTCTAGAGCCTCATGGTCAACAGAATATATAATTCCCATGTGCTTAAGAGCTTCTTGCTCAACACAACATCAGTTACTCATGTGCTCCAGAGCTCCTCACTTAACACAAAACATCGCATCAATCATGTGCTTCAGGGTCCCCTCCTAACACAAAAAAGCATATATATATATCATCAATAATTATCTTGCATCGAATATATAAAACAAATCATCATGTCCATATGGAGTGGGATCTTCGACCAAATATATCAAAATAAAACATCAAGATAACATCATAATCAATAGGCTCATCCCTATAAGTGTTAGGTAAAAAATTCAGGATATTACAGCCTCATGGAAGCCTCTTACATATTCCATATACGCACGGATTAGATTGATTTTACACCATCAAGCTCTTTGGAAAAAATATTCAAGACCACGGAATTATTGCTACGAAATAACGTGTAGTCTCCACTCTATAAACTAGTGAAAAATTGTGTCATGAATATTAGAAGCACACATACTATGTTATATTATCATCAATATTCACCACCCTGCACAAATCCCTTATTTAAAACTTAAAAATGTAGCAAATATTTCTTAGGATTGATTTCATATGCTTGAGCAACAAACATAAAAGGAAAAATGTAGACAAATAAAATCTTAGATAATCAATGCAATTGAGAAAACTTAGAAGAGACCCAACTTGATGTTGTTGTTTCTTACTGAAGTGGAAATTACAATTTGGCATTGGAAAAATAGAATATTGATAAAGTAAATAACTGATTTTGTTTATACTGCTTAACTTGAAATAGTCCAATAATTTTGGAGAGAATTTAAATAGCTTCATCCCTTTAATTAAATATACCTTGGTGGAACATTATATGTACATCGTCGTTTTCATTGCATGGATGAATTGTACATCATCATTCTATGAGGACAAAGGTACATATAGAAATATAAGATAATATATTATCTAAATTTCCTATTTCCACACTTTTAAGAGTCCTCCTTCATTATCGGTAAATATAAATCATTCTATACCTATTCCCGCACAACTCTTCTTTGTTGTGGAAAAGAGCCTACATCTCTCTTCAAAATGGTACAAAAAATAGAGATAATAATAAATGCATAGATATAATTATTATTCATTATAAGTTCTGCAACACATAGGAAGTTAATTTATTATTATTAATGACGAATATTTTTTATTGTTTTCACTCCAGTCCTAGTGATATATGATGTGATAAATTTGTATGATATGTAAGAACTTGTGATAGATTTTCCCATATTACTCTGGTAACTAATAGACGTAGACACTATTATCTAAATTTGCGCACATAAAAACTGCCTTAGCTTTGCCATCATCTACACCACAAAAGGAAATAAGGCTTGTGGACCTCTTAATAGAAACAAAACAAAACAAATAAATAATGACTACAAAATTTTATGACCCTTTTCCCAACAATGGAAAATAATTATAATCCCATGGAAGACATCATTTGTGGCGTTGTACAGGGATTTTGAGATCGATTCTTATGAGTTCCCTGGAAAGACAAGATGTGAGTCTAATGCCTACAATTGGTGAGAAGGGTTGAATTACAACAAGCTCAACACAAATAAAATGAGGTTATACAAATGGGTGAGAATGAATCCCATCATTTTTATTATTTTCAGGTCAGGTCCAGAGGTATCCACAACTTCCTACGAAGTGCACTATCTACTTCTAATTAGTCTTTCTTAACATGGATATGGTGACTTTACTGAAGATGCGGAAAAATTGAGCACAAAGAAGTTTTGAAAACATGGAAAGGAATATTAGAAAACAAAAACACTAAACATTATCCAAATACAAAATATTAGCGTCCAGATTTAAACAAAATTTAAATCATGTATATACTAGACATATACACTTAATAAATAAAGTCAAATAGAAGTCATGCATGTAGACCATTGTAACAATAATAAACATGCATGTCAGCACAATGTTCACATCGTAAATATCCAACCATCCACTATACCGATTGACCAGACAAGACTTCTCGCTAACCATTCTCCCAACAATGCTTGAAGGAAAGAAGAACAGTCCAATTCAACCACAAATGTCAAAGTAAAAAAACAAATACAATTGGTATTTAAAATCTTCTAAGAAAGAAAAATACTCAAATTGAAAATGTTTGGCTACTGGAACTTATTTGGGATTCCTTTGAACCAACAGATATAAAAACATGATCATAGATTTGTAAAAAAACAATAAGCTTGGGAGATGAATTCTAGGCCAACGAAATCAATAATCTTGAAAAGATAATGTGGACAAAACACAAATTCAAACAACCCCCCTTGTGGGATGGAGTACCCTTTCTCACCATTCATGCAAAGAGTTGACACCAAGTAATGATGGTATGAGTTACCACCCATACTAGTGACAAAAAGAAGAATGCATAACATTATATCCATAGTTGGTGATGAAAAGACCTCAAATATTTGTTTAACCTAAAAGAAACTCATAGCTTCAAAAGTGTAAACAAATGAAATAAAAAATGGCATTGTGTATGGATATACTTCTAGAATATTGATGAATAAACAACACTTGCATAAAAACCATATCCATAAAGAATATAATTGATATCCATGCGAGAGGAGGCTTCAGGAAAACATAGTCGAATTTATACTCATTTTATCGAAATTTTGAGAGGATTGCAGTGGTGCTTTCTTTCTTTACTATTGACTAACAGAAAAAAGTGGCGGTTCCATAAACGTATCTATGTAAGCTTTGAAGACTTAATAAGATCGAATTTCTCATTGGAAGTGGCCCAAAGATGTAGGCGAGGAGTGGTGAAATATGATATCATATGTTGTATATCAATTTCATGGTTTTCATATTGTTTATGTGATTCTGTGTGTGTTTTAGGCATTTAAAATTTCATTTTTAAGCCTTTTTATGAGTTTTTAACATACAAATTTCACATGCAATTTATATGTTTAGAAAGGATGCTAAAATTTCATATCGTCTAGGAAGTCTCTTCATAGCATGGTTCATCAATCTTGGTCCCATAACTAAGATTAAACCATTTCACATTCCTCCTAGGATTGAAGACTCAATCTCTCCGATCTATATCAATTTAGGCTATGAGGACACCTATCACCTTCGTACCTACCTAATGGTTCATTCCACACTTGATGAAACATCTCTTCTCTACACATAAGAGGGATACCTTGTGCTTATAGAATCTAAGGAAATTACATTCTAATGAATAAATGAAAATTACTAATATGGTGTCGGGTACCATAGAACATGCACCCCATAATTAATTAAAAAAACTACGTACAACACAACAAGAACAATTATATGCCAAATTTGTGGCCAAATAATGTCTCTAATACTATTTATTAGGATTTAAATTAGCAATATTAAATAAAGAATTAGAGAGAAATAAAATATACATGCAACAATTAAAGACGACACATAATATACCCTAGAAAACCCCTAATGGGGGTTCAGGAGAAGCACCCTCATAGCAAAAATTTAAGAGAAAAAGACTTGTAAAATGTTGTAATTTTAGAGTCAAGACTTGGTCAATAGTGGGTGATTTATGGGCCCATGGTTTTGGGAATCCCATGGTATTTTACCATGGTATCCCCTTGACAAAAGGAAGGAAGTCTAATACGAATGTGTATTGTATTATATCAATGTAAAAGTGATATCTGTGATTGTGTGAAAGAGACTATGAGAGATTGAACAGGAATTGTTGTGGGTGTGCTCCTGGTTGTATCCCTCCATTTTGATAGACAATATAATCAAAGTACTAGGAATTTATATGTGGACATATCCCATCTTGGCTGAACCACGTTATATAGGTGTCTCTCTTATAATGTGTTTATGTGTTTAATATTTGCATCTTGATTATTGTTATTTCTCTGGGATCTTCTTTTTCTAACACTTATATAGATAGAATACGTTGAGCCTTGGGAAAATTAATGAACGATGCGACATAAGATAAAATATCCATATCCCACTGGCACCATACACAAATCCTAAGTACGTCGATGAATCCATTGCCATATTCCAACCAAGTAAAGCAGAAGAAAACTGATGACACCAAAATAAAAACTAAACTATATACAAAATTATACACTAATGTAGAAGGTACCATCCCAATATAAGGGATGAAGCATAGGTATTCTTAAGGTAGAGCCCATTTTTGGGCTCGTTCAGGACATTCGCTTCATAGTATTCTAACTCATCGGCTCATTTATCCAAGACAGTCCCAACAATGTAAGGATCATTCCACATTGGGTTAAATTTGTCTTCCCTTAGTAGTTTACTAGCTTGGTCATATAGGAGGACCAACTGACCCTCACCATATTGTTGGGGATAGATAGACTTATCGTATTGATCCTTAACATGATGTTTATTAGTTTATATGTCCATGTTGTAATTTTAATGTTTCTATTAAGGCTTATCAATGTGTACTAAGTGTTGTTCTAATTATAAAGTGTTAGGAAGGAACTCAATGCCTATCTTCAATGGCAGCATTCCACATTAAATAGGAAGAACAAACTGCACTCCATGAAGTAAATATAATAGTGAGTAACCAGTGGAAGTATTAATTGTGGTTTGGTATTCCCACAGAGTAGGATATAACATAATATTCCAGTTAAACTTGTTATGTCTAATAGTCTTTTTGTAGGATGGACTTAAGATATTTATCGATAGCCTATACTTGGCCATTCTCTTGGGGATAGTAATATGATGAATGATCTTGTTTACAATCTCTTTTGGTATGGTGGTCTTAAACCATTTCTCTCCTATCGAAGGGAGTTCTCTCACCTTAGTGATTAGTGCTTCATCAATGAGAAACTCCTCTTTTCTTATGACTACTTTTGAACCATTGAATGAGAGGGAAAAAGCTTCAGCAACCTACTGATGGAAGCTTTGTATTTTTTCACAGAACTTGTAACAGCCCACCTCATGAAAATGTCTGTAGACCTCTGGATTTGCTTCTAAGTAATTGATATCACCTAGCTTCTTCCTGAGAGCTTGCCCACTCCTCTTCATATTGATGGGTATATCTCCTAGGTACCTACAAAATAGTTTTTAGTCTTGTATACAATATGCTTTAGCAAGCTGCTCTTTTAGAACTAGTTTTTCTTATGGACAAAATGCTAATTTCGAAAAGGAAATTAGATGGAGTCTTTTGGCAATGATTATGAGGGTTTTCTATCATTATGGAGGTTGGGGTCACCAAATGATGATAGCAGCTTGATCCTCTAGATCTCCTTTCCCATGTAATCATAACCTACATCAGCCAGAGTATTCGATGGGATTTTTGATGATCTTTTGGAGAGGTGGAGGGAGACTGAGGGTTTCTAGTTAGATAAGTCCTTTGCCAATTGCATAACGAAACTTTTTATTCATTTCCCCACATAGTCATGTAGCTCCAGGTATTTTCGGTTGTTAATCACGCTCACAAATGATCATTTATCTTGCTGACGTGGTTATATGTGACAGTTTCCTAACCGTTTCCTTATTTTTCCCTTTCGGTGGTTAAGATCCTCTGGGATTTTGTCAGCTAGCCCGAAAATATGGATTTTGGTGGCTAATGAAGTGTTGTCTTTCTTGCTTAAGCCACTGAAATGTTTACCCCGTCACCGTGGTGAAATCCTGCTTTCGGAAGATAATGACCTCATTGAAAAACCTTTTGAACTGTCGAAAACCTATTCTTTCGGTGGTTAATGAAATGCCCTAGCTTTCGCCTAAACTGTCAAAAGTGCTTTTCACCCAGTGCTTATCTTCCTGCTTTCAGTGGTTAGCATATGCGTTGAACCTTTCTCTAATTTTCTAAAAGCGACCCTTTTAGGTGGCTAATGAGTTGTTCTGAGCCTCTCCTAAGCCAGTGAATGTACCTTTCCCAATGCTACTCGCCACTTGCTTTCGGTGGTTAAAACCCTTCTTGTACCTCTCTCTAATCTACCGAAAGCAACCCTTTTCAATGTCTAATGAGTTTTCTGTAGTCTCTCCTAAGCCACCAAAAGTTTTACTTTGACTCTGCTTGCTTAGACTGCTTTTGGTGGTTCACCTTTTCCCCACGTTGAACTGTTTAGCAACTGAAACATAGCTTTTCGATGGCTAATGAGATATAATATTCTTTACCTAAGCCACTGAAAGGTATAACTTGTAAAATTTTCATCCAAATAAAAAACAAAGGCTTTCAAATTGTCAGTCATACTCATATCTTTCATTACACAAGTTTGATTCTTCTTACTATCAAAATAAATTTATTTTGAGAGATAACATCTGGCTCCTACTTGGGGAAGGGAACCTGTAAGTGAGGTCCCAAGAATCCTAAACAAAAATTCCTTTCCCTAGAAGTAACTAAATAACTTAACACTATCATTTACTATTCCATTGTGCATGTAGTTTATTTTGTAAGCAAAAACAACCTACTATCTACTAATTTACAATAATAAGGCCTCATAGCCTTAAATAAAGTAGAGTTTCAAAAACCGCCCATTCACTAGGCCATCAAATACCTCTTCCCCTTATAGATTGTGCAATTTTAAGGTGTTATTCTTATGTACCTAGGCTATCACAAAAGGGCCAATCCACAAGGAGTCAAATTTTCCATTTTTTCCCTTGTCCTATCTGACATCATCCCACTTGAGGACCCAATCTCCAACCTGGAAGTTGTCTACTTTTTCTCTTTTGTCAAACATGCCCTTTATCCTCTGTTGATGAGCTTCTAATATTCCTATAAATTTCTCTTTGATTTGCTGTAACTCCACCAAGTACATCATCCTCCTCACCATATCATTTGGTTGATCTTCCTCTTCCTGAAATAACTTTGCCACTGGAAGAATGAGCTGGATAAGAAAAATGGCCTCAATACCATAAATTAGCTTGAATGGATAAGTCCCTATGGATCTTTTGTCTGTTACCCTATCATCCCATAAAGCAAACTTAAGATTTGAATCCCATCTTTTCTAATTTGTCTCCAACAGTTTTCTGGTGATCCTGACTAAAATTTTGTTGGATGACTCAGCCAGGCCATTGCCTTATGGATAATAGGATGTGGAATGCACCATTTGAGTTCCCATTGACCACACATGTTAACTAATGTCCCAACTTTAAAAGTTGGTGCATTATCAGTTACTAAACTTACTGGGCATCCAAACCTACTAAAGGTATTATCATATAAAAATCTCATGATGACTTGATGAGTGGCATTCATGGTGGGTACTGCTTCTATCCATTTGGTAAAGTAGTTAGTAGATATTGAGATCCATTTATGCTATCCACTAGAAGATGGACTTATTTCACCTATGAAATCTAGACCCCATTGCTGGAAAGGCCCGTTCACCACAATAGGACTGAAGGGTAATTATTTGAGTTGTTGCTTCCCTATAAATATTTGGTGTTGGTCAAAAAGCCTTACAAAAGTGCATACATCAGCAAAGAGGATTGGGCAATAGTATACTGCTCTTAAGATCTTGTGGGTTGTAGTTTTCCAATAGTGGTGGCCCCCACATGTGCTGGAACGAAAGTGATGCATGACCTGCTCTGCTTCCTCTTTATCTAGACACCTTAGCAAAACTCCAGACTGGTCTTTCCAGTACAGCAGTTTGTCAATTATGCAAAACATAACAGATTTTAACTTAAGAGCTCGTGCTTGGTTAGGAGTGAGATAAGAAGAAACTTCTAATTTTTGCAAAAAATTGAATAATACCTAAGTAGCACTCACATGAAGATATGTTTTCATCTACTGATGGAATTTCCTTCTGATCTTGATATACTTCTGCTGCTACCACAGTCTACACCTTTGTTGTTTTGACACATGTGAAGTCTATTCCCATCAATTCACAGTTTTCTTTGGCCATCAGTTTGGCAAGAGCTAGTCCCTTCACCATCTTAGTGGGTTTCACCTCTATATCAAACTCAATGAGCTTGAAAATCCACTTAGCTCTCTTCCCATCAATGTCAAGCTGAGTCAAAACATCCTTCACAGCAGCTGAAGGGACATATGCAAGGACCTTGGCATGGAGAATATAAATTCTCAAAGTCTTGAAAGATTTTATGAGAGCATAATCCTGTTTCTCAATTAGATCATATTTCAACTCAGCATCTCTCAAGGTTTTGCTGAAGAATGCAATTGGATGATCAAGACCCTCATCATTTTTTTGTAATAGTACAACTTCCACTATGTCATAGGATGCAAAAGAGAAAATGTAAAAAATCTTGGTGTAGTCAGGACTAATCAGGGTTGGGGCCTCCATGATAGTCATCTTAATGTCTTCAAAATAGTTTCTTTCCTGGTCAATCCATTTTATTTCTGCCTCTTTTTTTAGCATGAGTGTTATATGCTTTACCAGCTCAAAGATATTAGGGATGAACCTCTTAACAAAGTTTATCTTGCCTAAAAAGGACTGAATATCTCTTTTTGACCTCGGTATTGACAGCTTCTAGATAGCTTCCACCCTTACCGGATCGATCTTTACACCTTCAACTGAGACTATGTGGCCTAGGATTTTTCCTTCACTGAGTGCAAAATAGGACTTATTAGGGTTAAGTGATATTCCATACCTTTTGTACTTCAGAAATACCTTCCTTAAATGTTGCAAGTTGTCATGATGGCTGTGAGAGTAAACTATTAGGCCATCCAAAATATATGAGCACAAATTTATATTTTATCCCTACGAAAGCTAGGTCCATGGCTCTTTGAAAAGTAGCCCCATCATTTATTAACCCAAATTGCATTTTAGCATACATGAAGGTGCCCCAAGGGGTGGTAAAGGCAGTCTTATCTTGGTCATCAGGGTGCATAGCAACTTGTTTGTATCCAGAGATGCCATCCAGGAAGGACATAACACTAGCCCCTAAGACTTTCTGCAACATGTGTTCCATCTTGGGAAATGTATAGTTGTCTTTCTTGGAACACTTGTTCAAGTTTCTAAAATCCACAAACAACCTGATTTCCCCATTCTTCTTACTTACCACTACTAGGTTTGCAGTCCACTTGGAATACCTGAGGGGGGTTATGATCTTAGCTTTGAGGAGCTTATGGATTTCTTTTTCAATTACTGGTAATAGAAGAGAACTGATGGATCTAAGATTTTGCTTGAAAGGGATGGTGTCCTTCTCCAAAGGAATCCCGTGCTAGATGATGTTGGTTTCATAGGTTTTTAGGTCACTAAACTCCCATGCAAATACATCAGAAAACTCTTTTACCAGGCTCCAAAAATTTTCCTTCTAATCAACAGTCAATTTAGTGGACAGATTTATCATTTTTGGATGGCTTTGGCTACCTATTTTTTGCTCTTAGACAATAGCATCTACATCCTTTTCGAAAGGCCTAAAAGGGATGTCATTGTGATCAAACAACTCTTCTAGTGGTACTAGACCTTGAGGTATGTAGTTTCTAGGTAATTGGACAATGTTTTGATTAGCCACTTTATATTTCAAATTGAGCTACTTGGATTCCTCCATGTTTAGGTTTTCCCGGTCTATGTGCATATCAAAGAACTCATCCACTAGTTGAAGGAATTTACCAAGATCTTCATCATTCTCAAACACCTTCCAAAATTTGAAATTATTTGGCAGGGAAGGTTTGTACTTAGCCTGAACATCATAGCTGAGCTTAGGAGGTAAAGGAGGAATGAACAGACTTGCAGAGACAACCAGGGAATCGGTCAGGTGATTCAAAGCCCGAGGTATATATGGTAGTTCAAAAAGCATAAAGGAATCTCTGAGTTTCCATATCTCATCCTTGTAGGCCTTTAGTGTGATGTTTTTTGTCTGAAAAGTGTTGTTGACCTGTTGTATAATGAGGTTTACATCTTTAAAAATCCTCATGCACATGATCCCCATCTCCTTGGAAGCTTTAAGACCTAGTAGTAAGGATTCATATTCTACTATATTGTTAGTGGTTTTAAAATCAAGCTTATAAGATAGATGAATGTTTTCCTTGGATGGGGAGATCAATACTACACCTACGCTTCTTGAGCTTTGAGTGCTATCCCCATCAAAAGACATGTTCCATATTGCTGTGGTCACTTCTTTGGGCTACTGACAGGTGGGATTAGTGAGCTGAACTGGTGTTTGTTGAGAATTATCTATTTGCAAAATGTATGACCCAAAATTAGTGTCCACTACATAGATGGGGTGATTCACTTAATTGCTCTCCTTGCTTATGATGTATGCCGACTGATTTTCCTGGTACAGCCTCTTAGTCTCTCCTCCAAACATGGGGATAGTGGCATATGTAAGATCCATCTGAAGGGTGCCACCTAGCCTTTTTCTCCATGATCGAGATAGCAAGAGACCAAATTTTGGAGGGATATCATCCACTACAATGTCCATCATGATATTTTCGAAGGTAGCTGAGTTAGGTTCACAATGAGGTCTTTGATGAGGCCCAAGCACTTGAATTTTCTAGATTCAAAGGAGAATACATCATGGTAAGGCTTCGTGATGTTGAGGCCAAGCTCATCCATCACAACCTTTGGCATTAGGTTATGAGAGGCTCCTGAATCAAGCAGACAGTTATGGAGGATTTTATCATGGATATTCAGGGATATGTACAAAGGAGGTCATGAGTCCTTTAGGTATTTGATCATGGGGCCTAGGGTTACAACAATATTTTCATCTTACAGGTTAACAAATTAATTGTCAATATGCATCTTTTCCTGAAGAGAATTCAGAATGGAAGACTTGAATGCATCACTTTTCATTAGCTCAATTAATGGGAAAGGGATCTTCAATTTTTGAATTTATGACTCAAGGTTGAAAGAATAATGCAGCCTATCTGGAAACCTCACCTCATGCCATGGAAATTTGATTTGGACCTGATCAGGAATGGCTGAAAGTGTTGGTTTCTGCAATGCTTTGGATATGACAACCCCTTTCTTTCGTAAAACAACGACATTTTTGGCTGGTGCAACAGGTTGCTTGACAGGACCAGCATTCTTCTTGAGAGGAGTAACCAGCCTAGACCTCATATTGTACCCTTCTTGACCATCAATCTGATATATAGCCTCTTCTGTGATTTTCTCATCAATTAGGGCTTCCTCATATTCTGCCTGTGTCAGAAAAGAATAGTCCACCTTATCGTTCATGTAGTGGATGTTGTCTTCCACTTCTCCTTCTTCTTCAATGAATTCTGGCTTATCTTCTAATACAACATTTTGAAATGGAGCTCTTATTCTCTCATCTTCCCCTTGATTCCTCTCCCTTCCGAGAATCTGAACTGGGGGGTTTCATCTTCTATAAGAGATAAAATTAGTGTTTCGAGGAGCAAATTCACCTATCCATTTACCCCTTACAGGTATCTGTCCTTGTTCCTTCAATTTAGACATTTCAGTAGTTAGGTTATCTAATATTTTTTTCATTTTTTCAATCTTGTTTTCTGATGAAGAATACCCAATAGGGTTTGTTGGCTTCTTCTTCATGTCTCTCTTCCCTTTGACCTTTTGATATGCCAAAATGTTTGATTCTACCTCTAGGGCAGCATCCTGCATGAGTGATAAGGAGGCTAACCTCATTTCTTTGAGAAGTAGGAAAAAATCAGATTCAAAGGAATTATCATAAGCTATCCTAGATGAGGTATTAGTGGGCTTGATTTCAGTGGGGATCTTGCTGTACATATTGTTGAATCTCTTGGTGAAGTTGGAGACAGACTGCCCATTTTCTCTTTTCAGGTTGCTGAACTCTATGATATAGTAGAGGTGGTCTCTCCTTTCTCCCCAATTATTTAGGAAAATGCCATCTAGGGCCTCAATGCCTACCACTGATCCAGGAGGAAGTTTCTTAAACCATTTCCTAGCCTGACCATCTAGGCTTTGCACAAAAACCCTATTCCCTACATCTTCTTGTTCTATGTTAATATTCTCAGCATAGCTGTAAAATGCCTCTAGATGTTCTTCAACTATGAAATCCCCTTCTCATATGAAGTTAGGAATATACTTGAGGTAATCTCTAGTAGGAATGGTAGAAAGGGGATTTGACAAATTTAGGGGGGCATACCTAGCTACTAGGATCCTTTCCATTTTGGTCAATTGAGGGGCAGCCATTTTGGAAATGGGTATGGACAGGGTTGAGGAAGGAAACACTGATGAATGTACTTGCTGAGAAGGTGGTGGTGGTAAACTTATCCCAGTGGAGTCACCAGGAATTGCATCTTCACAAGCAGCAGTGCTTGAAGATGCCGAAACCCTAGGGTTTTTTTATGTATTTATAAATTCCTCAGAATTAAGTATTTCAGCAGAAGAAATAATAGCAAAAAAAATTCTTGAAATACCTAATGTGGCTTTTTGTCTAGCACTGCTGGTCTGTCTTAGTAAAGCCCTAGCTCCCCTCAAAATTTCTTCTGGATCTCAAACAGGTGTTGCTGGTGGCCCTTTAGGGTTTGCTCTGGTACTTGGTCTTCTTGAAGCCACCTTATTTCAATGGAGTCACTAGATAGATGATTACAACTAGAATAGTGTCCAAGCTTTTTCTATCATCAAAGCAAGGATCTATGTCGTCTCCCAGGGAAGCTGAGCTTCAGTCTCCTCTCCCTGGAAAATGCGCAAATTTTTTATCACCCCAAGAAACTCTTCTAGGTTGTAGCTCGAGGATTCTTGGTAAATTACAATGTTTTTAGGGTTTTCTAATATGGATCAAGTCAGGTGACCTATATAACCTCCCACTCTCAAGACATGCATGAAGCTCACTCAATTACAAGGCTTTTAGTTACAACTATTCAGAAGTTGACAATAAGGTGCAGGAATGGAGAACTCGTCAGGCTGGCATATTTACATACAAAACATATGCATATAAATGGATAAATCCTAATAAGGATGGTACTTATAAATCAAATCAAATTAACACACCAATAGGATGACAACTATTAGTTATTAATCAAATTAAAAGTAACCTAAATACACATTCAGGCATAAGTACAGTAAAGACAGAGATGAAGGCTGAACAAATCAGAACAAAAGAGCTTATATTCAAGAATGAGAAAAATGAGAAGATAACAATAGTATAGGCTTATAAATCCACGAAGTCGAACCTTTTTTTACAAAATTAGTTTTAGGATTTATATCCTTTTACAAAATATACAGATAATAAAACCTGGATCTGTTTTTCTACAAACATAAACAAGAGTAACAGTTTTTCTGCAAATTAGGGTTTGAAACCCTACCTAACTACTTGTCTAACTATAATGAATATTTAGTTCACTGAATGAGTGTTTAAATAACTGAAGTAATTGCTGGTGATTACTGTTGCTTGTCCTCTACCAGTCAAACCACCAATTTCTCTTTAACAGCTACGGTTGGTGTCTTTTGGCTCTGTTATGTCATAGTGGATCTCACACAGACCCTTTTCTCATGCTTCCCTCAATGCCTTTTATCTTTAGCTTATGTCCATGAACCATCTGTAGTTTCCCAAAACTGGTCTTGTATGCCAAAACTTGCCTTTAAGCCTCTATCCGCTTTTGGTGGTTAAGACGCCAGTCTATCGGAACCATTAACTTCCGAAAGTGGCTAATGAAATGCCCCAGCATCCGCCTAAGCCACCGAAATCCCTCTTTTGCAAAAATTATTAGGTTTTCTTCAAAAATGTCCTTTGAGGCCTATTTTCTCAGCCTTCTTCTTCTGTAGGATTCATGCTAGGAGTGTTAACAACGCCTTTGCTAGCTTCAGGAGGCTGGAGACTAACTGCTGCTTCAGCTGCGGTTGATAAGGCGAGGTGGCTGCTAGGGTTTTCTTTGGATTCCTTCATCTGCAACCTATGGAGCCTAGCCATCCTATATAATCTAGTATTGTCCTTCAGGTATCTTGTGTTCAACCTTTTCAAGAAAATGTTTCTTTCTCTCTGCTCTAAGTAGGACTTGTGTAGTAGCTTGTTCTTCCTGGTCAATGTCTCATTATTTCTCTTTAGTTCTCTTTCCAAGATCTCCAATTCATAAACCTTCCTTGGTAGATGATCGATCTTTTGACTTTTAGGGTTACTGGAGGAATCCCTTTCTATTGGTTCCTCTTGCTCATGTGGTGTGGGGGAGGGAAATGCTTTAGACACTGGTACAATTTACAGAGCTAGGGCTGCATCCTCTTCTTGTTCTTCCTCAAAATATGAATAGGGTAGATTTAAGATATTCTCATGATGTGCTTCTGCCTCCTGACCATTCTCACTGAAGTCCAAGTCCCTTTTTTCCATCTTGGTCTCAGAAGAGGAGGGAGGTTGTTATGTTGCTGCTGATGGGGAAAGGGCCCTCCTCCTTCTTCTCCCACTACTTGGTGTGTTGGATTTCTTGGCAGGAGACTTCCCTTTCTCCTCTGGCTGAAGGCCTATCTCAAATCCATTCCAGAACATAAAATAAGTCCAAGCCATATTTCTTCTCTTCAACAAATCTTGGACCAATAGCTAGATAAGACCGTGGTGGGACATCCTACCAGCAATCTTGGATGGCTGGGATTTTACTTGATGTGCCATCTTCCCTAGACTTATGTGTAAATAAGAGGGCAGATTTAGAGGGATTTTAACTGTGAAGTGATTCATGAGCTTGAAATGGTATATCATTACTCTATTATATCTTCTTTCACAGGTTAAGTAGACCACAATGGCCTTCAGTAGTTCTTTCCAGTTCTCTTCCATCCATGATGATGGAACACTCTTCTTCCATACCATTCCTCTATGCTCAAGCTTAAGGTAAGACTTGAATTCAACCTCTTTTGGTATGGTGGTATTGAACCATTTATTTTCTATGGAAGGGAGTTCTATCACCTTAGTGATTAGTGCTTCATCTATGAAAAACTCCGCTTTTCCTATGAATGCTTTTGAACCATCGAATGAGAGGGAAAAATATTCAGCCACTTGTTGATGTAAGCTTTGTATTTTTTCACAGAACTTGTAACAACCCACCTCTTGAAAAATTATGTAGACCTCTAGATGTGCTTCTAAGTAACTGATATCACCTAGTTCCTGCCTAAGAGCTGGTCCACTCCTCTTCATCTTGATGGGTGTATCTCCTGGGTACCTGCAAAATAGTTTTCAGTCTTGTATACACTATGCTTTAGTAGGTTGTTGTTTCAAAGTTAGTTTTTCTAGTGGAGAAAATGCTAATTTTGAAAAAGAAATCAGATGGAGTCTCTTGGCATTGATTGTGAGGGTTTTCTCTCATTATGGAGGCCGAGGTCACCAAATGATGATACTAGCTTGATCCTCTAGATCTCCTTTCCCACATAATCGTAAACTGCATCAGCCATAGTATTCAATGGGATTTTTGATGATATTTTGGACAGGTGGAGGGAGACTGAGGGTTTCTAGTCAGATCAGTCCTTTTCCAATTGCATAACGACCCTTTTTACTCATTTTCCCATGCAATCATGCAGCTCCAGATCTTTTCTAAGGTTAATCATGCTCACAAATGATCATTTATCTTGGTGACAAGGTCAGATGTGACAGTTTCCTAACCGTTTCCTTATTTTTCCCGTTCGGTGGTTAAGATCCTTTGGTAGTTTATCAGCTAGCCGCCAAAAATCTAGCTTTTGGTGGCTAACAAAGTGTTGTCTTTCTTGCTTAAGCCGCTGAAACTTTTACACCATCGCTGCAGTGAACTCTTTCTTTTAGAAGATAATGACCTCATCAAAAGGCCTTTTTAAGTATCGAAAACCTTTTCTTTCGGTGGTTAATGAAATGCCCTAGCTTTCGCCTAAACCCCCGAAAGTGCTTTTCACTTGGTGCTTATATTCCTACTTTCGGTGGTTAGCATATGTGTTGAACCTTTCTCTAATCTACCGAAAGTGACCCTTTTAGGTGGCTAATGAGCTGTTTCGAGCCTTGCCTAAGCCACTAAATGTACTTTTCCCAATGTTGCTCGCCACTTGGTTTCGGCGGTTAAAACCCTTCTTGTTCCTCTCTCTAATCTACCGAAAGTGACCCTTTTCAGTGGCTAATGAGTTTTCTGTAGTCTTTCCTAATCCACCAAAAGTGTTACTTTGACTCTACTTTCTCGGACTGCTTTCAGTGGTTCACCTTTTCCCCGTGTTCAACTGTTTGGCCACCAAAACATAGCTTTTCGGTGGCTAATGAGCTATAATAGTCCTCGCCTAAGCCACCGAAAGCTATAACTTGTAAAATTTTCATCCAAATAAAAAACATAGGCTTTTAAATTGTCAGTCATACTCATATATTTCATTACACAAGTTCGATTCTTCCTACTATCTAAATAAATTTATTTTGGGAGATAACATAATGTTTTACAGTTTCCTTGCTTTTGTTTTTAATTTGTTTACTAGGACATTAATAGCCACAAGGGTTGGGAAACTATACCATAGTATTGATCCCACCATTACTGTAATAAAGTTTTCAATTAAAGATTTAGAAGGCCATGGGCCTTCCCATATCCTAAGCTCATGGTATACAATGTAAAATACTTAGTCCTAATGTGTGAAGGTATAAGGTTTCCATAGTGTAAAAGGGTATGGTCTTGACCATAGTATATAATATAACTCCTTAGTTGGTTTTCATTACAATGGTGTGACAATTTATAATCTGATATTTCAATGGTTATAATGCAATGGTTTATATGTTATGTGTATCATTCTCGACATAGTTGAGAGGGATAGAAGAAATGATTTGATATGAGCCTATTATTGTTCTGGCTGAGGTTTAAAAGAATTGTACTTTGAGTTGACTTGCCCTAAACATTAGAGTAAATTTCAACACAAAATGGGCCTTTTAACCATAATTCAAATTCCATGTCATCATGTGTTAACCAATGAAATTGATTTAAATTCACTCTACCATATAGGTCTTAAACAAAATTTTAATATAAATTTGGGGATAGGTATCATAAAAAACCTTACTTTTTTTGTTCATATTTTCGACATATCTCCCTGTGTTTCTACTCAAATTTCGATCGGGAAAGATCCTTGGATGTGAAATTAAATTCTGAATCCAACAAGTACCCAATCGACATACTTTTGAAGGACCCCGCTACCCAAAAACAAGAAATACCTGAAAAAATGTGATGATGATGTCATCATCACGTTTTTTCAGGTATTTCTTGTTTTTGGGTAGCGGGGTCCGTCAAAAGTATGTCGATTGGGTACTTGTTGGATTCAGAATTTAATTTCGCATCCAAGGATCTCTCCCGATCAAAATTTGAGTAGAAACAGAGGGAGATATGTCGAAAATACGAATAAAAAAGTAGTTGTTTTCTTTTCTTACTCAAAAATTAATAAATATTATTTTATTATTTTTCTTAGGTGGCCCATTTTGAGTTGAAATTTCCTCTAATGGCATGTCCTGGTTGTGAGTTGACAACGCAGCCAAGCATGCATGTTGGCTTTGTGTTCCCATTCTGGCTGTCCATGTGTAAGGATTTGTTGTTTAGGTGCTTTGGTGGAAGTTTAATGTATTCTTTGTTGTATGAACCCTGCATTATTCTTGTTTTGTCAGTAGGATAGATCGAGTCAAGATATACTCTTGTTAATGGTGAAAATGTAGGTTTCATGGTGTAACCATGACTAGTGTTTGATGTCGAGTACTTGGTTTCTTTGTTGAGGTTGTACTATCCCAAATTTTGGACCTAACACTTATAGGCATGTGTCTATTGCTTATGATGATTATCTTGATGTTTTATTTTATATTGGGTCAAGGACCCCACTGCATATGAACATTATGATTTGTTTTATATATTGGGCGTAATCCAATTATTGATGATATATGTATATGCTTTTTTGTGTTGGGTGTGGACCCTGAAGCACATGATTGATGAGATGTTTTGTGTTGAGTGAGGAGCTTTGGAACACTTGAGGGATTGATGAATTGTGTTGAGCAAGAAGATCTGGAACACATGATTACTTACCTTTGTGTTGAGCGAGAAGCTCTAGAACACATGAAAATATAATTGGATATGTTGGGCATAAGCCCTGGAGACTTCCATGTTGATGTTGAGCATAAGATGTGGAGCATCGTATCCTTGGCCATTGTATCCCTAGGTGTATCATACAAGTACATCCTAGCATTTAGTGTTAAGCGAAAGCTATGGAATTGCACTATGGTTGTAACTCCCTACTATAGGTGTTGAGTATGGGCTCTGGTAAGTGCTAGGGTTTACTGAAAATAATTTAATAACTTTTGAGTGAAAACGACTCAAGAAAATTGTTGATCTCATCATACTTATTTATAAGTGACTAAATACAATTTTCAATTTATGTATTCTCATCAAAGTACTGAAGAGCTACCACGTTATATGAGGGAAATCCAACATGCAAGGATGTTAAGAGTTACCTAACCTAGTAGGACTAAACTATCTACCTACTTAACCTTAATGAATAAGTGTAATTTAGTCGAGGAATCATGGTATATGATGCCCGAAGACAAGTGTTAACAAGTGTTATAATACTATGTATTTTATACATAGTATGTATAAAGAATTAATTATGATTAAATATATAATTAAATAAAATAAAGAAGAGAATCTCCATCAATTATTATTTATTATTAAAGGATTAATAAAAAGTATAATACCTATGAAAGTTTAACTAGGAACTAGTTAAAAGTTTCTCGGTTAAGGATTGAAAATTACCCCAGTAATTAAAAAGTGTTAAATCAAGAAACCAAGGTTTCTTGATTTAACTATCCCTTTGAATAAACAGTGTCTCTACAAATACTGAATCCAAGCAAAGGCTTGAGGGTTCTGATTTTTATCTTGGAGAATTTTTATTCTACCTATTTTTGCTCTCAAGTGTTTTCCTGGAGAATTTTTTCCTGCAAGGAAAAGAGGATTGATTCAGAACTGAATACTAGTTAGGAAGCCCTACCTTTGGAGCTCTACACTACTTGCATGTTGGATTCGAGCTCAGGGGGATCTGGATTAGAACCAGGAACATTTTTGGGTCATGGTTGGGAGGAACATGGTAGTTCCCAAGTGATTTGGTCATCAAAATCAGAGGTCATATCAGTCTTAAATTAATAATGCTGGCTATTTAAAAAGTGTGCAGGTTCATCCATTAAAAGAGTGTCAAGAAGAAAAATTACAGGTACGAGTTCTTAGTATTTCAAGTTCATTTCTAGGGTAAATGTTGGCTACTTTATATAAATTCTCTTTATATATTATTAAACCTAGAAATGATGGTTTTGTCCATATGTCCTAGGGATACATTTCTTAAAATCTAACCATAGACTGTCTATGTTATATTCTATATTAAATGATGGATATGTTAGATGAACGTTTTCAAAATATCTACTAACCCTATGTATTTGATTTTCTATCTAGACACTGCTAGGATTTGTATTCTCTTCAATACTCCCTTGGTTTGTAAATGTTATCATAGGTTTTATATAGCTAGGATTGCATCTTTGAAAGCTTGTTTTATATATTCATTCAATATTCCGAAATTATTACTGTAAACTAGGTAAATCGAGACCTACTATTTATTGCTCATCTATTTTCTCTATAACTCTACTAACATATTACATTTGTCAGTAGAGACATGTTTAGATTATATTTGATTTAATCATTGGAGCAAGATTAAAGAAATAAATATACTAAATAGATACGTTAGGGTATTATTTTCAAACATAACTACTTGATACACACACACACACACACACACACACACACACACACACACAAATAAGGCCATCTGGTATAAACATTTATGAAAACTATCTATACATTTAATTCCAAAATTAAATAACTCATCTAAGACCATTCAAGGTCTTCCATAAAAAGAATATACTAGTATCAAAACTTTTCTTTTAAATTATCAGTGATAGAACTAAATAAACCAAGGAAGCATCGTGACCATCCATGTGGTCCTTTACAAAGCCTTGTTCATAATTCATACAAAAGAATCCACGGTTCTATCCATTTTCCATCTATACATAACCATAAACAAAATTTACATAACTCATCAAACTTTACTATAAGCAAAGTAAGATAATCCATCTTATATAGTAATCACATCCCATTAAAATAACATCAAAATCATATTATAAATCCATATATTGAAAACAGGAACAAGAATCGAATCCTGTGGGCATGCAAGCCAATTTGTTTTTATTTATTAAAATAAATTAATTACATTACATTAAAACCATTCTTTTCAACAGAGGTCGCGACATCGATTCCCATGGATGTCTAGACCCAAGAAAAATCAATAATAACAAACCATAAGAATCATATATACAAAACAAACAACCAAATCCCATAATCATTTCTTACATAGGCCATGCTATACATGAAATCATATGCGGGCTATGGTTATTAAAATACATACAATGCAATCTAAATAATAAATGTAAATGTTAACGTCAAGGTCCGAATACTCTAAACCAATCATGACCTCGACCAAGTTTTAATATAAATACACAGAGTCCATTTACAGGCTAAGAATAACAAATTCCATCGAGGGTGTTTAAAACCCTGCCCTCTACGAAACCAACGAATGCACAACACTCACATAAGTAACGACCTCGACCAATTTTTAATTTAATACACAGTACTACCATTTTAACTCTATGATATACTATTGTAGCAATGTGGGAAAGGATCATGCCATTCACGGCATGGCCTATACCCACATTGTTCGTATGTTACAATACAAGTTAAGTAAAAACATCACACACAAAACATTCAAGTCGGTGAATGCCCACATAAATCCACGATAACAACATAATAACGTAGTGAAATCATGCTATGCACATCATAAGTTAAAACCATGGTGAATCAAATAATAAAAATAGTATGCATCCATTTACACATATCTTGCCAAGCAAACTACACAATCATCATATTAAAATTTATAAACAAGTTTACATAGGCATGCCAATGGGCTAACGCACCATTGCAAGAAATGGTGCATCCCATGGCTAAAACGTCCCTAGCTAAAAACATGATTTGCATAAACAAAAACCAAGTGTGCTATAAGCCCAAACATTCCTCTCTTCACTACTAAACGGTCGAAGTAAAATTTACAAACCCAAATTTATACACAGAACTAGAACTAGAGGGAGTATTACTTCACTCCATGGCCGAAGCCGTTAAGACGTTGTTAAAATCCAAGTCTGTAATCATTATGTCTGAAGGCGAATCTCAAAAACACCACATCAAAACCCACAGCATAAAACCCCAACCAAGCAACAATATATTTGGAATCTTCCCAAGAGATTCGAAAGGTAGTAAGTAGAAACTTACACACAAGCTTACCATGGCAACAATTGCAAATGTTTGGAGCCAACATAAGTAAATCCACGTTTCTCCTCATTCCCTTTCGGAACCTACAAAACACAAGCGAAATGACAGATGAGAAGTATGGCCATGTTATCAAACATTTAACCAAACCAATGTGCAGGCGTATAAACCCAATGAAGGCATACCTCACAGTCTGTAAGTCACCTCCATGGCTTTCCCCCTTCACAGAGCCAAAATACAAAACCCCAAATGACAACACATTACACAACCATCGTGAGCCAAGCCTAAGGGAAGGATACCATGATCTCCCAAGAGCATTGAATGCACCAGATGGAAACCATTAAACCTAACTCTAAACCCACTCTCCATAGTTTAAACATCATTGCATTCATGACACAAACACATAGCATAAACCCTTTTATCATATGGTTTCCATCATATGTTATGTCGCCACCCCAACTCTCTCACAGAGTTATTATGTTACAAGGTTTACATTATGGTAAGAGTTCATTAATACATAGTCCATAGGTGGTGTTAATCCAAGGTGTAATTCCATAAGGCATACATCTTAAAAGTTAAATAAAACACACTTAGGCTTACATCCTTATCTTAAATCCAATAGGAATTATGTTAAGCATGATGCTTAGCGAACATGGCATATGCAATATGACATGTTAACTTATTAACACTCATAAAAACCAAAGGTCTGCTCTCAAGCCAATATAATAACCTGCCAATAAAAGGACATAAGAGATGTTAATAGGTATAGTGAAAATATACATAGAACGTAAAATGTAATAATGGCATATAGAATAATGAATTTACACCATAATAACGAACAGTTAGCGTACATGAAATTTAGCCGTAAGAGATAAATTGACGATAACAACACTTACCAAGTTATAAAACCAAGTCGATAAGCAATGTAACAACTAGCAACAGGTCCTCTAGGATCAAGAATATCAACACACCTTATGCCAGATCCCGTCGCAAAGTAATGAACTGCGTAAGTAAATAAAATATGTTCCTTATTTCGATTGAACTAAGTAATCCTGCATAACAAAGTAACACTTTACCTCTCAAACTGTGATGGGAGAACAAGTCCCACCACTCTGCCCACATTGTTTCCACAAACAAAGTTAAGTTAGGACTCCATAATTAACAAGTGTGACAATGCAGAAAGGACGAAGCACATAAATCCAATGACGACACATAAGCAACAAAAAGTGTAAACATGACACTAAGTAGTAAACATCAGTACAACATCATAAGTAAAATACATTTAAAGTAATGACAGAAATATAAATGATAGAACGTAAGGACAGCTTGCGACTAAACAGAGATACATAAAGTGTACGATAGAGTTCCGTAAGTAAATAATGTTCCATCTAGGTAGTTTTTACTAGCCTATAAATTTTTTTTATTTCAATTTTTTGGGACATTACAAGTGATATTAGAGCCCATTTTCAATACTAGGAAACCTATGGGCGCACCAAGCACTCACATAGAGAAAATAAAGTATGACTATTAAATATGTTATCAACATAAAAAACAATTGTCATTTAATTTTTTTGTGTTAACAGGAATTTTTTACAACACCAAGTCATGCTCGATTGTTTGCACAAGTCTATATTGTGTACTGATAGCCTAGGGAACCAAGTGATGGATTAGGGAATTCCAAAGAAAGTTCATGTAAGACAAATATCTACCTTACAAGAAAATAAATGCGTGAGGAAAGGCTGCAAATTGTTTGTAGTAAACATCCGATACATAGAGTCCGATAGGGAACAACGCATAGAATACTTCCCCATTCTTGAAGAATTCAAGGATTTGTTTCTCGAGGAAATCTCTGGATTACCTCCGAAATGAGACCTAGACTTCTCCATCAAACTTACCCCAGGATTAGTTATGGGCTCCAAATCCCCTTACCGCATGAGTACACCTGAGTTGGTGGAACTCAAACTGCAGTTGCAGGAATTGATAGAGAAAGGGTATATCCGACCCAGTGTGTCCCCATGGGGAGCACCAATTTTGTTCGTAAAGAAGAAATATGGTACAATGTGGATGTGCAATGATTACCGTCAGTTGAACAAAATGACTATAAATAACCGTTACCCACTGCCCTGGATCGATGACTTGTTCGATCAGGTAGGCCCGAGCTAGAATCTTTTCAAAGATCGACCTACGATCCAGATACCATCAGGTATGAATTCACGATGAAGATATTCAAAAAATTGCCTTTCGTACAATGTACAAACACTATGAGTTTGTAGTGATTCCATTCGGGTTGACCACTGCACCCGCTAACTTTATGTGTATGATGAAAAACATATTCAATAGGCATCTGGATAAGTTTGTCATAGTCTTTATTGACGACATCCTGGTTTATTCCAAGAATAAAGAGGAACATGAAGAACACCTTCGTGTAGTACTACAAGTGTTAAGAGAACACCATCTTTACGCTAAGTTTAGTAAATGTGATTTTTACAAACCGCAGATACAGTATCTAGGTCACATTATCTCCGAGACAGGGATAGCTGTGGACCCAAAAAAGATTAAAGCCATAAAGGATTGGCCTAACCCTACTGGTGTCACTGACATTAGGTAATTCTTGGGATTAGCTGGATATTATATAAAGTTCATTGAGAACTTCTCGAGAATCACTTGCCACATGACTCCTTTGCAGAAGAAAGAAAATAAGTTCATATGGACTAGCAAGTGCGAAGAAAGTTTTCAAAGGCTTAAGCAGCTTTTGATGACCGCACTGGTCTTGCAGATTGCAGATCCTGATGGGGATTTCATTGTTTGTAGGGATGCAAGAAAGGAAGGAATGGGAGGAGTCCTCTTGCAGAATGATCACACGATCTGTTACAAATCATGGAAGTTGAAAGAACATGAGAAAAATTACCCTACGCATGATCTTGAGTTAGCAACCATCATCCATGCTTTGAGGATGTGGAGGCACTACCTCATGGGAAGGAAGTTCCTTAAGAAGATAGACAATATGTTTGGCGTATTTATTTGATCAAATGGATTTGAATGCAAGGCAAGCCAGATGGTTGGATTTCCTAAGTGAGTACCATTTCAAGCTTAAGCAGATTAAGGGAAAGGAGAATAAGGTTGCTGATGCTTTAAGCTGACAAACTCACATGATTTATGAGGTAACTTTGAGTAAAATCGATGCATATTTGCATGAGAAGATAAAGTGGCCAACAGAGTTTACCCCTTTTATCTAGATATCCTCAAGAAAGTCCAGGAAGACAGGTTGTTTCAACAAGAAAAAGAATACAAGGTCAACGAATACATACTACTATGGTCCAAGGATCATTTGTATGTTCCAAAAGGAGGGGACCTTTGGTCCAGTATCCTCACAGAATTTCATAGGGAACCCTATTGGGGTCACCTGGGATATCAGAAGATGATATCTATTGTCAAGAGACACTTTTTTTGTCCTAAGTTAAAGGTTGACATTGCAATGTTTATTGCGAAATTCCAGGAGTGCCATCTAGTCAAGGCTGAGCATCAACAGCCTGCAGGATTGTTCCAACCATTTCCCATTCCAGAATGTAAGTTGGAGGTTATTAGTATGGACTTTATCACTGATTTACTAAAAAGTAAGAAGTAAAATGATTCTATTTTTGTGGTCATTGACAATTTGTCGAAGGCAGCACACTTCATTCCTGTAAAATCAACCTACAAGGTCGTGAACAATGGCTGATATATTTTTGAAAGAGATATATAGATTACATGGGATACCCAAGGTAATGATCTCAGATCGACATGTTAAGTTCCCAGGAAAATTTTGAAGATCTTTATTCTCTATATTGGAGACACATTTGAACTTCAGTACTGCATATCACCCGCATGAAGACGGGAAGACTGAAAGGGTAAACCAAATTGTTGAGGACATGCTCTAAAAGTATTCCATGAACAATCCCATGAATTAGGAGGATTAGTTGCATCTTGCAGAGTTTGCCTATAACAATGGTTATCAGGCTTACACCAAGATAAGTCCCTTTGAGGTATTCTATGGATGAAAGTGTAGGACACCGGTTACTTGGGATAGCCCAGTGGATCAGCTCATGTTGTGACCTGATTTGTTGATGGACTTGGAACATTTGGTTACCAAGGTCCAAGTGAACCTTAAGGAAGCAGAAGACCGCCATATAAGTTACACGGATCGGAAAATAAAGGATAAGGATGTTCAAATAGGAGATCATGTTTACTTGAAAGTAAAATCCAAATGAATCTCATTGAGCTTGGGTAGGTGCGGTAAGTTAGCACCTAGATTTTGCATACCTTTTCAAATACTGGCCAAGAAAGGGCTAGTGGCTTATGAACTAGCGTTTCCTGGGCATGTAAGAGTCCACAATGTTTTCCATGCAACTTAGTTAAATAAATATGTTTATGATACTAAACATGTTATTGATTTGTCCTTATTACAGGTGGAACCTGATGGGAGTTTTCCCCTGAGCCTACTCATATATTGGAAAAAAGAAAAGTGCAGCTTCGGAAGTGCACCATGGTCCAATTGAAAGTGTCGTGGAAACACTTTGAGGCTGAAAAATCTACTCGGGAGAACGAGGCCACCATGAGAAAGGCTTATCCCTCCTTGTTTCATGATATTGTTCCAAGTTCCTAGAACACTAGGGATGGTGTCATTCTAAGTGGGGAGGGATGGAATATCCCAAATTTTGGACTTAACACTTATAGGCATGTGTCTATTTATTATGATGATTATCTTAATGTTTTATTTTATATTGGGTCAAAGACCCCACTACATATGAACATTATGATTTGTTTTATATATTGAGCATAAGCCAATTATCGATGATATATGCCTATGCTTGTTTGTGTTGGGCATGGACCCTGAACCACATGATTGACGAGATGTTTTGTGTTGAGCAAGGAGCTTTGGAACACATGATTACTTAGTCGAGGGATCATGGTATATGATTCCCAGAGACAAGTGTTATAATACTATGTATTTTATACATAGTATGTATAAAGAATTAATTATGATTAAATATATAATTAAATAAAAGAAATAAGAGAATCTCCATCAATTATTATTTATTATTAAAGGATTAATAAATAGTATAATACTTATAAAAGTTTAACTAGGAACTAGTTAAAAGTTCATAGGTTAAGTATTGAAAATTACCCCAGCAATTAAAACGGGTTAAATAAAGAAACCAAGGTTTGTTTATTTAACTATCCCTTTGACTAAAACGTCTGTCTAAAAATATTGAAGCCAAGAAAAGGCTTGGGGGTTCTGATTTTTATCTTGGATAATTTTTATTCTGCCTGCTTTTACTCTCAATTATTTTCCTGGAGAATTTTCTCCTGCAAGGAAAACATGATTGATTCATAATTGAATACCAGTTAGGAAACCCTACCTTAGGAGCTCTAAGCTAGTTGCATGTTGGATTCCATCTTGAGGGGATCCGGATTAGAACCAGGAATGGTTCTGGGTCATGGTTGGGGGGAACATGGTAGTTCCCAAGTGATTTGGTCATCAAAATCACAGGTCAGATCTGTCCTAAATTGATAATGATGGTTATTAAAAAAGTGTGCAGTTTCATCCATTAAAGGATCTTGAGGCCAAAAAATTACAGGTATTAGTTCTTAGTATGTCAAGTTCATTTCTAGGGTAAATGTTGGCTGCTTTATATAAATGCTCTTGATATATTATTAACCCTGGAAATGATGGTTTTTTCCATATCTCCTAGAGTTACATTTCTTAAATTCGAACCCTAGATTGTCTATGTTATCTTCTAGATTAAATAATGGATATGTTAGATTAATGTTTTGAAAATATCTACTAAACCTATGTATTTGATTTTCTGGCTAGACTCTGCTAGGATTTGTTTTCTGTTCAATACTCCCTTGAGTTGTGAATGTTATCATAGGATGTATATAGCTAGGATTGCATCTCTAAATTTTGTTTTCTATATTCATTCAATATTCAGAAATTATTACTATAAACTAGGTAAATCCAGACCTACAATTTATTGCTCATCTAATTTTTTTATAACTCTACTGACATATTACATTTTTCAATAGAGACAGGTTCAAATTATAGTAGATTTAATCATAGGAGCAATATTAAAGAAATAAGTATACTAAATATATACCTTAGGGTATTATTTACAAACATGACTACTTTATATATATATAGATAAGGCCATCAGGTATAAACATTTATGAAAACTATCTATTCATTTAATTCCAAAATTAAATAACTCATCTAAGACATTTCAATGTCTTCCATAATAAGAATATACTAGTATCAAAACTTTGCTTTTAAATTATTGGTGACAAAAAAAATAAACGAAGGAAGCATCATGACCATCCATGTTGTCCTTTACAAATGTGTGTTCATAATTCATACAAAGGAATACGCAGTTCTATCCATTTTCCATCTATACATAACCATAAAAAAATTGCATAACTCATCAAACATTACTATAACTAGAGTAAAATAATACATCTTATACAGTAATCATATCCTATTAAAATAACATCAAAATCATATTATAATTCCATATATTGCAAAGAGGAATAGGAATCGAATCCTATGGGCACGCAAGCCTAGTTTTTTTTATTTATTAAAATATATTCATTACATTACATTAAAACCTTGCTTTCCAACAGAGGTCACGACATCGACTCCCATAAATTTCCATACCCAAGGAAAATCCATATTAACAAACCATAAGAATTGTATGTACAAAACAAACAAACAAATCCCATAATCATTTTTTACACAAGGCCACGCTATACATCAAATCGTATGTGGGCTGTGGTTATTAAAATACATACAATGCAATATAAATAACAAATGTAAACGTTAACGTCGAGGTCTGAAGACCCTAAACCAATCATGGCCTTGGTGAAGTTTTAATATAAATACACGCAGTCCATTTATAGTTTAAGAAAAACAAATGCCATCGAGGGTATTTAAAACCCTGGCCTCTACGAAACCAACGAATGCACAACACTCACATAAGTCACGGACTTGACCAAGTTTTAATTTAATACACAGTCCTACAATTTTAACTCTATGCTATACTATCATAACAATGTGGGCAAGTCTCATGCCATTCACGGCATGGCCTATACCCACGTTGTCCATATGTTACAATACAAGCTAAGTAACACCGTCACACATAGAACCTTCAAGTCGACGAATGCCCACATAAATCCACCATAACAACAGAATAACGCAGTGAAATCGTGTTATTAGCATCATAAGTTAAAACCATGGTAAATCAAATAATAAAAATAGTATGCATCCATTTACACCGAGCTTTCTAGGTAAACTACGCAATCGTCATATTAAAATTTATAAACAAGTTTACACAGGCATGCCAATGGGCTAACACACCATTGCAAGAAATGGTGTAGTCCATGGCTAAAAGGCCTCCAACTAAAAACATGATTTGCTTAAACAAAAACCAAGTTTTCTATAATCCCAAACGTTCCTCTCTTCGCTGCTAAACAACCCAAGTAAAATTTACAAACCCAAATTTATACATAGAACCAGAACAAGAGGGAGTGCGACTTCGCTCCATGGCCGAAGCCATTAACACGTTGTTAAAATCCAAATCTCTAATCATTATGTCCGAAGGCAAATCTCAAAAACCTGATAGCATAAAACCCCAACCAAGCAACAATCTATGCGCAGGCTTTGCAAGAGGGACTAAAGGTAGCAAGTAGAAACTTGCACACATGCTTACCGTGGCCACTATTGCAAACATTTGGAGCCCATTGAAGTAAATCCATGCTTCTCCTCATTCCCTTTTGGCACTTGCAAAACACAAGAAAAATGAGGGATGAGAAGTAGGGCCACATTATCAAACATTTAACCAAACCAATGTGTAGGCGTATAAACCCAACAAAGGCATACCTCATAGTTTGGAGGTCGCATCCATGGCTTTCCCCCTTCACAGAGCCAAAATTCAAAAACCCCAAATGACAACACATTACACAACCATCATGAGCCAAGCCCAAGGGAAGGCTACCACACTCTCCCAAGAGCATTGAATGCACCACTGGAAACCATTAATCCCAACACTAAACCCACTCTCCATAGTTTAAACGTTGTTACATTCGTGACACAAACACATAGCATAAACCCTTTTATCATATGGTTTCCATCATATGTTATGTCACTACCCCAACTCTCTCACAACAGTATTATATTACATGGTTTGCATTATGGTAAGAGTTCATTAATACATAGTCCATAGGTGGCTTTTTTCCAAGGTGTAATTCCATAAGGAATACATCTTATAAGTTAAATAAAGCACACTTAGGCTTACAGCCTTATCTTAAATCCAATATGAATTGTGTTAAGCATGATTCTTAGCGAACATGGCATATGCATTATGCCATGTTAAATTATTAACCCTCATAAAAACCAAAGGTCTTCTCTTAAGCCAATATAATAACCTGCCAATAAAAGGACATAAGAGATGTTAATAGGTATAGTGGAAATATACATAGAATATAAAATGTAATAATGACATATATAATAACAAATTTACACCTTAGTGTATAGGAAATTTAGCCATAAGAGCTAAGTTGACGATAAAAACACTTACGAATTTATAAAACCATGTTTATAAGCAATGTAACAACTAGCAGCAGGTCCTCTAAGATCAAGACTGTGAACACACATTATGCCAGATCCCGTCACAAAGTAATGAACTGCGTAAGTAAATAAAAGAGGTGTCTTAGTTTGATTGAACTAAGTAATCCTGTGTAACAAAGTAATACTTTACCTCTCAAACCATCATGGGAGAACAAGTCCCACCACTCCCCCCACTTTGTTTCCACAAACAAATTTAAGTTAGGACTCCATAATTAACAAGTGCGACAATGCAGAAAGGACGAAGCGCATAAATCCAATGACGACACATAAGCGACAAAAGTGTAAACATGATACTAAGTAGTAAACAACAGTACAACATCATAATTAAAATACATTTAAAGTAATGACTGAAATATAAACGACAAAACGTAAGGACAGCTTGCGACTAAACAGAGATACATAAAGTGTATGATAAAGTTCCGTAAGTAAATAATGTTCCATCTGGCTAGTTTTTACTAGCCTATATTTTTTTTTATTTCAATTTTTGGGGACATTACAAAGGTGTTTTTGTGCCTTCTCATGGTGTTCATGGCCATATATAGCTCGTTGATTCACTAAGGCACCTACTCCATTTCCTTCCATCCTTCACCAGGGAAAAGAAAGGGTTTTAGTTATACAGGTTGTAAATTGAAGTTTCTTGATTTTTAATGAATTATCTGTAACTAAAAATTGTATTGTTGTTTTGGGTAGGAAGATGAGGGATAAGGGTCTTCTCGAAGGAGCTGACCTCTGATATCTCTACAATTCACTCTAGGTAAGGGTAAAATGTATAAATTTGTACATTCAATTTTTTTACAAGGTTTGATTACATGTTTTACTACCACGAAATTTTTTGTTGTAGGTTGAAATGCTGGCAAGAAGGTTACATGGTCATCTCCTCCCTGGAATGCATCTTAGAATTCCTTAGGTAAGAAAATGAACCCTATCCTTTTTATTATTTCCATACGTTTTGAATTGAATCAATGCACCCAGTGTGGCATAAATCATAAAATGGTTTGTTACAGGTACCTAGGCCTAAGCTTAAGGATCCGAGAGGATAGGAACTCGAACTCTACACAATATAAGTGTTATGTGCTTTGGGTTCCACCCCCAAGGGGTTTATGCTCTGTTTACAAAGGGATTTTATATCCTTTTTGCTTCATAAATGGTTTAAGTGTATTATGTTTAAATCTTTGGTTTTTGCATGTTACTGTGGGTGCCATCGTAGATGGTCTGACCTGCACATCATTCACTCTATTATTTGAAGTTTAAACCTGGGTTTTAAACCAAAGTGGAATCCATCGTAGATGGACTTGCAGCCACACTCTATACAATGTGATTTTTGTATAAATAAATGGAAATTACCCTTAGGATCTCTGCTGCAAAAATAATCAGTCGTTATTGTTTTATTTATAGGCTTCTATCCTTCGATGGTATTACAATCACATATATGTTTTAATTATAACTTTTTATGATTAAAACCTTAATCCTTGTTCATAATGGAAGTACGCAGACATAGTAGTATTTATGTTAATACTAACCCATATGAGGTTTTTGTTTGGTTTATACCGCACCAGTTTAACTATTGTATGTGTATCTTGTTTTAATCTTTTGTATACCAATGGCATCCATGACAATGGCATTATGACCATAGTTATTTAACTTATTTAATGCTTATGTGGCTAGTTGATTCTTGTGACTTATGTGGAATGGTTTTGATATGGAAATCGTAGTTTAGCAGTGAGTATGTATGACTGTGATTTGGTTTAGATTTAAACAAGATTTTTTTGAATGTAATCTTTAACGCTTGGCGGGCATCATAGATGGGATTACTACCGGTATTTGGAATGAATCACTTGCATATATAATTTGTTTATTTTGTAGATTTATATGATTCCCATAAATCTTGTTATGGTTGTTAACATGAGATCCATGAAGGATTGGTTCGATAATTTATATATTAGTTATGATCTTCTTGAAGGGGATTGTTCATATAAGATCTATATTGTATATTTATATAACTCTACGACTGTAGATGAATACAATTCTAGGATTAGTACTTAGCTAGATTATAAACTGTAGAGTTTGTATATCCACATGCTAGTTCATAGTCGTTAAATCTTGGTTTATTTACTTAGATTTCCTTGTCTTCGTTCAGATTGTAACCTGTTTATTATTTAAACGTTTAACTATTGCTATTCTAGTTTAGAAAACATATTAATTCTACTAATGAAAATAAATTAAAACTAGATCTACAACATAGGAAAAGAACATATATAATTTTTTATGGTATTGCATATTTAAGTAATAATTTAATTCTTCGATCATATAATCATTGAGAAATTCCTAACTCGGGTATGAATGCCCAATTTAAACATCTTTCATAAATACCATTTAACATTCGAAGATATAAAATTATTTAGGATTTATACCTAACTTAATAAAATCAATACAAGTTAGTTCACTATTCAATAAGATTAAGTAAACCATTTCTAATTAATGACTATCGTTATAATTCTATATGAAAACATAAAACAACCTACTATATATGAAACATAGAGAAATAACCTAGAACCACTATTTGGAAAACAAGAATGGAATAATCGTTCTTCCCAACCAACTCCCATAGATGCCAAGATACTTTCTCTAGAACCCTTGAGCATGTTCGCTGAACCACAAGAGAAAAATCAACTTAATGTGCCATCTATTGCATTATTAGATTGAGTCTTGATCCAATGCTAGCCTTCTTCTTGCTAATGGAGATACTATTATAAAGTATTTTTCCTACGACTTGGTCATTTATGAGCCTCCTGCTCTTTCGCACTCAACTAGGAGTTGTGGCCTGGTTTTGGGTAGGATTCCTCCCTCGCCTTAAGCTCTCACTCAATAGCTTCATCCACTTTTCTTTTCCTCTTGTGCATCAACAAAAACTATTCAACAACTCTTCCACTTATGTCCCCTTCTATATCTTTTATTAATAAATAATAATTCATTACAAAATGTTTTATTTTTGACTTCCTCTCAAAAATATTTAAAATAATAAATAAAGTATTTTCAACAAAAATTAATAATAACTTATTAATTTTAGGTTCATTACATACACCTCCCCTTAGAGCATATCACCGTCCTCGGTGTTAGTAAGTTTCTTCTTTATTCCTTCATTTCCTCACCTTAGAATAGGACTGGATATGCATCCTGCATAACACTTTCCAATTCCCGAGTAGATTCTTCCAGACTAAGGTGCTTCCATTGCACCTTGACTTGTCCGATGGTACGATTCTGTAGTAAAAGTTCTCTCCTATGAAGAATTCCCTCTGGCCCCACCTGGAAATATCCTTTGAGTTACACCTAGATAACATTCCAATCGATCACATGAGTAGCATCATGAATATATTTCTTTAAAATGGAAATGTGAAAAAAATTATGTACTTTATTAATGGATGCTAGGAATAACTGGTATGCAATGGGAACTACTTTAGCCAAAATTTCAAATGTCCTAGAATACCTGGGTTCCAACTTTGAATACTTTCCTAAACCCAAGGACATTTTCTTGGACTTTACCTTTATGTACACATGTTCACCCACTTGGAACTATTTAGGAGTTCTTTTTAGGTCAGCATAACGTTTCTACCTATTTTGGGAAACCTTCAATTTTTGTCACCTCTTTCATAGTTAGTTTTGTATCTTTTATAATATTAGGTCCTAACATTAACCTACCAATTGGACTTCTCCAAGAAATTGAAGTATTACATTTATGTCCATCTATAATTTGAAAAGGATTCATATGTGCTGATACTTGAAAATTATTATTATAAGAAAATTCTACTATGTGTAGGTAGTCTTCCGACTTACCTGGTTTGTCCATTACATACATTCTTAGCATGTATTCTAGGACTTGGTTTACCATTTCAGTCTACTGATTCATTTATGGATGATTCATAGTAGTGAAGTTCAACTGTGTACCTAACCCTTTAAACAAATATTTCCATAAGTTTTTTGTGAAATTTACGTCTCTATCTTACACTATTACCTTTGGTACACCATGTAATTTGAAAATATCTTTCATAAAAATATATGCAGTGTTAACATCGTTATAGGTATATTTTATAGGAATAAATGGGTTGCTTTAATTAACTTATCAACTATGACCATGATTGAATCATGTTGTCTGAAATTATTTGGTAGGCCTATTATAAAATCCATGCTAATTGTTTCCCACTTCCATTCTGGAATGGGTAGTCATTGCAACAACCCTGCTTCGGATGTTGGTGTTTTTCCTTGACTTGCTGACATTTTATGCAACGAGCCAAGTAATATTCTACCTCTTTCTTCATGTTAGGAAAAAATAAATATTTTCTCATCATGGTGATCATCTTTTGATATCGAGGATGTCCTAAATATGGTTGTTTATGTACTCATTCAATATAGTTAATTTGATTTATTCAGCATTTGGTATGTACATATTATATTCATGAATCAACAATCCCCTTCTATTTACGCTGAAATATGTATAATTATTTGATTATCTTCAATTTCAATAGCCTTTTCTTTTAGAATTTGGTATTCCTTATCAAAAATTTCAGCACTTAAGATCCGATTTTCCAGATCAGATTCATAACTGCTGCTTGCAAATAGTAAATTTGTGTGACGACTCAAGGTGTATGAAACTTGGTTTTCCTTTAAATTTTTCTGGTCAAATAGATATTTTAGACTTATTTTATATGACATAAGAAGAAATTTCCTTCCAATGAGGTAATGTATCCACATCTTTAATGCGTGAATTTTTGTAGCAAGTTCCAAGTTGTGCGTAGCATATTTTTTTTCATGTGCCTTTATTTTTCTAAATTCATAAACTACAATGTAATTTATTGTATTAATACCCAACCTAATCCTTCATTACAAGCATCGGTACATATGAAAAAACCCTTGAAAGGATCAACAATGTTTAGGATAAGGGAGGTAGTTATTAGATTTTTTAATTTATTATAGCTTTCCATACACTTTTCAGTCCACTCAAATGTTTTACCTTTCTTCTGCAATGAATTTATGGTGTAGGCTATCTTATAAAATCCTTCGACAAATTTTTGATAATAACCGGTAATCCCCATGAACAATCTTATGTCGGTTAAATTGTTAGGAACTAACCATTTAGCGATAGCCTTAATTTTATTGGGGTCGACAGTTATTTCATCCTTGGACACTATGTGTACTAGGTATTGAATCCTATGTTTAAAGAAATAAAATTTACTGAACTTAGAATACAACGGTTGTTCTCTTAGTACTTGTAGAATTATCTTTAAATGTTCTTGATGTTCTTATTCATTCTTTGAGAAAATAAGTATGTCGTCTATGAAGACAACTACAAACTAATCGAAATAGTTACTTAAAATACTATTCATGAATCACATGAATGCATCACAAGCATTTTTCAACACAAAAGGCATTACGACAAATTCATAGTGACCATAGCGGGTCCTAAACGTAGTTTTAAAGATGTCCTCATCCTGATCCACACCTGATGGTATTGAGACCTTAATTCTATTTTAGAGAATATTGTTTCCCCATGGAATTGATCAAATAGATTGTCTATCCAGGTAGTAGGTATCAATTTTTAATAGTCATTTTATTTAGTTGTCGGTAGTCTATGCACAGTATTAATGTTTCTTCTTTCTTCTTTACAAATACGACCGGTGCTCCCCAACGGGTGACACTAGGTCAAATATACTTTTTATCAATCAATTCCTATAATTGTGATTTGAATTTTGTAATATCTGTTATGTTCATTCGATGAGGAGCCTTCGATGCTAGCACCACTCTTGGTATCATATCGATTGTGAAGTAAATGTCTCTTTTCGAAGGAATCCCGGGGACTTGTTCTAGAAATATGTCTTCAAACTCCTTTAAGATAGGTATTTCTATAATTTTAAGTTTGTTTTCATTATATTTATCATCCATTACATAAACAACAAACACTTTACATCCTTTATGCACTGATATTTTCATTTGTAAAGTGGATATCTCTCTTATTGTAACTTTCCTGGGAATTCCTTTAATTTTTATAGAGTTTCCAGTATCATATATGCATGGAAAGGTTTTGTCAAAACAATTTATCATTAATCTGTGTTTTTCTAGCCAATCCATTCCTATTAACAGATCATAGGAACCTAAAGGTAAAATATTTAGATCAACATGCGTAATGAAATAATTCATTAATAATTCTAAATCTTTAATTTAACTAGTAACTTTACATTTAGTACATGTGGCTAATTGTACTAGCTATGACTTATGAAACTTTTCTCGTACTAATTTAAATAATTCAACTATTCTAGGTTATATATAAGTAATACTTTCACCTTGATCAATCAATATGGAAATAAGTTGACTTTTTATCATAATTTCAATCTTGGTCATGGAATTTTGATGGTATGCTTGCTGGTTTTCCAATGGAGGACTGATTCTAGGTATTCTCCTTGTCATGTCTCCAACTGTAGTTATGCTTCCTGAATAGAATGAACATTAAAAAATTTCTTTCTTATTGATAAGTTTTTAAAGTGATGTGGCCCATCACACTCCCAACATTTTAAGGGTTCCCTCTATGGAGTGTTCTTATTAAAGGTAGTGGGAGGTTCTCATTCCTTTACTGTAGAATTATGTGGTTTATAATTCTTGTAGTTATTTCCTTGATACGATTTATAATTATTCCCTATATTTTTGTGTAATTTATTATTTTTCTTTCTCGGATAAAAATTATCTTGTCTTTTATTCTTCCAAATTGGTACACTTTCTCTTTTATTTTTATTTTGGTAATAATAGAAATATTCCTTTCTCATTAGTTATTCTAGCGTCTTTGGATTGTCATACTTAATCCGTTCTTTAAACATGATAGGTAGACAACTGAGAAAAGGTTGTATCTTAGGTTTTTCATCAATTATATAAGGTGCGCAATGAAGCAGACTTACAAATTTACTGAATAGCTCTTTCATAGTCATAACTCCTAGTCTTAACTCATGAAACTCTTTATCCTTCTCCTTATAATACTGTTCTCACAAGTAATTTCTTTTAAAATGATTTTAAAGGTTTTCCAGGTTACATATCTTTCATTTATTCCAATTACATAATTTATATCCTACCACCATATATCTTCTTTTCCAGTCAGATTATATATCGCAATTTTGGATTTCATTTCGTCATAGTAATTGTAGATTTGGAAGTATTTCTTCATCCCTGACAACCAAAATCTCGATTTTTCTCCTTTTTCAATTTCACTATTAAACATTGGTGGTTTAATATTTTTAAACTCCCTATATATTTTTTCATATGGTTTGTACCTCTTTTTCCTTTTATTATCATCACTACTTAATTTTGTCGAATCTTGTTGTTGTTCTAAGGGATGTTTGACAGATGCTTCACTCGAAGTTTTAGGTTTATGAATAGAAAATTCCAGTTTCTTTCCTTGCGTTTGTAAGCTTTATTTTTTGGCATGATATGTTCAGATTCCTTGTTTTTCTCTTTTTCATCACTATGTAGTTTAGATAATAAAATATTATTTAGTTCCTCTTGAGATTTTACGATTCATTCACTATCATACTTAACTATTTTTAGATCTAATCGTACTTCCTTAACTGATCTTTGTAGTTCAGATTTATTATCTTAACTTTCATTCTGGTTTACCCAGATCTTCCAATCCCTTAAATTATCCTTGTCATTATTTAAAGGATTTTTTGGGTGAAACTCTTCTTCTGCATACATCCCTACTTCTTCCATGTTTTTCCTACAAAAATACAATTATCCTTCTCTTTTGGTTTTGTAAGGCAATTAAACCAAAAAAAAATTAAAGTAAAGTTATTTATTTGGTTTCCTTAAAAAATTTAGTGTTGATTTAGTTCATGCCTAGTGTTGTAACCATGTTCTTATACACATGTATTTAATCATACAATTTTTAACGTGCAGACTTAGTCATGTGGTAAGTTAATGATTCTTATGAGTTACTGATATCAAATCGCTTACTATGTCAAGATTATCCAGTTGCGGTAATGGAAAGGTCCAACCACTGTGTTTAGCTATGCTTGTAGGTAATGTTTTACAGTTTCCTTTCTTTTTTTTAAATTTGTTTACTCAGGATTTAATAGCCCCAAGGGTTGAGAGACTATACCATAGTATTGATCCCACCCTTATTGTAATAAAGGTTTCAATTAAATATTTAGAAGGCCATGGGCCTTACTAGATCCTATGCTCATAGTATACAATGTAAAGGACTCATTCCTAATGCACAGAGGTATAAGGTTTCTTCCAAGTTTAAAAGGGTATGGTCTTGACCATAGTATATAATATAAATCCTTCATTGTTTTTCAATACATTGATGGTGTGATAGCTTATAATGTGATATTTCAATGGTTATAATGACAATGGTTTATATGTTATGTGTATGGTTCTCGGAATCGTTGAAAGGGATAGAAACAATGATTTGATATTTTATTATTGTTCTCATCGAGGTTTAAAAGCGATGTACTTTGAGTTGACTTGCAATAAAGCGTGTCCTAACTGTGAGTTTACAGCAGATCCAGGCCTCCACATTAGAAATGCATTCTCATCCTACACATCCATTTGTAAGGATATGTTGTTTAGGTTTTTTTGTGGAAGTTTAATGTATCCTTAGTTGTATGAACCCTACATTATCATTGGTTGGTAAGAGAGAGTGGCATGAACTATGCTCTTGTTAATGGTGAAAGTGTTGGTTTCATGGTGTAACTTTGGCTAGTGTGTGATGTCGAGTACTTGGTTTCTTTTCTGAGGTGTTTTGGTGCCTACTCATGGTGTCCATGGCCATATGTAACTCGTTGCTTCGCTTAGCCATCTGCTCCATTTCATTGATTCATTCACTAGGTAAAAGAAAGGGTTTTACTTCTGTGGGTTTTCAATTGAAGTTTCTTTATTTTTAATGGATTATCTGTAGCTAAAATATGTATTTTCATTTTGGGCAGGAAGAGGAGGGATAAGGGTCTTCTCCAAGGATCTGACCCCTTTCCTCTCTGTAACTCTCACTAGGTAAGGCTAAAATGTGTAAATATTTATATTAGACTTGTTTTACAAGGTTTGATTACATGTTTCAACTAACACAAAACTCTTTGTTGCAGGTTCAAATGATGGTGAGGAAAGATATAGGGTCACCTCCTCCTAGTCCTGCATCTTTGAATGCTTGAGGTAAGAAAATGAACCCTATATCTATTTTTCTTTCCATGCATTTTGAATTAAATCAATGCACCCATCATGGATTAAATCGTAAAATAGTTTGTTGCAGGTATTTAACCTTGAGCTTAAGGAATCGAGAGGAGAGGAACTCTGACTCTACACAAGATAAGTGTTGTGTGTTTTGGGTTTCACCCCAAAGAGTTTTACACTCTGTTTAGAGAGGGATTTTACATAATTTTTTCTTCATAAAGGGTTTAAGTGTATTATTTATAAAGCTTTGGTCTTTGCATGTTATTGTGGTTGTCATTGCGGATGGTCTTACCTCCACATGGTTCACCTTGTTATTTGAAGTTTAAAACTAGATTTTAAACCAAAGTGGAAGACATAATAGATGGTGGTATATCCTAAAATGACACATCTCTTCCTGTGACCACTTTCCCATGTTTCCGTCACATGACGGCCCTTCATTAAACCCATTGAAAGTCACTGAAAAGAACACCTATATTGGAGGACCCATATCTTGAGTTTTGTAACTCCGTTTGACCCAATTTCTGCACCGTTGGAAAGGTAGTCCAGTTAGCTAAAACTTTCTAGAAGACACCAAAGTCTGAAAATTCCCAAAAACTCCTTAAAAATGCGTTTTTTGTGTATTCGAGACTCTCCTTATGTGCAACTCGTGAATCACTTGCGACTCTTGTGTTTTACAAGTCGCGAATGGATATATTCGTGGGTTTCTCTTGTGGAAACTAGTGAATCATTCGTGGGTTGTCCTCCTTGATAGTCCTGAATATGTATCTTAACATTAAAACATAAAAACACGCTTTTTGAGTTAGTTTGGGTAGTTATGCAACTGACTCCTTCAGTTGTAACTACTTTGTCTTCGCCCCTATCTCTCCTTATCATATAAATAGAGGTAGGGAGGTCCATGAGAGGGGACTTGAATTTATGCATTGTTATGCTGGAGGAATTGGGACTCTCTTTTCCCACACCTTTGCCCTGGAGGTCTTCCCTTAGTGTTGCAGAGCTTGGAGGCTGAGTTCTTTGGAGGAGAGAAGCACTAGAACCAGATCAAGGTTTCGTGAGGTGCCAAACTTGAAGAGAAGGTATACTTGTACTTGTTTTCAAGATTAATAAAGATGTGATGTCCTTATTCTTCCCAAATATTTATTCAATGTGTGATTGAATCTCTATCTATGATCATATTATAATGTTATTCATATTATTATTTCATATTCATTTGATTATCGTTGTCTTATATGTGGTCATAATGGCTTGAGGAAGGTATAACTTGTTTTGCAGGTCTCTTGGAGCGAGAGGAGCAAGAAGAGGATTGAAGAGAAAGCTTGGACCAGCCTTTAGTTAATTAGGTGTGGATATTTCTCATCTCTGAAACTTGCTGATATATGCTTGCTGAACATTGTGCATCTCTCTTTCAACCCCAGTACGTTGATGGCCTCTTAAACCCTGGCCATAGGATACTTTCCTTTACAACAGAACTGGCGACTCCGCTGGGGATAGCCTTGTATGTTTGGGGTTTCTCTTGATTCCTTTCAGTTTTTACATTGTTTCAAGTCCTTTTTGCCACTTAGGAACACCTTTCCAGTCTGATTACACACTTCCCTTGCCTTTTTTGGCTAGTTTTTGACCTTTTCTGGGATTTTTCTACCTATTCGCGAGTTGTTGTTCTAGAAAGTCGTGAATACAGTCTTGTATTCGTGGGTTTCTTCACTCAACAGTCGTGAGTCATTCACGGGTTGAACTTATAGACAGTCGCGAATGCCCCTTTAAACAATGTTTTTTCCTCTTTTGTGATTTTTCTTTTGTTTGAAGGTGTTTTGGGTAGGTCTTTTAGGGTCCTATGTAGGTGCATGACTCTAGGGAGTTAGTGTCATCCTTTTTTCTTGTTCTCTATCTATGTGGTAATCCTTTTTTATAGCATTAGGGTTTGTTCTTTGCTCTTTCCCCCATCTCCTTTCCTTGGTTTGATTTTTGGCTTATGTTTTTGGTCAGCCTCTGTTAGTGATCTTTGGTTGATTTCAGAATCTTGTTGGTGCTGGTTTCCTTCTTCTTCTTTTGGTTAACTTCACCATGCCCAAATAGTTGACTTGTCTCTTATGCAAGCCTTCCTTCGAAGTAGGGATTATGCTGACTTTAGTTCAGTCTAGAGTTTGTTTGGTGGTTGTATAGCAGAGTTCATTTTGCTTTGTTCTTATTATCTGCATACTTTGCTTTGTAGGTAGTTTTTCTTTTGTCTTTATAAAAGAAAATTAAAAATAACGTTTACTTGTTTGTACTGCTGGCCCCCCCCACCTCTTTCTTTGGCTTGATATTGGTGTACAAGGTACTGAGCAACCTTTGTTTGTAGGTTTAGATTGATACTTAGGACTTGTTGACCTTTGTTTATGTCAGTCTTTGTGCTCAGTCTCTTCATTCCAAAGTTGTTGGCTTGTTTCCTTTTGTAAGCCTTCTTTTTAAGTGAGGTTGATATCTAACTTTAGGGAGACCTAGAGTTTGTTTGTGGGGAGTAGAGTAGTTGTCTATTTTCTTTGCTTACAGTACTTGTTTGCATTAGTTCATAGGCTTATTTTTTCTTTTGCATTTATAAAAGAAAAAGACAAAAACATATGTTTGCTTTATGTGCATGTAGATTAGGTTGTTAGTCTAGATTGCATAGCATATCATTGTTTTTGAAAAAATATAAAAAGATTTGATCTTTTTTGGCTTTCAAGTTTTCTATTTGAAAATATAAAGAGAATAGTTTTTTCTTTTTTCATTTCATATCTCTTTGTTTAGTCATTTTGTTTCAATTTTGAGTCAAAACACCACTAGTTTACCATTCCATTTCCTCTTGAGTAAGAAACAGCCCTTTAAAATGAACGTATAATTTAAAATTTACTAGTAAGTTTTGTTTTTTAGGGGCCTTTCACCTACTAGCTTAGGCTAGAATTGTGGGCTAGGAAGTGTAAAATTCCCACAAGTTATAAAACTCAGACGTAGTGGACCTTTCACTAGGTAAATCCTTGACTTCATCGACTGTATCTGGGAAGCTCCCCTCAAACAGGAGTTAAGCACTAGGCCACGTGGAGGCTTGGACAAAGGAGATAACCCTCCGAATCCTTGTCAAAACATAACTCAGGACTTTTACGCATCTGGGGATTAAGTCCTAGATAGAGTTTCAGGGTCAGCTACCCTGCCCATGCGTACGAGTTCGGATGTCGACTATCCCCCCAGACTGTTGGTGTAGTTAAGGTAGCCTTTAGTCTCTTGACATCTAGGGTTCATACATAGGTACACCGGAAGGTTATTTCTGGTTGACCTTGGACAGACTTGGAAGGTAACCCTGGTAGAAAGTGTGGGAGGGCAGTGGGTGATTCCTCTGCTTGTGCCTAAGAACATCTACAGGGATGCCAAGTAACTGTCTATCAGCTTTCTTCTGGAAAGTACATCTTATAACTGTTTGTATGTTGGGCTTTAGGAATTTTTAGTGAGTGCTGTGTGGTTTGTCTGTACTTAGTGGGCCTTTAGGTGTCTGCTTTGTAATTTTGGTTGTTCATCAACCTCATACATTGTCTCTTGTTTTGAATCTATGGCTAACACCCCTTTGAACACCAACCAAGAGATCCCCATGATGGGAGCTCCTTGTCCTATTCCTCTCACAGGGAATGTTGGTCTTCCCTTGATGGCCACCTTGAATCTTCCGGGATTCACCCTAGGGCTACCAGTGTGGTTGTTTTCCACTCCAATTGTCCTGAATGCTCCTGATGCTTCTCAAGTAAGCACCTTATATCAAGGGCATCAAAACACTGTCTCCCCTTCACCTGTAGTTAGTTCTCCTCCTCCTTCTACCTCATGCGGTGAAAGTACTGATACTAGTAATCGACAGTCTAAAAGGAGTAAAAGAAGGAGGAATAGGAAGAAAGCACATAAGAAAGGGGGCACCCTTTCAACCTCTGCAAGTCAAGTTGAACCTCACCACCATACCTCAGTTGTTCAGGCTGGGGGCACCCATCCAACCTCTGCAGGTCATCTTGGATCTAGTCACTCAACCTCTGGTGTTCACGTTGAGTGCACCAGTTCAACCTCTGGTGTTCAAGTTGAACCTCCCCATACAACCTCTGTTGTTCAAGTTGGATCCATCCATCCAACCTCTGGTGTTCACACTGGTGGGGTCCTTCCAACCTTTTCAGGTCATGTCGGATCCTGTCACTCAACTTCTGGTGTTCAAGCTGAGTGCATCCATTCAACCACTGGTTTTCAAGTTGAACCTCCCCATACAACCTCTGTTGTTCAAGTTGGATCCATCCATCCAACCTCTGGTGTTCACACTGGTGGGGTCCTTCCAACCTTTTCAGGTCATGTCGGATCCTGTCACTCAACTTCTGGTGTTCAAGCTGAGTGCATCCATTCAACCACTGGTTTTCAAGTTGAAACTTCCCATCCAACCTCTGTTGTTCAAGTTGGATCCATCCATTCAGCCTCTGGTGTTCACGCTGGTGGGATCCTTCCAACCTTTCCAGGTCATGTCGGATCCTGTCACTCAGCCTCTGGTGTTCACACTGAGTGCACTCGTTCAACCTCTGGTTTTCAAGTTGAACCTCCCCATCCAACCTCTATTGTTTAAGTTGGATCCGTTCACCCAGCCTCTGTTGCTCAAGCTGGGGGCACACACTCAACTGTTGCAAAGCATGTTGATCCTAACCACACAACCTCTGTTGTTCATGTTGATGGTGCTCGTCCAACCTCTACAAGTCATGTTGGACCCAGTCTCTTAGCCTCTGCCAGGTAGGCTGGGGGCAGTCTCTCAGCCTCTGTTCTTCACACTGGAGACAATTCGTCAACCACTGCGAGTCATGCTGACACTGTTGACAAGTCTACCCGTTCAAAACAAAATCTCAAGTTTCCTTGTAAGCTTTGTGAGGGAGACCACCTTACTTATAAATGCCCTTCTATTGATGAGGTGCGAAGAGTTTGGATTCATGGTCATCCCGTTTTTGAAAATTATGGAGTCTCTCAACAACCAGCCTCTCTTAGTGAGGTTGGACCCAGTCACCCAGCCTCTATTGTTCATGCTAGGGGCAAACTCTCATCCTCTGCAGGTCATGTTGAGAGAAAACAGTCAACCACTGCTAGTCATGCTGATACCATTGAGAAAACTGGTCATTCGAAGCATCATCTTAAGTTCCCTTGTGTGCTATGCAAGGGAGATCATGTTACTCATCTGTGCCTTGCTATCCCAGAGGTGCGAAGAGTGCAGTCTAAGACTCATGGATTTCATTCTTCTAAACACCCTATAGTTTCTCAACATCCTACTCAACCTTTGGTTGATCAAGTGGTCAAACAAATCTTAGATTTGGTCGATCCCACTCTTCTTTCGAAGAGTGTTCCTCATGTGATTGAACCAATGTCATATTTGGTCAATCCCACTCTCCCTTCGGAGAGTGACTTTCACCAAGCGGTTGAATCGATCCCAGTATCGATCAATCCCACTCTTCCTTTGGAGAGTGAAGTTTCTACTAGTCATATTTTCTTCACTGCCAGTTCAGATCTTACTGAACAAGGGGACACTGAACTTGTTTTAGATCAACCCCCACCAAGCCCTCGGATTGCTTCCTTTGATTGGGATAGCCTAGTTGAGCCGTGCCTTCCTTCCCATGCACCTTTCCAGATAAAGGTCAAAGTTGAACCCTATACAATTGCTCGTTGCATTGTTGATGAAGGAGCCTTAGTTAGTATTTTGTCTGATCGTGCTTGGCGAGGTATGGGATCTCCCAGCCTTGTGTCGACTACTAGTCAGTTACTGGCGTTTGATAGAAGAACTTGTATAGCCTTGGGAATTCTTTCTCAAACACCTATTACTTTGGGTGGGAAGACCGTCTTAGTTGACTTCATGGTAATAGAAGACCCTTTGGAATTTAATATGCTCCTTGGACGTGATTATGTCTATGCCATGCAATCTGTGGTGTCAACATTCTTTCGTGTGATGTACTTTAATCATGGCGAAGAAATTGTCACTATAGATCAGTTGGATTTTCTTGACCCGTCTCCTGACCCAACTAGAGACCAAGTCTTTGCTTTATTGATTCCTAGTGTTTCTGTAGACACTACCCCGCCACGGGTGAACTATGTGGCTTCCTGTCATTTGTGTTCAATTGCTACTGAGAGACAGCCTTTGTTTTCATGCTTACCTTCTCAAGACTTGGTCCCAGCAGTCGAACTGGTGAGTCATCCTATACAGACTGTAGAGTCTTCTCTCTACTCTGTCGATCCATTTGAAAGTTTAGACATGTGTCCTATCTCGGATGATCTCCTTCCTTTGAATGAAGTCTTCCTAGAGTCTTTGATACAGTCTGACCTTATTTTGGATGTTGTTTCAGTTGTGACTGATTCTAACCTTGATTTGCCTAGTAAGCCTGACTTTTCTTCTTATGTTGGTCTTGTTGAGTCTTTTGACTTTTCCATTGAACCGCAAATCAGTGATCCTGCTGAGTTTGATTTTTCTTATGAATTTTTCGACTCCTTGGATATTGAGTTTGTTCCTGTAGACTCTATCTCCCTTGTTGATTTTTGTTTTCCTTCTGAGGTCGATCTTATTGATTATAAATCCTGGAGCCTTGGTCTGATTGCAATTTCCCTCGCTATTGGGTAGTGGGGATACCTTAATGTCTCCTACTCGATGGATTCTTCAAGTGTTCGACTTCAAATCCTTGTACTCACACTTTTTATAATGTACTAGTTACCTTGGGGACCATTTTCATTAATGGTGGTTTCCCTCGTGTTTGTTAACAGTTTTCATTATTGACCGGTAATCAAACGGTTTCCTCCATGTTCAACTTCAGCTCCTTTATTCGCATGGTTAGGATTCATACCTTTTTTGGGCGGTTTGGATTGAAGACCTTGGGCTGACAGTAGCATTGTCATCATTTTGCTATTTCCCAAGTTGCGCAAGACCTTGTTATTCTTTATATGACATTTTGCTGAGACATAGATCCACCTTGTATTTTTGTGGCTATGATCGATTGTTGAGCATGGATCCACCTTGTTCATTTGTGGCCATGACTCCTTTAGATTTGATATGGCACCTTTTTGCATATTGAGCGACCATGATAGTTTCATCAGTTATACATATGTTGGATCTGCCTATATTTATGGTGATGTTTTGTATATGGACATGTATGTGCCAGAGATCATTTTTTCTGACATTTATCTCTCTTTCAAGTACCTTCACTCGAGCCTTTTGATCTTGGATTCTTTGCTCTCTCCATACTCAGCTGTTTCCTTTATAATGTATTTCGGCTATCGTCTTCCCCTCTAACCTCACAAATTAGGGGGCATCTGTTATAGCCTAAAATGACACATCTCTTCCTGTGACCACTTTCCCATGTTTCCGTCACATGACGGCCCTTCATGAAAGCCATTGAAAGTCACTCAAAAAAACACCTATCTTGGAGGACCCATATCTTGAGTTTTGTAACTCCGTTTGACCTAATTTCTCCACCGTTGGAAAGGTATTTCAGTTAGCTAAAACTTTCTAGAAGACACCAAAGTCTGAAAATTCCCAGAATAACCTTAAAAATGCATTTTTTTTGTATCCGCGACTCTCCTTATGTGCAACTCACGAACCACTTGCGACTCTTGTGTTTTACATGTCGCAAATGGATATATTCGTGGGTTTCTCTTGTGGAAACTCATGGATCATTCATGGGTTGTCCTCCTTCATACTCGCGAATATGTATCTTAACATTAAAACATAAAAACATGCTTTTTGAGTTAGTTTGGGTAGTTATGCAACTGACTCCTTTAGTTGTAAGTACTTTGTCTTCGCCCCTATCTCTCCTTAGCATATAAATAGAGGTAGGGAGGTCCATGAGAGGGGACTTAAATTTATGCATTGTTATGCTGGAGGAATCTGGACTCTCTTTGCCCACACCTTTTTCCTGGAGGTCTTCCCTTAGTGTTGCAGAGCTTGGAGGCTGAATTCTTTGGAGAAGAGAAGCAGCAAAACCGGATCAAGGTTTCGTGAGGTGCCAAACTTGAAGAGAAGGTATACTTGTACTTGTTTTCAAGATTAATAAAGATGTGATGTCCTTCTTCTTCCCAAATCTTTGTTCAATGTGTGATTGAATCTCTGTTTATGATCATATTATAATGTTATTCAAATCATTGTTTCATATTCATTTGATTATCATTGTCTTATATGTGGTCATAATGGCTTGAGGAAGGTATAGCTTGTTTTGCAGGTGTCTTGGAGCGAGAGGAGAAAGAAGAGAGTTGAAGAGAAAGCTTGGACCAGCCTTTAGTTAATTAGGTGTGGATCTTTCTCATCTCTGAAACTTGCTGATATATGCTTGCTGAACATTGTGCATCTCTCTTTCAACCCGAGTACGTTCATGGCCTCTTAAACCCTAGCCATAGGATACTTTCCTTTACAACAGATGGACTTATAGCCACATTGTGTAGAACCTGATTTCTATATAAATAAATGGAAACGACCCTAAGAGTCTCTGTTTCAAACATAATCAATGGTATTCTTTTATTTATAGGATCCCATCCTTCCATGGTCTTATGGTCATGCATATGTTTTAATGATATCATTTTATCATTAAACCATAATCTATGTTCATAATGCAAGTATGTAGATATAGTAGTATTTATGTTAATACTAACCCATATGACGGTTTCTTTGGTTTATACCACAATAGTTCAACCACTATATGCACTAGTACAAAATGAGGAATAAGCTACCAGGGGACTAAAAATTCTAGCCACCACAGGATTTTCAAGTGATTTACTACTAAATATGAGCAAATTTGATTGACCCAACTATAAACGAATAAAATTAACAACTAATTTAGTCACCAATTAACAAATATGAATAGATAATAAGTGACATAGTTAAAAATGACTAACATAAACGACTAATTTAGTCACGTCATAAAAAATGACTAGCTAGAAGAATATGAATTAGTCATTTGCAATTGTGTCATAGAAAATTGCAAATTTGACAATGAAGTGTAAATTTTGTAAATTTTTTACCTTATATTAGTAATATTGGTGCCATGCACCTCGATCTTCAGAGATCCAACAAAGCAATTGCACAATTTTTCTCTTGACCATATTTATCCCTCCTGCACCATTGAAGCAAACTTGGTTAAGTGCGTGCCAAAGGAAAATTAGGTTCCTATGTCAATTGCGAATTAGGTACTATAACCAATACCATATCGATACCTAGCTATAAGCATCATAGTTAGTTCTTGATCCTTTGACAAAGTAAGAGTCCCTGCAAGTCCCATACTTCTGAGGTGCTTTTCTAACTTCAATATAACTATATTCATGATCTATGACCGTCGAATGTCTAGCTACACTAGTTGACGTAGCTTCACCAGGCTCATGAGCTCCTTTAAATGCCATAGCAATTGATCCAATATATAATAATTGAATCGGTGGAAGCACCAAGAGTAATATTTTAACCAATCAAAGACTCAATTTTAATTAAACTGGGGTGCTGACCCAGAACCAGTCTCAGATACATATGTAGTATAAAGGTAGAGGCCCGACTCCATCTCAAAGTTTCAAGTATATTTTGATTCCTCGACCTCTTAATACAGGCCCCATGACCTCACAGAATATGATACATATAATGCAGTAATGAACTCTCCTTGTCACTATCAAGTTAAACCTCCTGTATGCATTAGTGGCGAGATAAATTTTGCATTTGACATTATGACCACCCACCTCATTCACAATGTACACAACTATTCTTGGCCAACGTCCTTGAGCCAAGTTTATTATATATACTTATACTATAACAAAAACTACCATTAAAACAAATATTATATTTATAAAAAACACAAATTATTATATTTATACAAAAAACAAATTAATTAAATTTTATATTAATCCTAATTTATAAAATTAAACAACTTATATGATAATTATTAAAAAAATATAATATATAACTAATTAACATAATTAATATAATAAAATAATAAAAATAAAACAAAAAATATATGACAACAACAAAAAATCTATATAATTTATATAATAAAATAATAAAAATAAAGCAAAAAAGATACAACAAAAAACCAAAAAAATCTGTTATGGAAATGTAGTTGTTGACCCAAGTGTGACCTAACAACTCTCCACCCACCTTTGTTACCACATTCATGGTCGATGGCCTATTTTCTTGAGCCTATGGAGAGATTTCATCCTATGATTCCGTCAATGAATACTCAACCACCTCGTTGGTGCTAGATAGCCTTGGCACCAAATAGCTTTGGTTGGTTGGAGGGGCTTGGGTTTGGTGGGTTATGAGGGAAAGTAGTGTGAATTGGGTGGAATTTTTGTCCAACGGTTGAGGAGATTGGTGTGGATATTCACCACTGTTGAGGGTTTATAATTTTGATATTTAATTGCCATCACTGCCATGGATAAAACAACAATGGAGAGAACCTAGAGGCTCTTGAAGAGGCCGACCACAAATTCTACAGTTCTAAAGTCAACATTACATTCTTCCCTTACCAAAATCCTTCTTAATTTTCTTTGTTTAATGTGAATTGATAATTTTTTCTTGTTTATTGGATATAATACTGAAGTGAGGGTAGCTATGTTAACATCACTGGAAAGTTTACTTTTTACTGTGAATTTTTATCTTTTTCTAGCTATATCCCCTATTTCTTCTATTCAAGTTGATTGTGTGGAATTGTTTCCATCCAAATTTGGGCACACTGTTGTCATATATATTTCTGGTCATTCTTCATCTAAACCGCTATGATGCGGGGTGTATTGCTAGGGAAACAAATTAGTAGCAAGATCGGTAGGAAGGAGGTGAATTTTTTTGGGTCGGTACAAAAAAAATAATCAATTAGACTATCAATAATAGATATCACCAAAGTTGAGTCTTTAATACACTATGGGATTGATTTTTTAGCAGATCCAAGACCACCCATTGTTAGTGAGCCAGGGGAGGTAGAACCAGCACAACCATCATCCTCTCCTCATAACCAAACATAAACTAGATTAGTAAAGGCTATCTTCCTTCAGTGGGTGTGTGCAATATTGGTGTAGTAAGGGATAACCCATTCTATCCCATTGGCTTGTGTGAGTATACGTAGGTGTAGACTATAGGGTCAAATTTACTCAAGAAAATAGATTATGGTAGGCTTGAATTTGGTGTACTTTGGGATTTTCCCTTATTGCACGCATTCTTTTCTATATATTATTGTCTTTCAAAAAGATCCTCTATCTTCTGTATTATCGGGTGGCCAACTCTTCACCTTTTCTATTTAGTGACCAGATATAGGTTCACGAGGTTCACCCTAAAAGGAATTCCTAGAGAGAATTTGGCCCTTATATTTAGCTTTAGGATAGAAATTACCTTCACCTACTTCCTCTACTCTTGTGGTTCAACCAATATGATAGGATATAAATTTAACCTACTCAAATGCATCAACACAACCATCATCCTCTGCTCATAACCAAACAAAAACTAACTCTTCCTCTACTGAGCCAATTACTTTTCTCCACCTTTAACATAAAGAGTTTATTAGCCTAAAATTAAAACCCAACCTGCATTTTATATCACAGTAGAGTTTTAAATATATGTTTCAATAACAGAGGATGAAGCTACATTGTTTCTACTTGGGGTCCATTCTTCCAGTGGAGTAAATATTGAAGATATTACAGTTCTTGGTAGGTGAATCCTGTAGTTGTTTATGGATGTGTAAAGGCATGTTCAAGTCAGTAGTAAATAATTCTTGTATGATAACATATCTTGCAGGAAAGTGTCGTGATTGTCAATAGAAGAGTCTCTCCAAATATCTCTTACCACATGTGGTTTCAGAACATTAATGCTGATGTCCATCATTTTCCGCGCATGGAACTTGTTATTTCAAATAAATTGCAGATATGAAGTGTTGTTAAGATTGGTTATTCGATGTTTTTATTGTTGTTATTTCAATCTTGTCAAATGTGTGAATATCCGTGACATATAATGGTGAGAAGAATTGAGACTATGATAAAATCATGAGTTATTTTTTGTAGACGACGAAGTCTAGTTCTTTCTATGCTGTACATTTGATCACATGAATGTCCCCTGTAGTGTGTTATATCTACTAAGGCAATGCCTTTGTTAAAATTATCCCTGAAGTTCAAAGTTTATGTTGTTTTTTATCACATTGTTTTTTTTTTATGAATATTTTTGAACTTAATGGATATCGAGCAATAACATGAACCAGATGATTTCGCTTATTGGGATAGTGATTTATGAATAATGTGTTATATTATGGGTAATTGTAAATACACTAGTATAGATAGAGGTATTTTAAGACATAATTTTAAGACAAAACAATGTTTCATCATTACATACCAAACCCTTTTTGTATTTTTGGGAACAACTATTTTACTTTTCATCTTGATGGCTACCAAAGAGGGTCTTTTATTTATGGAAAAGAAAAAGGAAAATATGCAGGTTGTCTGGCTAGGAATTTCTCTTTCCTTTGTTCACATTCTGGAGTAAACTTGTGGGTTTTGTGTTCACAGTCTGGAGTAAACTTGTGGTTTTTGTGAGTGATTGTGTCTAGAGCAAGTAGGCTTGCAATGGCCACTTCCAAATTGAAGCAGCTGAGTCGCATTGCCATGGACATAGCTAAAGAATTGAGTACAGTGGAAAAAATGGAAAGTGATGAAGAGCATAGGGATTATGGTCGCATTTGTATTAGTTTTTCTTGAAATAAAGAAGTTCATGGGCATAGTTCAAATTTCCTACACATAAACCAAAGACAAGATGAAGTTCGTTTGAGCGCCCCACTGCCTCTAGAAAAACCCTCATCCTGTTAAGAGGCACCTCGTGATTGGACCCATTGTGGGCTATCATCTTCTATGCACAAGTGAATTATGGTCACATGGTTGTGTCCAAGGTGGTGATTTATACTAGTGTGAAGCTTAAAGGTGTGGAGAATCCCAAGATCCAAGAGGCCCTCAAGGTTATTGTGGCAGGCAATCTGGAGAATTCCAAGAGAGTATTCACAAAGCTCATTGAAGAAAACCTTGAGAATTCCAATAGTTTGTCCAACGAGTGAGGTTTTTATTTATTTCATTATGGGTAATAGGGGTTTTGGGATTTATTAAATATGTGGGTTTTTTTTATATTCTACATTGGGTAACAGGGGTTTTGGGACTTATTAAATATGTGGGTTGTTTTTATATTCTACATTGATTCCCTGTATTGTTAGATCACTTAATCATATCTTATATTGCTTTTTGTGGACCCCTATTGTGCTTTGGAAGGGATTCTAGCCATTGATGTAAATTGGAGGTCCCGCAACCTCACTCCAGCTATGGATTTGTGATTTGGAAGAGCTTACAGCCAATGATGTAAACTGGAGGTCCCGCGGCCTCACTCTAGGTATGGATTTGGCCTTTTTTTCATTTTATTATTATATGTTTATGGGATTTTAGGGTATTATGATCTCAAAATAGGCATGCCAATGCTCAATGTATTTATGAATATTTGAACATAAATCAAGAGTTACTATGAATGTATCTATGTGAATTTGAAAACTTCATTAGGTTTTGAAATATTCATTTTCTTTGTTTATTTACAGCATATCTTAATGGACAGAGGCAAGGCCAAGTGCCATAGAAGCCTTTCCACATACGAGGCACCATTGCCAGGGAGAAATCCCAACTAGCTTTACATGAATCTCCTCCAATTCTGACTTTGAAACTGAATTTTTATTAGCCCAAGAAAACCCTGGAGGCTCTTGAAAACGAGACTTCGAATCTTCGCAAATGAAACAGTCATAAGTCACTTGATGGCCAAAAGCATGTCACTCAAACCATCAAGGCATTAGGCATGGAAATGTACAACTAGATATTTAACTTATACAAATATTTTAAATGCAATGATGCATGCAATAACAAATATAGTTGCCATTTTTTGTACTAGCATCAGTGTAGGGTCTTTATGTATAGCGCTCATCCAATAGGGCTTCCAATATCAATTGCTTCATGATTGTAAGCCAGGTTTGATGGTATTTTTACTTTATCCTACATTTTTTCAATGTAAAGGAAAATAACCAATGCTAAACAACCTTAGTTGTAGTAAAATAATGTGAAAAAAATATCCATCTGAGAACACATAGGAGGGTTGAGGGCTGAAGGATTTTATAGTGTGTTAAAAGTATAAAACCCTCTATATGCAGAAAGGATTTTGCCCATCTTGGGTTTTAATATTTTTAGTTGATCACGGATTTGAGCACCTTACTTTAACAAATTGTATCATATCTAACTCCCTTAAAAGATAATCTTACTCCGGCAAGGAAATATGGATTGCAATATACCTATGTATTCAGCAAGGAAATGGGAGAAATGCTAATTGATCATTTTTGGGGAGATTTACGGGTGGTAATAGTTTGTGCCAGTGTGATTGAGAGCCTTTACTCTGATCTATTCCCTCAATGGATGGAAGAAAATATGTCCATATTTATGTTCAATCTAATTGCTTGTTTGAAGATTGAAGGTTAATAATTAATTATATAAAAGTATAAATTTTAATCATGACCTGTATGCAGAATGATGGATCCTATAGTTCTATACTAGGGTAAAGCTCATCCAATGGGCTTCTTAGCTGATACCAATGGAGTTTTAGACGTGGTATTTATTATAGAATTGTAAATATATACAATTTCAATAAAAAATTTCTTCTGACATAAGCCATTTTGGTCAGATACCTACAATATATCGAATTGATGCATTTCACAGATACCTGCAACCATATACATATGTTGTTCTAGCCTATAATATACCTCGATTTTGTATTTTTTTTCTTAAATATTTATTTATGTTAGCCTAGGATTTTGTTTTTGTCTTGATTTACTCGTTGTTATATTTTATAAGAACATTAACTTGTGTCTTACTTGGTTGCAGGTAATATTCTCCTTCTGCCTCTCTCTCTACAGACTCTAAGGTGATTACATTTGTGTCCTGGTAGCTTACTCACCACCAGACTCTTATGTTGACAACATACCACTTTTTCTTTAGTTAGAGTCTCAACATGAAGGGGGTCATTTCCCTGGCTTGTTATCAACACATTCTTGGTTCATTTTAGGTCTTTACTGACGTGGGGGGTCGACTTGTTTTATTCCACCATACATCCTTGAAATGGTGAAATTTCTTACCCTCATTAAAACAATAGTAATATCTTAACCCTTTTTTCAAGAGTTCTTTCACATCTGTATTGCACTGTTGGTTTATATATACCTAGGTACTAACTTAGTTACATTTTATTTTCACGGCATGGCATGGAATTATGATGTTGGGTCGACTTGGATGGTTAACTCCTTTGAAACGTTGTCCAGGTATGCTCCTCTACAATGCAGCCGCCTTACTATATTTTTTGTTCCTCTTACTAATCAATGGCTACAAGGTCTCTATCTTCGTGTTAAAATATAAGGGGACAATTTGGTTCTCTTTGTTGATAATTATGTTTGTATTTAAATAATTACCCAACCCAAACAGAGAATAATGGTTTTTACTTTTTTTTTCGTGTCTTTGAACATGAAAACTTGGGGATTTTAATGAGAAAGGGAAGAACGATCGTTGTCAAACATTTTTGGACTTAAAAAGTCATGTGCATCCAATATCATCTCAATTTTAATGATAGCATGTAGATGGACTGTTAATTTAATTATAATATTGCTATTTTTTGTTACATGAATAGATTTCTGTAGATTCCCAGAACTAGATTGACCATTGGAAAAGATTAATTTTTGTTTCTATACATTTTCTTGACCCAAAGGTCTTCTATCTTGCGGAATTCCAAAACTTTTCTACATCTATTGGTTATTTAGTTTTCCACGTGGGGTCATAGATTTAAAGGTAGGGATTTTATTTGCATGCAATGCTGGAATTTCAAATTTTACTCATTGAACAATGAAGTATGAAATCATTCCAATGAGAATAGGTCTACAGATCCATGTGTTTGTATTTGTAATAGGTTCATATATCATTCCAAAAAAGAATAGCTTCAGTTTGTATCCCATCCATCCATAATAGTTAGTACATCCGGTGTTTGCTGAAATACAATTCTGAATCTAGATGATGAAGTATACTTAAATTACAACTCAGAACATAAATGGTATTTTGTGCATTTGATAGGAAAATTTTAATGATTGCAGTTAGGTAGGTGGTAAAATCGAAATGCTAGTTTTTATTTACAATGTATGGATTTTGTTCATTTTGAAAGGAAACTTTTAATGCCCGAATTTAATATGTAGTTATAATTTTAGTTGCTATTTTTTTCTCTTTTAATGTATAATTTATCTACGGCATATTTTAAGATTTTCAAGTGTGATGAAGGGGCCTTCCATGAAATCCAATAAAAAAATATGATTAGTATATATACATGAACTCTAAGAATATAAATATATCATATTTCTCACTCTTTCTGTGTTTCACTATCCATGATGGCAGCATATATTCAGAGCGAATGAAGGTAGCTATGGGTACTACCAGGCTATCACAATGCTTGTTAGCAATGTTGGTTTCATCCTTGCTCTTACAAGGAGAAAAGGCAGCCCGGTCCCTTCATGACTATAGTGATGCTAATCTATCCAAAAGTATTATATTTTTCGAAGGCCAGAGATCTGGAAAACTCCCTGCAAATCAAGATATGAATTGGAGAAAAGACTTGTTGATGTACTTGTAACTTTGGAATGTATTCACTTGTATATCTTATGTATTGTACCCCGATGTTTATTCCAGGATGTGTCTATAATGTACTTGAGTCATGTCATGCCTCGATGTTCCTATTGGGAGGTCCAATAATGTAAACAAGTCATGTCAAGTCATTGTGGGTAACCCTCCTATTGATCAAGGGTTAAAGTCCCCGCAGTTTCGGGGCACTAGGGTTATTAGAATCTCCTAGAGAATTAGGCCCTAATAGGGTTTATTCAAGTCAGGAATTAGTATAAATAGAGAGCTATCCTCTCTATTTATCACACACACACTCACACTGAGTTGTAGTGCATAGTTGAGGAAGAAGAAGACACTAGGTCTAGGAAGAAAGAGGTTACTGCTGTCGGGAGATAATCTTACTGTTTTGGGGTTTTAATTTTTGTCTTAATTCTATCTCTGAGGAAGTTGCGGGGTTTTCTCCATTTATGGTTTCCTCAAGGAAAAACAATGTGTTCATTGTCTCTTGTGTTTGATTGTTGTGCTTGTTATTCTCTCAGTGAAAGATCCAAATATAATGCTATCTTAATGTGAAAAATCTAACATGGTATTAGAGCTAACCTGAGAACAAGACACTGTGCAACTACGGAAACTAGGGCTTCCTAATTTGTGGATATATCTCCACATATTTTCATCAAAATAAGCTTGGATTAACTCTCCTGTCTAGGGTGCATCTTTCTGTGGAAGCAAAATCCAATTATGAGGTTTTTCAGTTTTGGACCTAACAGTGTTGCCAAAAATTAGGGCTTTCCACAGAAGTGGAATTTTTCAGTGAGCCCAGGCCTGGATTGATATCTTCCTCAAAATCAAAGTTTATATATGAAGATCAAAGAATTTTGTTGGAAAGAAATCCAAAAAAGAAAAACCCTAATCTGCTCTTGAACCAGCACTACATAATTTCAGCTCCAAATCCAGATCCAACATCCTGACCTGGTAAGATCTAAATATTTTGTATTTTCATTTGAGGTTCTCGGTTAAGATGTCTCATCACACAAAGCTTGATGAAAATCTTGAGGGAGATGATAACTTACAATCCTGGAAGTGTAGGATATCCCTGGTCCTAGAAGAAAATGAGTTCGACTCCTATATCAGTGAGGAGGTTCCAATTCCAAAGGGATATGAGGCTAAGGCCTTACACAAGAAGAAGTTGGTTATGGTAAAGAGTATTATTGCTGATTCAATCAAGGATCACCTCATACCACAGGTGTCCTCCATAAAGACACCTAAAGCTATGTTTGATTCCCTAACCAAATTGTTTGAAGGGAAGAACATAAATCGAAAGATGACTTTGACAAATGAACTGAAGAATGTAAATATCCAGAATGCAGAAACCATCCAGTATTACTTTACAAGGGTCTCTCAAATCAAGGAACAACTAGAAGTAGTAGATGAAGAACTGGAAAATGCAGAGATTGTAATGGCCACCTTGAATGGTCTCCCTAGATCACGGGACTCCTTTATTCAAGGAATCTGTGCTAGAAAGAAGTTATTCAAGTTTAGCAGACTATGGGAAGAATTTTCTCAAGAAGAAGCTCGGATATCATCTCGAGAAGAGAAGAATGGAAGTGAATATCAAGCTCTCATAGTTCAAAACAAGAAAAGCAGAAGAAACTCTCATCACTCCAGAGGTAAGACCTTTCACCAGAAAGATAACATTAGAAAATACTTATCTAAATTAAGATGCTATACATGTGATGAAAGATGACACTTTTCCAAATAATGTCCTAGAAACAAGATTAACTCCCATAATAATAATGGAAACAAGAGAAGGCACCATGCTCATGCTGCAGAGGATGATGAACCTTCCACAAAGAGAACTAGATATGAAAGTGAATATTCTTCAAGTGATGAAGAATATGTTTTCATTTCCGCTCTCACGGGAAACATTAGTCATGGAAGAAATGATTGGCTTATAGATAGTGGGTCTTCCAAGCATATGACAAGATTCAAGGAATCCTTTGTGAAACTATGAGAACATGAATCACCTCACAAGGTGAAGCTCAGAGATGACTACCAGTATGCAATAAAAGGTAGTGGGGAATCCTCCTATAAGCTAGACTCTGGAAAGTCTATGAAAATGAAGGAAATATTGTTTGTACCAAGACTACAGAAGAACCTCCTCTCCATATCTGCATTAGATGCAAAAGGAAGGAGGGTTGCATTTACAGATGGCTAAGTCATCATGTGGCCAAAGGGAAATACTATTAATGATGCAATAGTAATTGGGGAACAAGAAGGAGGTCTATACAAATTGAAGGGCCACCCAGAACAAGCCTTGGTCCATGACACAGTAGAACCAAATGAAATTTGGCATAGAAGGCTTGCACATGTGCATTACAGATCACTACCACTTGCAAGCAAAGTTGTTGAAGGTCTTCCATAAATTCAAGCAAAAGATGACGGAGTCTGGAAAGCATGTATGAAAGGAAAACAAAGAAAACATTTCTAAGTAGCGAGAGCAAAGCAAAAAGAATCTTGGAAATCATCCACTCCGATGTATGCGGTCCAATGTCATCAAGTTCACTAAGAGGGTATTTATACTATGTTTCTTTTATTGATGACTTTTCTAGGAATACATGGATTTACTTCATGAAGAACAAAGATGAAGTATTCAACAAGTTCAAGGAATTCAAAGCCTTGATCGAGAACCACACTGAAAATAAGATCAAGACTTTTCGATCAAATAATGGCAAAGAATTCACATCAAATGAATTCAAAGAGTTATGCAAAGACTCAGGGATTAAGAGGGAGTTGTCCACTCCATATAATCCACAAAAGAATGGGATTGCAAAAAGGAAGAATAGAACTACCATGGAAGCTGCAAGAGAAATACTTCATGATAAATATCTTCCTATGCATATATGGGCAGAAGCTCCCAGAACATTAGTGTATGTACAGAACCATACTCCACACAAAGTACTCGAGAACAAGACACCTAAAGAAGTCTTTTTCGGCAAGAAACCAGAAGTCACCCATCTCAAAATATTTAGTTGTACAGTGTACATACACATTCCAAAAGAGAAGAGAACTAAATTAGATCCTTCAGGAAAGAAGGGTATATTTGTGGGATACTCTAAAAGCTCGAAGGCTTATAGAATATACTTCCCAGGATTCAAGAAGATCGACATCAGCAGGGATGTGACATTTGATGAAGACTCAGCTTACAACAAATCCAGAAATAGACCTGTTGAAGAACCTAAAGAAGAAAAAGCACCCAGAATTCATGATACAACCATGAATGAAGAAACTTAAAAGGAAGATCAATAATTTGAAGAACCACAAGAACCTATAGATCCACCTCAGGAGAAGAATCCTCATAAGAGGAAACCTGCTTGGGTATGAGAAGCTATCCAAGGTGAGAAAGAAGAGGTAGAACGGAAAGAATGGAAGGATGCTATGATCGAGGAGTATCAATCAATCATGAAGAATGATGTTTGGGATGTTGTCCCCAGACCAGAAGGGAATTCAATTGTAACTTCCGAATGGATCTACAAGATCAAGCATGCTGCAAATGGGAAAAATATAAAGCAAGATTTGTTGCTCGTGGTTTCTCCAAGAAAGAAGGAATAGACTATGAAGAAAATATTGCACCTATAGCCAAATATACTTCTATTAGATCAGTACTTGCTCTGGCTGCAGTGATGAAATGGAAGATACACCAGATGAATGTCAACACTGCTTTCTTGAATGGTGTAGTAGAAGAAGAAGTATATGTGGAACAACCACTCGGTTCTTGAGACACATGATAGGGAATCTCATGTATGTAGATTGAAGAAATCCCTGTACGGTTTGAAATAGGCACCCAGGACATCGTATGGCAGAATTGACAGCTTTCTATCTAGTTTGAACTTTACCAAGAGTAAAGTAGATTCCAACCTTTACTACAAGGTTGAAGATGGAAATCTAGTGATGCTCCTACTATATGTAGATGATCTGTTTGTAATAGGCATGGATGGGTTGATTGATGATACAAAGAGGAAGCTTGCTGCCGAGTTTGAGATGAAGGAATTGGGTATGATGCATTATTTTCTAGGTATGGAGGTGTGGCAGAATGCAGATGGAATTTCCCTGGGACAAGGGAAATATATAGTAGAGATCTTGAAGAGATTCTAGATGATGGATTGCAAGGCCATGACCACACCTATGGCATCGAACCTAAATTTATTGAGTAATGCTTCATCATAAGTGGTTGATGGTACAATGTATCATTAGATGATTGGGTCCTTGATGTACTCAACAAACACGAGACCAGATATTTGCTTTGCTGTGAACACCTTGAGCCAGTTCTTTACATATCTGAGACATGTTCACTTAATTGATGCAAAGCATATTCTGAGGTACCTGACGGGTACAGTTGATTATGGCCTCAAGTATGAGGCGAATCAAAAGATTAACCTAGAGGGTTATGTTGATTCAGATTGGGTAGGCAATGCCATCGATAGGAAGAACACTTCAGGGTGTTGCTTCAGTACAGGATCAGGTGTGATCTCTTGGTTTAGCAGGACACAATCATGTGTGGACCTTCCAGCAAGGTTGCAGGATGTGTTCCTGCATGGTTGGATGTAAGTGTAGAGCCCTTCTAGCAAGGTTGCAGGATGTGTTCCTGCATGGTTGGATGTAAGTGCAGAGCCCTTCTAGCAAGGTTGCAGGATGTGTTCCTGCATGGCTAGATGTAAGTGCATAGCCTTTTTAGCATGGTTGTAGGAAGTGTTCCCACATGGATAGATATAAGTGTTGATCCTTTCCGATAGGGTTGTGGGATGTGTTCCTACATGATCAGATGTGAGTGCTGGGCCTTTCTGATGTGATTATAGGATTGGTTCTTACATGATCAGATGTGAGTTCTGGGCATCCCTTTCTAACATGGTGTTGGATGTGTTCCTGTCATGGTCAGATGTAAGTGCTAGGCGGGCCATTCTGACTTGGTGTCAGATATAAGCACTGAAGAAGATCTACATGGAGGCTAGGCCTACAACCAACATGAAAAAGGGTTGTCTCTGTAGAAATTCCTGTGAGAAAAAGAATCATCAGATAGCACCTATGATGATGATCTAGTGATGATGATCCAACAGTGATGATCCAGATCGAGTGATGATCCATATCCAGAGATGATGCTTCAGTGATGATCCAGATCCAGTGATGATATTCCAATGATGATCCAGATCGAGTGACGATCTAGATCCAGTGATGATGATCTATATTCGAAGATGAAGATGACTTGAAGACGAATATTACTTGAAGATGACAAGGAATCGATGATGATACAGATGATACAGAGAAGAATACTTGTGTTGATAAATTGTGTCGAGAGAATACCTTCCTAGTTAAGAGGGAGTGTTGATGTAATTATAACTTTGGAATGCATTCACTTGTATATCTTATGTATTGTACCCCAATGTTTATTCCGGGATGTGTCTGTAATGTACTTGAGTCATGTCATGCCCCGATGTTCCTATCGATAGGTTCTATAATGTAAATAAGTCATGTCAAGTCATTGTGGGTAACCCTCCTATTGATCAAGGGTTATATTCCCCGCAGTTTCAGGGAACTAGGGTTAAAGTCTCCGTAGTTCCAGGGCACTAGGGTTATTAGACTCTCCTAGAGATGTCAGCCCTAGCAGGGTTTATTCAAGTCAGGAATTAGTATAAATAGAGAGCTAGCCTCTCTATTTAGCACACACTCACTCACACTCAGTTGTAGCGCATAGTTGAGGAAGAAGAAGACACTGGGGCTAGGAAGAAAGAGGTTACTACTATCGGGAGATCATCTTACTATTTTGGGGTTTTACTTTTGGTGTTGATTCTATCTCAGAGGAAGTTGGGGGGTTTTCTCCATTTATGGTTTCCCCGAGGAAAAACACTATGTTCATTGTGTCTTGTGTTTGATTGTTGTGCTTGTTATTCTCTCAGATAAAGATCCTAATATAATGCTAGCTTAATGTTAAAAATCTAACAAAACTAGGCTTTAACAGATGGACGAACTATGAATGTAAGGTTGCATTATTTCCATTTATTATTGCTCATATTCTAAAGTGCAGACTACCATAGGTTAGTAGCAGTTCATGGATATATATTTGGTTCTTTAATTTTAACATATTTTTCATTTCAAATCTCTCCTACATAACCTAGTGGTATTTTGGTTTGACATTTCCAACATTCACAGTAAGAATTGTTTGAGTTTATATTTTCCAAACTGACATTTTGAACCACACTCAACTTCATCATCAAGAATGTTTTATTCATTCATGAGGATGAGCCCAAGATTGAAAAGTTAAGGCACTAAAGTGAAAGCAACTTGACTGTGAAGTGTGAAAATCTAGATGCAGGTGGACTTGGTACGAGGTTACTATGATGCAGGAGACAATGTGAAATTTTGTTTCCCTATGGATTTTACAACCACAATGTTAGCATGGAGCATCATAGAATTTGGAAGGTTAATGGGAGATGAGTTGGAAAAGGATAATATCTCAATCAGTTGGGCCACAGATTATTTCCTCAAAGCAACAACTTATACTAGCACTTTATACATAGAGGTTTTTCATCAATACCATATCTACACTACAAGGTTTATGGAAATTTGGTGTATGTTGGTCTATTTTGTTTTGTTTCGAATCTATTTATTACTCTAACAAATACTTTATAATATTCCTAGAAGTTGGATCTATTGTAAAATTTCTAAAATCTTCGTTTTATGTTCATGATATTGTATATAGGTCGGTGAACTTGTTACAGATCACAATTGCTAGGAAAGACTAGAAGACATGGACATGCCCAAAACAGTTTACAAGATTATAATAATTAAATTTCACTGTTACAATTTTTCATTTCTGTGACATTTGGCCATACAGTATTGGGTTGTTTGGCATAGGTTCTCTGCTCATTCTTATAGTCTTTCCTCTTGTACTTATTATGGCGTTGTCACTCCTCTTTTGTTGCTAAAATATCATTTTTTATATTTTATATATTTGAAAGATAGTAGCATTCATACATACATTGCCATGGTGATATACAAGAGTTGATTTCATTTCGAAAAACACGGCACAAGTCCAAAAGGATATAGATCCATCAACCATACAATGATTGATATTAGCGCAAAGATATGCGAGGAAGAAAATACTAGCATAGAGGATGATAAATTCACTGTACTAGAGTCTGACATTAAAAATGAAACGGTTGGTTGTGGAGCCTAATCTTCGAGATCCAGAGATATTTTTCAGTCGTGTTTGTAACCCAGGTGTACTGTACACTCATTCCCCCAACAATATTGTGGACCCATGGTATTGGGTTAACCCTATAATTTTCCCATTGTATTTTCGCTATAAAATAAAGCAATGTAAAATGAATGAGTATGGTATTTTATTGTAATAGAAGATAGACTGTGAAAGCATGAAGAAGAAGTGTAGCAGTTTTGTTACAAGGTGTATCTCTTCATTTTTCTAGACTGTAATAAAAGGACTGGAAATTTCTTTGTGGACGTAGCCCATCATTTGGGTGAACCACGTTATATATGTGTCTCTCTATAATGTTTTAATGTGTTTTTCATCTTGTTAATGATTTAACTGTATATATGTTATTGCTCTGCGGTCCTGTTTTCTAACAATTGGTATCAGAGCCAAAAGGTATATTTGGTTGGTCAACTCGCAGGAAATAAGGGTTCCTAGTTTGAGTGGGAGCAATGGTGGAAGAAGGAAAGTTTAGGGTCGAGAAATTTTATGGAAAAAACTATCAGTTATGGAAGATGCAAATGGAGGACTATCTGTACCAGAAGGATCTGTACCTACCATTGGGTGGAAAAGAACCCTCGGCTTCTAACAAGGTACTTTTAATGAAGCATTTATTTAATATGAAGATGTTGGAAGGTGGATCTATTGCTGACCATTTAAATGAGTTTAATACACTTACTAGTCAATTAAGTTCTGTAAAAGTGAACTTTGATGATGAGGTTAGGGATCTTCTAATCTTGTGCGCATTGCCAGAAAGATGGAATAGCTTGGTCATGGCTATAAGTAACTTTGTCCCTAGTTCAAACACTCTTAAGTTTGATGATGTTGTTGATGTTATTCTTAGCGAGGAAATGTGAAGAAAAAGAACAGGTGAGACATTAGGTAATGCATTGACCATGGAGAGCAGAGGGAGACAAAACGACAGAGGAAGGAGCCTAGTAAATTGCAGTAAGGCTAAAAAGGAAAGATCCAAGTTCAGATTCAGAAAATTAGAGTGTTGGAACTGTGGTAAGAAAGGACATCTGAAGAAAGGCTGCCGAGCACCAAAAAAGAAAGGTGAGAGGCAGCAAGAGACTACTCAGGAAGCGAATGTAGCAGGTGATGTGTTACAAGATGCTTTGATTCTTGCATTAGATAATACTAGAAATTACTAGGTAGTAGATTCAGGGGCTTCATGTCATGCTACACCCTATAGGAAATTCTTTCATGATTATGTTCAAGGTGATTTTGGACATGTTTTATTGGGGGATGATGAACCATGTAAAATTGTTGGAAAGGGTAAGGTATGGATTAAGTTAAATAATGTAAGTGAATGGCTGCTAAAGGATGTAAGCAACATTCCTACTATGAAAATAAATCTGATCTCAACAGGGAAGTTGGGAGATAGCGGTTGTTTTTCTAAATTTGGAGAAACAAGGTGCAAGATCGCTTAAGGATCACTGGTAATAGAAAAAGGAGATAGGGTAGGTAAGTTATATTTCTATCCTCATAATATTGATTATTCTATCTCTGTAGCTTCCATAGAAATAGGTGCGGCATTGTGGCATCATAGGCTTGGCCACATGAGTGAGAAAGGGATGCAGATTCTACACTCAAGGAAACTGCTTCCAGATCTGAAGTAGGTAAGTTTGGAATTTTGTGAGAACCGTGTTTATGGAAAATAGAAGAGAGTTATATTTCTCAGGGTTGGGAAACAGAAGAAGAGTGAAAAGTTTAATCTTGTCCATACAGATGTATGGGGACCAGATCAGGTACAATCTCTTGGTGGCTCTCATTATTATGTTACTTTTATTGATGATGCAACTAGAAAAAAATGGGTTTATTGCATTACATAGAAATCTGATGTGTTTTATACTTTTAACAAGTGGAAAGCTTTGGCTGAGAATGAGACAGGAAAAAGGTTGAAATGTCTAAGATCTGATAATGGAGGCGAGTACTGCAGCAAGGAGTTTGGTAGTTACTGTTCACACAATGGGATTCGCAGAGAGAAGACAGTCCCTGGAACACCATAACAAAATGGTGTGTCAGAAAGGGTGAACATAATGATCATGGAGCGCGCAAGGTGTATGAGATTGCATGCAATGTTTCCCTTACAGTTTTGGGCTCATGTTGTAAACACTGTTTTTTATTTAATAAATAGAGGGCCTTCAAGTGCTTTGGATGGTGGCATTCCAGAGGAGGCATGGGCAGGTAAAAACATAAAATACTCATTTCTGAGAACTTTTAGGTGTGAAGCATTTGTCCATATTGATAAAGATGATAGAACAAATCTTGAGGCTAAATCCAAGAAATGTACATTTATTGGATACGGGGTTGATGATTTTGGTTATCGCTTATGGGATCTTAAAAATCACAAAATCATTAGGAGTAGAGATGTATTATTCAATGAAAAGGTCATGTACAAAGATCAGTTGCAAGTAAAGAAAGAAGAAAGGGAAAATATAGAGTACATAGTGCTTGATGAAATAAAAGAAAATGAAGTTCCAAAGGCACCAGAAAATCAAGAGCAGCAGCAGGTACGTGAAACTCCTGGAACTATAAGAAAGTCTACTAGGTTAAGTCGACCCCCTGAACAATTCTCTCCTTCACTAAATTATTTATTGATGACTGTTTCTGGTGAACCATAATGTTATGAAGAAGCAATACAAGTAGAAGCTAGAAAGAAGTGGGAGCAAGGCATGGATGAGGAGATGGACTCATTGGTAAGAAACCAGACTTGGGATATAGTTAAGTTTCCTACATAAAAAGGGCATTGCAGAATAAATGGGTTTACAGGTTGAAGGAAGAAGATGGAAGCAAGAAGTGGTACAAGGCCAGACTTGTTGTAAATGGGTTTGCACAAAATAAAGGTATAGACTTTGATGAAATATTTTCTCCTATTGTTAAAATAACATCAATTAGAACTATTTTAAGTCTAGTGGTGGTAGAAGATTTGCATCTTGAACAGTTAGATGTAAAAACATCCTTTCTCCATGAGGATTTGGAGGAAGATATTTATATGCATTACCCACAAGGGTATGAGGTCAAAGGGAAGGATAATTTGGTTTGCAGGTTGAAGAGGAGCTTGTATGGCCTGAAGCAAGCTCCAAGGCAGTGGCATTTGAAATTTGATAAGTTTATGACAGAACAAGGTTATGATAGATGTCATTTTGACCACTTTGTTTATTTCAAGTGGCTAGATAACAAAAGATATATTATGTTGTTATTGTATGTGGATGACATGCTTATTGCAGGGTCTAACATGCAGGATATAAACGTGCCCAAAAGAAAACTAGATAAATCATTTGTGATGAAGGATTTGGGTGCTGCAAAGCAAATCCTGGGTATGAGAATAACAAGAGACAGGAAAAATCGCAAATTGACATTGTCTCAAGGTGAGTACATAGAAAAGGTGTTGCAGAGGTTTAGAATGTAGAATGCAAAAACAATTAGTACACCTTTGGCTAGCCATTTCAAACTAAGCAAGGATATCTGTCCAAAGACACAGGAAGAGATAGATTACATGTCCAAGATTCCCTATCCATTAGTTGTTGGAAGCTTGATGTATGCCATGGTGTGCACAAGACGAGATATTGCACATGCAGTGGGAGCTGTGAGTAGGTATATGAATAATATCGGTAAAGAGTATTAAAAAGTAGTACAGTGGATTCTCAAGTATTTGAGAGGTACCACTTCTCATGCATTATGTTTTGGAGGTTCATACACTGTTCTATAGGGATATGTTGATGCAGATATGGCTGGTGATAAAGACAGCAGGAGGAGCACCACACGGTATCTGTTTACTATGGGTGGAATAGCAGTAATTTGAATTTCAAAAATACAACAGGTTGTTGCACTTTCAACAATGGAATCATAGTATGTTGCTGCTACAGAGGCTAGTAAGGAGATGATTTGGTTGCAAAGGTTCATTGAAGAATTGGGTAAGAAGCATGAGAATAGTAGGCTATACAATGAAATCTAGAGTGCCATTCATCTTGCAAATAACTCGGCCTTTCATTCGAGTACTAAACATATACAACTCAAGTAACACTTCATAAGATCTGTTTTAGATGGAGAACTGTTAAAATTGGAAAAGATACACACTAGCGAGAATCCTACGAACATGTTGATTAAGGGAGTGACTAGAGAGAAACTGAATTCTTGCTTGGTTTCTTTTGGACTTTAAGCATGAAGCTGAAAATAAGAAATTTGCAAGTCCAAGGTCCAGAGCATAGTCAAGCAAGTGTAGTAGCGGTTGAGTTGCTGTGATAAATTTCCAACTAGGATATTGTTGGTTCTGGAGCCTAATATTCGAAATCCAAAGATATTATTCAGTCGTGTTTGTAACCTAGGTGTACTGTACACTCATTTCCCCTACCTTGGGGTTCGGGGAAGCAACCCTAAAAAAGTGTTTCATGGGAAATTCCCTCGAGACATGGGGGTTCAGGGGCAGTGCCCCCAAGACACGGGGGTTCAAGGGTAGCGCTCTTGAGAAACAGGGGTTCGAGATGCATGTTGGCCAAAAGTATTGTGGACCCATGGTATTGGGTTAACCCTAGAATTTTCCCATTGTATTTCCTCTATAAAAGAAAGCATTATAAAATGACTGAGTATGGTATTGTATTGTATTAGAAGAGATACTGTGAGAGAGTGAAGAGGAAGTGCAACGATTTTGCTGCAAGTTGTATCTCTTCATCTTTCTGGACTGTAATAAAAGGACTAGCAATTTATTGTGGACATAGCCCATCGTTTGGGTGAACCACGTTATAGTGTCTCTGTATAATGCTTTAATGTGTTTTGCATCTTGTTAATGATTTAACTGTATATCTGTTATTGCTCTGCGTTCTTGTTTTCTAATGTGAATGGTTGAAATGAAATTATTTAACGGTCCTATTGGAGGATACAAGGAGATATCTGAGTCTGAACCTAAGCTATTCCTTTGCATTCCCTTTCCATTCATCACCTGGATTGTTTCTAAATGCTTATTTCTCATAATATTGCTTTATTTTCCTATGTGATTTTAATGCACAGATGCAAATCCTACCATTTCCTGTACTTATTCCACTAAACTATCCCAAGCATTCTCCAATAATGCTAGACGAACCTCCAAGTGAGCTCATGTGAGGTATACTTTAGGAATTTTGATGTTGGCCTCTTGGTATCACAGTTAATACTTCTTTTCGAACGCCAAAGTAAATTATATTCAGATTGTGATGAATTTCAATAACCCCACTACACTTAGGGAAATGGAAGAAATATGGGGTTTATCTATTCTCTATGTTATGAATGCATATGTAGAAGGGAGAGGAGGAGGTACCTTCACATCGAGATATGCTCCTTGGATTCATTGTGATGATATACCTTCACGTTGAGAAGTAATCATGAAGTGATTAAGTAACCGTTAAGTGATTAGTATATTTAGGTTATTGTCCTTATAAGAACTTATGTTTTACAGTGTTAAGAAAGAGAATCCTGGTACAAAAATTGCTACTGAAACTGCTACAACATTGGCTACTACATCCTTTGTGTTTAGAACATCAGATGCCCAGTATTCTGAGGGGCTTAGCCAAAATGTAATTTGGTTAAGAATGTATTTATTGTTTAAACCTAATCTTATTTAATATTTTTCAATGTTCATGGTATTTACTTATTGTTTATGGTTTATGCTTATCTGGTTTTTGGCTACCTCTTTTATGGCTACCTCTTTGAGTAACTTTCCTTATAATCATATGTGCAACACTTGTTTGAGTTTGCAGGCAAATACTGGGAGATATGGGAGATATTTGGAAGAAAAATTAATGTATTTAAATACCCTATCTAAGAATACATTTACTCCTACATGCTTATTGTCCCACCCAAATTCAAAGTTGGATTCTTTAGCCGAAAAATGCATGCCATTTTTCCAAATGTAGTTAAAAATGTAGTTAATATATGTTTTGTTCAATGTTGCTTTGTGAAATAATGCGGCACCTCATAAAAATTGATCTCGTAAACCCAAATATCTATATGTTAGTTGTATTCACATGGAAAACAAGAGAGGAAAGACTGGTCCTATATTTTATCTTATAATAACTCGTTTTTTTTGTGACATATATGTATGTGTAATATCTCATTGCTTAAAACAAAACGCTAAAAAATACAAATATTCTTCTTGTATAAGAATTTCGAGGGTGTTAGTTCAAAGGTAGAGCATCTGCATTATATAATACAGAAGATTGGTGGTTCGATTCCACTATGCCCTATTATAAATAGTTGCATTTTATCACTATTACATAGAGGGGGTATTATGACAATATTTTTGTAAATTGTCTCAACTTAAGAAAAAATAATGTTTGTTTATTGTCTTAAGTATTGTCTTTAAGTCGGTGTCTTAAACTATTGTCTTAAATTTAAGACAATCATTTAAGACACCCGCTTAAAGACAATACTTAAGACACCCGCTTAATTTGAGAGAATTTACACAAATATTGTCTTAATAACCCCCTTGATGTAGTAGTGATTGTGCAATTCAAATAGGGAAATATAGAAAACCAAAGGTTAGTGCTTTTAAATATCCTTTATACTATTATTGTTTCGTGTGGCTATATTTATTGTCTGTGTTTTTTTGTGGCAAAGAGAAGCAACAGAGTGGATATTGTGAGATTTATAGGCTCATCCAGATACATGGCTGCAAGTTGTTAGCATTCTACAGAACTGACAAAATATGAATACCGAGTTCTTTTCACTTCAGGTACTATTATGCTTTCACTTTTTTGGCCACATGCCTTGCTATCTCCTATGACATTTAATTTGTTATGAATTTAGCACCTTCATCTACTGGGTTAGGATTACTTTTAGGGATTGAAAAGGAGTCAATGGGTATATGGATATAGTGAGGTTATCTTATCCATCATAATTATTGGAGCATTCATGGTATCAATGGGTGGGGACCTTAATATGTTTAGGTGTATGTATGCTTCTATCATACAGTTTTTTTTCAAAACTGATATGAATTTAACCCTTATCCACTATCAGTCGCATGCATTCTTCCATTATTTGGGAAAAATGGTAGTCCAATACACTCGCTAAAACTAATTTATCATCTTGGATAACATTAGCACATAACTCTAGCCCAAAATAACAATATTCGATAACATTTGAAAATGCATAGAGGTAAGGATTGATACTTTGTAGACTCTGTAAAATATTTAGACATGCTTATTGTACTCTGACTATGAAAAGGGATGGAAGAATAGGGATTTATCGATGAATTGTGATTTCAAATCTCAGGTTGTTAGTATTTTGAACTAAATAACACAAATAGTGGAAATTGTAGGAAAAAATCAGAGCAAAAATTGGAGTGGATGAATGTTCTCCTATTCTTGGACCATATTTGAAACTAAATCTACAACATCATATGATGCCTCTTAGACTGATAAATACTGTGACATTGTAAACACAATGGATAAGATTAACATCTAGTGACTAGTGCTTCTAGTAGAAAGACTAGGCAATTGCATCATTGACTGAAGCAAGTGCAGATGAAAAACAACAGAATATACTTTCGTAGTAAAGTTATATTTGAAGAACTGAATAGTCTTTAATAGTAAATTTATTGTAGAACAACATAATAGGCTTGAGTAATAAAGTTATGAAGTTAGAAGTACAGTCCATAGAGTTCTATCTAATAGAGACCCTACAAAACAATGTTTTTGGACAACTTGATTTCTAAACTAATTGTAGAGCTTATAACCACACTACTAGTTCTCTTCTTGCAAATACATTTTAGATAAAAGATCTTATGCAAAATTAAAATTAAAAATATCTCACAGATTTTATTGCTGGTATTTTACATTTTAAAAACTTGGAAGTACTTCATTGCAGGAAACATTATTTCATTAACATTATGTTTTATATAGGGCATTTTGAGGTCAGATTGATCTCATTGGGTATTATAGTAATTTATGCCTAACTGTTAAATCCATTTGTATATGTTTACATTCCAATAGACAACTTTTAAAGAGCTATTTAAACAATCAACTTTGTTTGGTAGAGTGACAAGGGTGACATTGTAATGGAGAGTCCAGTTGTGAATCTAAGATGATGTTTTACAATTTATTTTGTGTAAGTGGAGTAATATTTGGGATATTGTGGTTGAACAAACAACTTTGGTGTCAAAACGTTGGAGACTAGATATATTTATTTTCTTAAATTGGTGAGATCAATGCAATAAATAGACACTTGTGGTGTTCATACCATAATGAATGTGAACATCACCGGTGTGCATTCTATGATGAAATTACAAATCAAAACTAAAAAGGTGCCAATTTTGGTAATTCATAATTACTTTGAGCCTGAATTGATTTCAAACAATAATAATCCAAGAGTTCAGATAATGGTTTGTAACTTTGTAGAATCAGATGCACACGAAATAGATGCAAAGTTGCTACACACATCTACTATTAATATGTTGGTGTTCAACAACTCAATGTGGATAGAACCTCGTTTTTGTATCGTGCCTTGTTGATGTATTAAACCTGTTAGGGAGAATACAAATCACACAAGTTAGATTTTTAGATACATTAGTAAAACTAGTTTCTATTTGAAGTTCATCTTATTTCTTTTGACTGTAGCTGATTGAAATTTATGAGATGTGATTTTTTTCTGAGCAAAAATGATCTTGAATCTTGTATGCATATAATCCTTAAGGAAGAATATTAAACAATAGTTATTATCCTCTAAGTTACATTAGTAAAACTTATAATTGTTAGCTTAATTTCATCTTGTTTCCTGTGTCTAGGTGATTGAAGGTGTAATCAAATATCGATGGAATGCTTTTCCGGTTGAGCAACGGGATGGGATAAAAAGATACATATCAGATCTCATTCTTCAAGTCTATCTAGTCAATGTGTCTTGTTATTTTTTTCAAATTTGAATGTTGTTGTATACATTTGGTTTATGTTTGTATTTCAGTATTTGTTCCCAGTGGATATTTAACTCATACATGTATTGTTATTCAACTTTCGAGTAATGAAACTTCTTTTTGCAGTGAGAGGCTTTATGTAAAAAAGATTAATGTAATATTGGTGTAGGCAAGTGATGAAATTACATCTCCATGTTTCTTTTTCTCCACTTTTTTGTTTATAATTTATTAAAGATAGATTCTAGTCACATATGGATACTTTTGTTTCCTTCAGTCAATATGTTATTTCCCATGTCATATCTTTTTTCAAGTCTATCTTAAGGGAGTCAGGTATATTTTACAAAGACAATAATAAACTTGTAATTGTGGGTGATTTATTTGTTTTTTAATTTACCTTATTGAGATGGTTTGGATCATTCAATTGAATAGATCCAATTGAATTATCTATTCAATTGATTTATCCAAACCATCTCAATTTGACAAAAGATTCAAATGATTCAATAATTTTAATTGTTCTTTTGTAACCATTGTGCCTATCCATTTAGTCTGTTTGTTTTCTCTAATATTATCCTTCAGATATTGTCAGTTTATGACTAATTCCTAGATAATATTTGTCGATGTTCCATTGTTTGGAACATGTACATCATTTTCCAGGGTTTAGGTGATAGGAAATTTAATACTTAAGATGCAATGCTAGAGGCATTTTTTATTTATCTAGATATTGCTAAAATAGGCCGCCAATTTTGTAGGTGTTGAAGCATGAATGGCTCGGTAGATGGCCTTGTTTTATCCTTGATCTTGTTTTAGCTGCTAAGAGTAGTGAAACACTATGTGAAAATTGCATGGCTATTTTGAAGGTGAGGTCTTAAGAATACATCAAGAATCTTGTTGCTTCTATCATGCTCATTGATCATTAAAGTAGAATTGTTGCCAATACTCAAGTTAAATGAATTTATGTTGCTTATTCCCACCTCCTTAGTGAAGAGGTTTTTGAATTTTCTTGAGGTGAGATGAAACAATAGAAAATAAAAGAACTCAAGAAGTCCTTGAATTGGTATAAGACTATATGTTGGATTTCTTTGAACATGGTATTATATCATGTTCTGTATATTGTGTGATTTTCTTGAGATCCATCCTTCAAAGGATGTATAATGTTTTTGGAAATCAAGTTTTGATTCTCATAATGATACACTAAGATATTTCAAGTTTGCAGTTCCTTGTGTAGTTTGTAAAAATGGAGAAAGGAGTGCCAATAGAAGCCTCAATGTTTCTCTCATTGCTTGATATAGTTTAGAAAACCTTTAAACAAAGAGATAGTTATAGAGTCTTAGGTAAACTGACTTATATGTATTTGCTAGTTCGTAGTGAGTTTTGGTTTATAAATGAGTTGTGTCCTTAGTCTTGTCAATATGATAGCAACCTGAACTTATAAGGAAAACTTTGGCTACACTGTATGCCATTTTATGATGGATCCCTCTTGGATATATTTTCGATTCTCATCTGGTTTGCACCTAAGTCATTATATTAATACATATGTATATTCCAGAATATTTGATCTTATGTATTAAATATATTGGAAGCTAGCTCTATAGGTTGAAGATAGACACTTTGAATGAGCTGAGAACACACTTTTTTGTTTCTATTTTTTCATCTATTTCAATGTTGCTACTACTGTGTCAGGTCACTAACCATAAGTTGTATTTTTGTTACGGTGACAGCTTGATACTCTGCTAAATCTTTTCCCTGAAGGAGCTTATAGAAATTTGGCTCTATAGTGCTGAACATAGGCAATATCTCTACTTCATATTTGTTATTTAAATTATTAATGATTAAGAATTCTGAAAGTTTTTGGTCTTGAAACCCAACCCAGTTTCAAGTCAAATTTAATGAAAAATTTTATACCCAACCCAATTAAATGAGTGATGTAAATTTCACATAAAAATCTCATACTTTGAAACACAATAAGAACATCATTTTTACAGGCAGAAAATGAAAGAGATTTGTACACCATGAAATTTCAGACTAGTATTTTTCGGCAAATTGCTCAGGAAAAGCCCAGAATCGAAAACCTATTTGAGAGAGTGATTTTAAATTTTATTTCTCAGAATGAAAGGTACAACAAAATAATGATATTTCTAAGATGAACTTATCAGTAGACTTCCTTGAACATTGTGCAAATGCTACCTTAAAAATTGTGCAGACAATATATAGAAAATTGTGCCAATTAAATGTTATGTACAACCTGACTGTACGAGCTTGTATGACCCTTGATTCTCATGCCCATAACAGTTTTCTCCTTCTCATGATTTTGTGCAAGGCTGTCTCAAAATTTGTGCCCAAAATTCTAGAAAATCATGCCCACTATTGTTTGGCCTCTACAATTGAATTCTTCTATCCTGATTCTTGATTTTCTTGCTCTGAGTCAAGCAATTAATGTTGTAACACTCTCCTTCGAATTTGTGTACATTAAATGTTGAGTATGGTTGTCTAGATTTGCAGGCCCAACATATTCTTCTCTTCTTGTGTCCTGTTCTGCTCCTCCTCACAACAAATCTACTTCTCTCTCAAAAGCTCATTCTAGTGGAATGAATGAAACAAATTCCTTTCCCTTTCCTTTTGTTTGAATGATGGTGGTAAGTGAAGGGTAATTTAATCCAAGCACCCACAATGAATTATATGAGAGGTTGAGTATTAATGCATTTTTTTATTCTCATGAAATTAATTTCTCTCACTTCACTTAAATTTATCAAAAGTCACTTTAATCACTAAAGTTGAATTACATGTTTATCACAATTCATTTAATGTAAGGGTCACTTTAGTTTCCCCTTTCCTATTGACTTAGAAAAAATCACCTAGGGGAACAACTTCCAAGGTACATTTTTTTAACAAATTCTTTTGCTTGCTTCCATGTCCCTCAAATCTCAATTTCATATCCCTTATTGCGCCAAGAGGCACTCTACAACCCGGTATGGGGGATATCTTGTAGTGTGATGTAACGTTACTAACATGTCGACAAAAAGTAATAGTGATAGTGAATATTATGGGAGAGATCTTGTCACATGATGTAACGTTTGTAACATGTCGGCAAAAAATAATAGTCATAGTGAATATTATGGGAGAGATTTTGTAACACAAAATAAAAAATAATATCACTTTCGTAAAGTTATTTTTCTAATAGGCCAAAATAAATGTCGGCATAGATTCTTCTCAGTAAAAAAAAGTTGCTTACAATTTTCAAGGTCTCTTGGACACAAAATACGACAGATATATTAACATGATTTATAATGTACTTTGCAGCATATGAACTTGTAGAAGTTAGTTGCACGCATGATCAAGACTAATGTCATTTAACTACAACAAAGCTGAACTTAAAGCATAAGATCAAACCAACACGTTGAAAACGGACTCTGAGAGTTACCGAGAGTGTCATATATAGGGCCCGAGATGTAAGAATCTACGGAGCATGCATGTTCAGTAATAATCCATTTGGGTCTGTTGATGAAGTGTAGTCCAATGTAAGCCCCCTTAGCTCAGAAAAGTAACTCAGTGTTCATGAACAGCCACAAATATCAAATATAAGCTTACAGTGGAAAAAACTGTATCTATGGTCCTTTTCTCATTAAATTTCAAAATGTCAAATAGATCACACTGAAACACATACACTCTTGAAAAATCACATTTTAAAATAAAGCATATACTTGCACAGCATTCCCATCCCGCGTTTCCATATTCTGTGGAATATTGAACCAAACTTTAAATTTCTTCTACTCTATTAAATGAGTATAGTAGTAATTATTGCATGTAGTGAAAGAGCGTATCTTTACTTTTGGAATGCCATGATACGTAAGCCCAAAACCTAATGCAGTTCATGCAGTGCCTGCGTCTCCATATGTCATCCACTTGTATCTGCAAGAAGGTGTACATGTAAACAATAAATAAATTCATACTGCATTTATAATTATGACTGATGATCATGTTCTTACTGTTACTGCAAATGAAAGTTTCAAAAACCCAAAGAAAGCATACAACTTACTCATCAACTGTTCCATCCACATGAACACGTGTACCAAGATACTTGCACTCATGATAAGAGTCCACTGGATGCTTGTACTATAAAATATATTTAAAAGAATGGGATCAATGCATTTGCATAAAGACCACCCTAATCATGCATCTCGGAAATTCTACCTAAGATGACGAAGACCATTCTTAGAAGTTTGGACCAACAGAAACATGACTACTTTGGGGTATATGAATCCGTTAGGTTTTGGTATCGCATTTGGTGAGAGACACTACCGTAAAAAATATTACTACTATTTAACACACTGAAACCAAGCACTCATAGAAAATTTTCATCCAGTGTTCGAATTTCAGGATGCTTTGGATATCCATCAACAAGCTTCAAAGGAGATTGTGCCCACTGATCATTAAAACAATCTAATATGGGGGAGATGTTGTAATCTTCCTACCTAACAAAACAATAAAAAAGTAAAAATTTAATTATTCGTAAAAAAAATATGTGCGTCAAGAAAAAAACACAAAATTGAATTATCCACAAAAAAATGTCTGCCTTGCACATGGTTTTAAACAATGTGGAAGGCATTCTAAACAACCCACGGTTTTATTGTACATAGTTTAGGAGGCTTTGCACATTGTTTTAAAACCATGTGCAATGCCTCCTAAACAACCCATGGTTTTATTGTACATGGTTTAGGAGGGCCTTGCAAATGGTTTTAAGACCATGTGCAAGGCCTCCTAAACAACCCATGACTGAAGGAGTGGGGAAACCATGCAATGTTAGTTCCTAACAAAATAAAAAATATTATATGTAGGCCATAAATAATATTAAATATTAATAATAATAAAATTATATGTGGACCTTAAATAAAAGGATGTGTCTTTTGGTTTGAATCAAATCAATTTATACCTAAGAAGAGGTTTGCACCTCGAGATATTTGATCCATCTCGGCGCTTGATAGAGCCTAGGATTTGGATCTACGCTGGTTGTAGATGCATGTTTACTCGTAGTATATTTGTTTCATTTATACTTCTTTCATCACCTACTAGTTGTTTTTTGGCTCAGGTTGCGACACTTAATTTTGGAGATTCTTATGATGCACAATTTGTTAAGCTTTATACTTTCTTCACGGCGCAGTTGCAGGTATAACTTATTTTGGTCACTGGTGTATGGGTTGTGGATGGATTTCCTATTTTATAAATATTTTTCATTTTTATTATATTATTATTTTCACAATCTTATAACTTTGTTGATTTGCCTAAGTGTTTGTTGATTATAATATGCATGGAGGTTAAACCATACTTCCACGAGGGAAAAATATCCCAGAGGCCTATGCAAATGGTTCAACTGAAGAACAAGTTTTTTTTCTTTCTGATATTGATAAATATTTGTTCCTTATTACAAATTTATTTGTGTTTCACAGCAAAACATATAACTACTCTCTTTAAGAAAAACCTTCTATGATTTTCATTGAGGGTGTTGCAAAGGTGCAGTTGGTTGTTTTGTAATTATTATTAAGAAGAATACATTGCAGTAATGCATTTATTTGTTTCCTGTTTTATAGGAATTTATTCAAAACTTGGCACTCTTCTTCACCTCATTTTACAAGGTAAGGTTTTTATCACTTTACACTAAAGGATCGTCTTACCTATTTGGACATCTTCATTTATTTTTGTGATGCATGGTTATGAGTTCAATCACAATATTAATTATTTATGTTTGACTTGAACTCTTTGTAATGTTCTCTGAAAGACTGAAACTAACAGTCGACATCATGACTCAAAGTATTTTTAATGCTGTCATTGCTTCTTGCAATAGTATTTGTAACTTTGATTGTTTCACTGCAGTCAAACATTCTCATACTTGAAACTACCCCTCAAAATCTGGCAGCACTACTTATGGGTCTTCAATACTTAATCAGTATTTCTTATGTTGAGGATACAGAAATTTTCAAGGTAGGTTTTTTATGTGAATTAGTGTTTTCTTCTTCAAGACTACATGGTAACAAAGATGGGTTTCTTCTGATTACTCTAGTTTTGCTACAGGTTTTCTTGGATGATTGGAATGCCTTGGTTTCAGAACTTCTTGAAGCACACCATTCTTTTGACAATCTTGTTGTACCTTCCAATGTTATGGGGCTCCAAGTAAAGCATATGTGTTACTTGTCATTATCATGTTTTAATCCATGACCGTTGTTCTTCTTTATCTCAAGAAAATTCTGATTTGTAAAGAACTTTAAAGTTTGTATGGTTCTTTTCAGTGGTATTGTCAGTTTTCTTTGTTCTATGCTATCAAGAATCCATAGGAATGCTTAGTTCATTGACCTCTAAATTCTCTTTTTTATTTCGTAACATATAAATCATAATATAGGTGTCCATGCACTAATATATGGTTCTTGTTTGTCCCACTCACAACAAATGCTTGGGATGGACTCCCTTAGCTTGTCCTTAGCTAAGGGACTTATTTTGTATTTTCATTATAGTTGTCATGGATTTATAATTTATTTCGATTAGATTGGGGTCCTTGGTTCCAAATATTGACTTGTATTGAATATTGATAGTTTATAATTTCTAATGGTTAAGGACTTCACTAATGATTATCTTATTACATGATATTAAGTTGTATGAAAACATTGATAGAAGTTTGATTAATTTATTTGTTGTGATATTTCAAAAATATTAAAGTGGCTTGTCAATTTCTTTCCCATGTAGGTTCCATTACTTTCAGGCATGGTTGATGGGCTAGGTTCTTAACTTACGCAACACAGGCAGTTATATGTTGGACCAATGTCAAAACTCAAGATGGTGATGATTTGTCGTATGGATAAGACAGAAGAAGTTCTGAATGTAGAAGACGAGAATTGCAATATTGTTATAGAGACTATGAAAGATAATGATGTCCTTGTACAATACAAGGTATGGATACCTTCTAATTTATAAATCGTCCCCACATAGATGAATGATTCTTGTGTTCTGAATATTTTGAAGTAACCAAGTATATTGTCTTTCTATTTGATTCACTTTCCTAGGTTCAAGGGGTATACAGTTATGAAAAACACATATTCGTCTGTTTTCCTACTCTTTTTGCTTGGCAGTGTTGTCAAGCACACTGGGATCCTTTTATTTTAAAATTCCAAACATGGAACTAGTGCCATAAATCATGAGGTCCGTGTACCCAGCTGACAAGAACTTCCTAATGATGTCTTTGTAATGACTAAAATATGGCTTAACTCATTTGTTATGATCCACACAACAATAAAATTATTGTCATAACACATCTTCCAATCACATGTGCATTCACTAAATACAATATAGACCATAAGATAAGATAAGATGAGATACATTAGTTTCCAACAGATGGCTACAAATAGGTCAATGTGACTATTAAGTACAACAGTGAAGAGTGCAAAGGAAAATCCTATAAAAAGATGATAAAATCATATCTATTCTATTCCAATTAAGACCTTCAGGCTAAGATGAAGGAGCTAGTTTGTGTTAGTTGTATTAACTATTATTTTGTTAACTTTATACTGATGTCATTCTGTGTTGAATTCTATATATGCAGCTAATGAGGGAGACATTAATTTACTTATCACACCTTGTTCATGAAGACATAGAACAACATGCATTATTGTATAATCGAACAACATATTTTGCATGCATTTTCTTGTTTTTATCTTGTATGTCTTGTATATCTATTTTTTCTCTAGTGTTGAAAAATGAACATTTTATTTGAAAAAAAACTGTTAAAAGATGGGGAATTATTTCCATATGTTAATCATGTAGACAATGTAATGGTATGACATGTAACCCTATTGCTATAGAAATATTGAAACATGATTTATGGTAATTTAATTCCTTGATAATTTAACTGATATGGATAACTGCGAGGGAAGACCCAATCCTTGAAATGTTTCTCAATATATTTTCCCAAAGGCACCAGGGATGTTTAGAATGATCACCAAATCCAAATGTGCAATGTACTACATGAACCCTCAACAAACATATCAATGAAGATGTTTATCATAGCCCTGTCAATCATTATAGACAACCAACTTAGAGGAAAAATATCAAGCACGAAATCTTTGCCACAAGGTGTCCATCCCCTAAAAGTTTGTAGCTAGAAGCTGCAAATAAAAGCTTGATTGGTTGGCTCCTTGTAGTTAAAGATAAAACTGATGATCCCATGAAAGATATATTTATCATTTTATCACTTCTCGATCTTAATTAGACAACATCAAAAAAATTTCTTGTAAGCTACATTTTATATGTTAGTTACGACAGGTCCAGGAGTTAGATGTTCAATATAATCTGGTGCATACCTCTGTAATCCTGGTCTTGTATTTCAACTTGGTTCAGAGTTGGCATATAGATGATATTAATGAGCAGGTATTACGCTTTTTAACTTTAGTTTTTCCAAGTTAATCTAAAATCTGAGAAAGTGCCCTTTCCACTCTAGTTCCATCTCTTCATTACATGGTATTCTGGAATTGGAAATGCTCAATAAGTGCAAGACTGGATGCATTGTGTTACTTTACTAATCTATAAAAGAAACATGGATATGCTCTTGGTCAATAATCCATGAATTTAGTTGGAATAGTCATGAATATGTTTCTATTGTTGGACCAAGTAATTTTTCGTGCATGGAGTCTTCACAATATGATACTATCATTTGTTTTGGTTTGTTAACCGTGCAGAAAATTGTTTATGGTTTAAACAAATTCCACCTAGTTAAACAAAACAATTGTTAGCATGATGATTGTACTTCATGTGAGGGTGCAAATTGCAAAAATATATTGAGATAAAAGTTCTTAGATATATAGAATCTGAATGAACATGCATAAACGTTGAGGCTTCAAATGGCCTATAGTGTCCAAAAATAATTTATATTGAAATAAGTACATAACTCATTCGACATCTCGCTTATTAGACATAATTGGTTTCAGTCCAAGTCTCTGAAGTTTTCTTTGACTTGGTGAATGGATTGAAAAAATGTTGCGATTAGGTGTTTTAATTATGTTGGAAAAATTGGGCATCAAATGTGTTTTAATCAGTTGGTGTCATTAAGCATCCTCTTATTCTATGCTTCTTTCTTAGAATCAGACAGAGCATATGCGTTGCAGGGGAAAGGGGTCCATAACTGGCTAGCTGGACTGGTTCTGATCTGAACTAGGTTTGGGAAGACACTGGACCTAAATTGCTTTGGACTAGTTTACATGGGAATGACTGGTCAGACTTGGTCATTTTGTTCCAAACTAGCTGGTTCTGATAACACTTGTAAAGGACCACAAATGAATGTAAAATGAACACAAATGTCTTCTCTATGGGAAACAAGGGATTTGATTTATCAATTCATGTGTTTTTTTATCTGTCCCATCTCCGAGATATGACCTACTCTGACTTTGTTTGATGCATCAAATTCAACAAATTGAGTAGAATTCGCCAGTTGTTTCCATATCACATATTACAATTATATAGATGTAGATATTTCTTATGTACATGTTTTAAATACTGTATACAGCATGTTATTTGAGTATAGTTTTTGAGAGTACACTTTTATTATTGGTGGATGTAGATGTTGAAAAAACTCAGTAAACAACTTAATTGTGAATATTGGACATGGAACAACTTGAACACACTCTGCTGGGAATGGTTCTATTTTAGGTTCTATGAAGAAGAAAAAGGATTGAGAGATATGATAGAAATGTTCAAAATACTTTGTAGGCCATCAAGAATATTGAGGAAGTTCGTGTTAGCAGGGAGGCTAAATTATGGGAGAACAGGTTTGTCTCATTCTCTTCAACTTTTCTTGTAAAAGAGTCAAGGGATAATAACTGAAAATTAGCTAATTGGTTATCTTTTAATTGTTGTTGCTTATAGCACCTATGTTTCCAAATATAGTAGAACCACCATACAAGATTTGTATGTTCTCAAATGTTACCTTCGTCGTGGTGATTTTTTTTCTTGTCTTGATTACTTTTCCTGTGGTGCACTTATGGAGTGCCCTTAGTTCTGATGATTATGTGTATCAGTCTAGTTGTGGCTATATCTAAGATAGGTTGGTGAGAGATAAACTTACAAACATGATTGAATGTTTCACACTGATTTTCATATAAAATGTGTCAACTATAATGTTGGGTATGCTTTTATTATTTCATTCAACTCTTTTTGAAATATGTGTTGAATTTCTTTTGCTTGCTTATTTTGGTATCCTTAAGACTTATTTAAAAATATGTTCCATTTTCTAGAATTGGCTCATATGGTAGCTTATGCTTTGCGACACTCAATCTGAAATATTTCGATTTTATGTATTTTTACATTGTCACTGATAGATTGTTTTATGAATGGCAAGGTTTGCTTACCTTATTAGAATTTTACTTTGTTTGATTTCATATAATGATATTTTTCTCATATATTCAGGCATGCGAAGAGATATTTCGTAAATTGGTTGAATTAATTGGTATCACATCCATCACAGAGGTATTCTGTTCTCCCTTGTAACACGAATGGATATGCTAGGTAGCGAAAATTGTACATATCTCTCACGCATTAGTTTATCATAAATACTAGTTACTGGTAAGTTGTAATAGTAATAATTATGTAGTTTGTAAATTTCTATCTATCATAAATTTGTTTGAATATCATCAATGTCAGGAAATAACAACTTCTTAAAGGGTGCTAGCTCAATGGTAAAGCGCCTGCCTAATTATAGGCAAGAGATTGGTGGTTTGATTCCTTCGTGCCCTATCATAAATTTGTGACTAGAAAAATGACTAAATTCACATATATACGATTGTTAGTCGCTAATTTCTCGTATCTTGCTCGTATTTGGCTTACTCATTAATATGTTATCATATAGTAGTTTATTTAGTCGTATGTTTGGTCATTAATTGTTGCAATTAGTCACTAAATCATTGATTATCAATGACTAAATCAATGACTAATAATTCAAGCTATTAATGACTAAGGGAAATATGACTACCTATAAGATAGTGGAAATTAGCTACTATTATTCACTGACTCAAAATTAGTCATTTATAGCTTGATTTTAGTCATTTTTTTAGTCATTAATTTCTCATTTTGTACTAGTGATGTGTATCTTGTGTTAATATTTTGTATAAAAATGGCCTCCATGACAATGGGCGTACAACCATAGTTAATTAACTCATTTAATGCTTATGCGACTCGTTGAGTCTTGCGACTTATGTGAAGTAGTTTTTATATGAAAACCATAGTTTAGTAGTGAGTATGTATGACTGTGATTTGGTTTGTATTTAAACAATATTTTTCTAACTATAATCTTTAATGCTTGGAGGCCATCATAAATGGGCTTACTTCCGTCCTTTGGAATGAAATACTTGCATCTATTATTTTTTTATTTTGTAGATTTATACGATTCCCTTAAATATGGTTATGATTGTTAACATAAGATCCGTAAAGGATTGGTTATATAGTTTATATATTATTTATGATCATCCTATATGGGATTTTTTGTATAAGAGTTGTATTGTATATACATATAACTCTATGATTGTAGATTAATACTATTCTAGAATTAATAATTAGCTAGGTTGTAAACTGTAGAGTTTGTATATCCACATGCTAGTTCATGATCATTAATTCTTGGTTTATTTACTTATCTTTCCTTAACTTTGTTCAATTTGTAACTTGTTTTTTATTTAAACATTTAACTATTACTACTGTAATTTATAAAATATCTTAATTCTGCTAATGTAATTGAAATTAAAACTGCATCTACATCATAGGAAATGAACATATATAATTTTGATGATATTACATATTTAAGTAAGAATTCAATTCTTCAATCATAAAATCATTGAGCAATTCCTAACTCGGGTATGAATACCTGGTCTAAGCATATTTCCTAAATACCATTTAACATTCATAGATATAAACAAATTTAGGATTTATACCTAACTTAATAAGATCGATACAAGTTAGTTCATTATGCAATACAATTAAGTAAAACATTTCTACTTAGTGACTATAGTTATACTTCCATATCAAAAAATAAAACAATATATCGTAAATGAAACACAGAGAAAGAACTTGGTACCATTGTTGGGAAAACAAAAATGGAATAGTCGTTTCTCTCAACCAACTCCCAGAGCATCCAAGTTACTTGCTCCAGAACCCATGAGCTTGTTCCTGTAACCAAAAGAGAAAAATACACTTAATGTGCCATCTCTCGCATTATTAGATTCAATCCTCATCTAATGCTATCCTCCTTCTTACTAATGGACATACTATTATATATTAGTTTTCGTAGGACTTGGTCATTTATGAGCCTCCTACTCTTTAGCACTCAACTAGGACTTGCGACATGATTTTGAGGAAGATGCCTCGTGCACCTTGAGTTTTCACTCAATAGCTTCAACCGCCTTTATTTTCATCTTCTAGGTCAGTAAACACTCTTCAATAGATATTCCACTTATGTCTCCTTCAGTATGTTTTATTAATAAAGAATAATTCATTACAAAATGTTTTATTTGTTACTTCATGCAAAAATATTCAATTTCCTCCTTGAAATGCACCTCCATCTCTACTCCACACAATTGAATTGATCCCTCCCATTGCTTGATTAGTAGCTTTTGAATTTTTCCAAATGGTGGAAAATATTTGAATTTTCATCTAGGTCGCAACCATGCCTCCGCAATGACAAGGTGTCAATGTAATGCCTTCATTTCCTTCTAATTCAATATTTTAGTGGATAGAAATTAAAAATTCATCTTAATTTGTTGTTTCTTACCAAAACATTAAAAAAATAGGTGTGACGCACTCAAATCATTTGGATTACACTCCGTCCGAAGATGAAGTAATATTTTATTTTTTCAAAATTTCATTTCAGCAACCAACACATTAGTCTCAAGGAATTACATGGCCTTATATTTCAGGTCTTAATATTCATTATTAGTTGTAAAGAAAGACAAGTAAAACAATTTTTGGAAAGCTATTTGATTATATGATTATTAATGTTGCTCAGTTCATTCTTCTAATAATATTTACCCTATTTTGAAATTACTTAAGCAAGATGGCCATTTCCCTCCTAAGTTAGAATACTTAAATTAAAAATGGTTTTCACTTCAAGAAAAATTGATCCCTCTCATAACTTGGTAGAGCAATAATTAAAATAAACCTATAATGGTATAGACCTCAATTATATCTCATCTTTATAAACACAATATTTAGATCTTACCACCATTAAAATTCTAATTGATATGAAACTCATCTAGTCAGTTTGTCATCGCAATGTACGGCTCTGAGATATGGACCTGTTTCGTCCTGCCTTCCCTCTACTACATGAAATTAAAGCTGGAGGAACAATGAAGGGAACCCACCGCCCTTCTGATCAGTTTTTTATCGCCCATCATGGCTCCGGGGTTTTAGTTTTTGTTCTTCCTTCCTCTTGCGATACTCCAGCAATTAATCAATAATCGCCTTCGTTGATGAAAAGAATAATTAATAGAAGCATACAATTATATGCTCCTCTTTTAAAATATCTTCTCTTAAAAAGTATATACACATATTTGTTAAGAGTGTGTTCTTTTTGGTTAAAAAACACCAATCATATACAATCATACTTATATTATTTAAACATTATTATACCTGCCTCTGGCTGGTATATTGTAATCGTTCGATTTCAAACAGCGTTGACTTTGCCTATTACCTGGTGTTTTTTGACGCTGCTTTAAAAAATCAAACCTGTTTTCCTAAGTATGACTTTGGCGTTTGCAAAATATTTATTTTAATTTTTTTTTAAATCTAATTTTATAGACAGCTGATTGGTTGAGAGGCGATGATGTCAACCTTGGGGTTTGGTATCTGGATTTCACTCGACAAGTGGCAAGATGGCATCATAATATAATTTTAAAAAAATAATATTTATATCCCATCACCATCGCCACGCGCTCATTCTCAAGGTCCACGCGTTCATCAGGGATTTGTACATGCAGAATTTGCAGCTTGAAGTCTTGGTTGTCTCTGCTTCGGATGAGTTTCTTGATGGTCCAATCAAATGCATTGTCAGTACGCCCGTGCTCTTTGAATCCGAGTCTTATTTCAGAGCTAAACACCCTCAATCTGTCTGCATTCCGTTAACGCCGCCTGCCATTTTATCCGGATCTGTCTGCCCAAATTACATTTTAGATTTGCAGCGTAAGAACACTTTGAAATCTTGGCATTATCAACATGGTGCCAGAATCCTGAATTTTTTCAACCGCTGTGATCAAGTCCTCTTCTGAGATGGCGAAAGGCATGAAAAAGGGTAAAGGAGTGGGGAAGGTTAATGCAGTTATGGAATTTTCTAACGCCGGATTTTTAACCAGGGCTCAAACTCTTGCTACCTTGCAAAGGAATGGGAATATTGCAGACAGTGCCAAAACCCACTCCAGAACTGGAAGAAATCATGACCATCAGCTGAAAACATCATATTTAGAGCTACGTAGTAGAACGCTTGAGAAAGCTCCTGCCAGAAGTAATAACGTCAAGCCCCCCCAAAGCAGCAGAGTCTAGATTGAATAGATACCCAATATCCCATAAAAATTCTAGTGAAACAGAAGATATGCCTGCTCAACACTGCTCTGAATTTTCTACTAGTTCTAGGACAATTAGAGTGCAGGCAATGTCCATGGTAGTGAATTCTGCAAATATTTCTCTGAGTAGCATAAATTCCAGGAGCTCTCCTCAAATCGACAAGGAAGAAGTTTGTACAGATGATGTTGCTCCCTTGGTTGAAGGCTTTCAACGGGAACTTGCTCTAGTGGAGGTTGAGGTGAGTTTCTTTCCATCTCTTTCAGTTTCCAGTTTCTTTTAATTCTTCCTTTGACTTTTTTCTTGTTGTTAGCACACAGAGAAATAGTTGCAGTTTGCTACTACTAATAGATTTTGGAAATCTGTTTCCCTAGAGTCCAGCAATTTAGCCATTTCAGTTTTTTTTGGGGGGGTGGTGATAAACGCACAACATCTCCTTGTAATATTCATAACTGGAGCGCATTTTGCAGTTTTGGCAGATGGAAGTTTCTTCTACGGAGAACATAATGGACTACGATTCCAGAGAAAGGTAGTCAGATATTCTTTCGTTTTTCCAAAAGTTTTTTTGTAAACTTGTTATGGTCACCATTTTTTTTATAACGATGCTGCGTCCCTTGCAAATTTTTGGCCTTTAAGCTGTGCGATTTGCCATAGTTTGCAAGACTTGTTTTTGGCTGTTTTATGCATTCATTGCTGTTGTAGTCAAACCATGATGGAGTTTTTTCAGTGTAGCAGATTATTACCAATAGTTCCTAAACGGATTTGCTTCCACTGTAACTATTTTTGTGTTTTTGGATGGACTTCTGAAGATATTTTCTGTGATTTTTTTTTCTCAGGCGAGAAACGACGCCATCTAGTAATTCAAGGGAAAACAGTGGGACACGGGGGACACAGGGGGGTTTCACAACAAGCTGCTCTGCGCATTCTGGAGAAAATGACATGATCCCGAGGACAATGAGGATGCCTGATGCTCCTACCTCACAAGAAATGGAAGATTTTTTCGCTGCTGCAGAAGCGCGAGAGAAAAAGCGTTTCACGGAGAGGTAATACTAATTACTAATTAGAGCAAATAATATGAAAAACTTGATTGTTATTGTTTCTGAGTGCTTTTCCATACATTTACTCCAAATCTGGGCGCACCTTAATAATTATATATACTCTTGGCAGGTATAATTATGACCCTGTGAACGACTTACCACTTCCAGGCCGTTATGAATGGGTGAGGTTACGGCCATGAAAATCAATTAATTGATCAGCTTAGCTTAGATTGCAGCAGTTGTTCTAGCCTTGGCTTCACCGGCACCATGCTTTGAATTCGGCATTTTGAGGCGAAATAGGAAAAAAGAGCCTAACCTCTACTACCATTCACAGGTGCAGAAAGCTGGGCTGTACATTTTTCTGTAAATAGCTCTTGTATAGTGTACAACATGGTGCTTTTCATTTCAACTTTCCTACATGTGTTTTGGCCTCATTTTTCATCATAGATGCTTTGCAGGATAAGGATCCATTTTATCAGTGCTTGAGACGCTTACACACAGCCGCTCTTTTGCTGTTTATTTCACAACGAAATAGATCGAAAACTATTTCAATTTAGGCCAGGAAGGGTAAGGGAAACAATTAATGCTGATCAGCGTCAGGACATTGCCTGAGCCGTTTGATTCTTTTGTTTATTTAGTGTACTATGGATCATTAGTAATCATTAGTGGAATAACATCGCTGTTCGCAAGATTCAGAGAAATTTAATTTGTTTTATTATATATTTTTATAGCAAAACTATCCTATTGCTATGTATTATTTTGGAATTCTACTAATCTTATTAGCTCTTCTTATACTAAATTAAAACACAGAAGCCCCCGCCGTTTCTGCTTCTCTATTCAGTATTTTACTGTGTTTCTTAGTGAAACAAAATTAATGTTAGGTACGTTCGAATGCCCGAGTTTAAAAATTACGAGAAAAAAAACAGTATACACATGGATGGTTGCATAAAAGGTGCATGAATACAACCAACCTTTCTCTTGAATCCTCTTTCCGGTGAAGTAGGTAAACAACCCCTAGAAGCAATGGAAGCTGCTGCAGGATGCAAATGTAATGAACCAGATTCTTCATCCCTAATCTTTTCCTTCGTACACTTCCTCTGTTGTTGCAAAGAAAGGTGCGAGGCCAATGATGTGGAAGAGGCGCCATCATTGCATAGACGAGCTATGTGTTCTAAATTGGCACGGTCTACTACTGCATCTCCTTTCTGCTTCTTTCTTGCTGAATGCATATGGACTATGGATGTACAGAGGACAGAACTGTCTTTCTTAGAAATGGTTCAACGGCAACCCAAACCCCCTGGTGTGCCAGAAGAATTATTCTCTGTATTGCAGGAGATGCAGAAGAACCTCATTTATTTCCAGGGCAACGAGGAAAAACGTGAAGCTTTAGCCCTTCTTGATTTGGAGCAGTTCCATCGCCTGTTTGATGATCTGCTGCAAAAGGCCTCTGGGGCTCTTTCTCAGACTGACCAAGGCAATTCAAGGCCTTCTGTACTTCCATCCTTTCATACAAATGGAGTTCGAGTGCTCGGGAATGGTGAAGAGGTTTTCCTGAAACAGTTAGAAGTGAAGGCGACCGTCTGCCTCAAGCCCTTCACGAGACTCGTTCTGCGTCAAGCCCTCTCGTGTCCCACATATACTTCTGTTGTCACAGACGCCAAGCCGAGGGACTGCCAAATGTTATCGATTTTGTTTTTCAATGTCTTACACGCCTAACCCAGGGACTGCCAAATGTTATGATTTCTTCCATGCCAGGGACTGCCAAATGTTATGATTTCCTCTATCGCAAACGCCTAGCCCAGCGACTGCTAGAGCGCGGGATCGCCGAGACCGCCACGGTTGAGACCACCGAGTGTATTTTTTTTTTCAATATTGAATTTTTTTTTAATTTTTCAAAGAATCATTAAAAAATGCAAATAACTCTTTATTTAATAATGCAAATAACGAACTTTTTAATTTTTTAAAGATATGTTAGTAACCACTACCAACTTCGGCGAATGTGTGGGATGTCTTTTTTATTAACATATACATTTTTTTAGATTTAAGAGTGTGTTTTTAAGGAAAATGATTATTATTTTTAATAGAAAAAAGTTATTATTTTTATTTATTGGAAAAATAATTATATTTTTCCAATCCTCAAAATATTATTCAAAAATGCAAATAAACATCTTTGTTTAAAAATGCAAATAACGATTTTTTAATTTTTCAAAGTATCATCAAAAAATGCAAATAACTCTTTATTATACCTGCCTCCGGCTGGTATATTGCAATCGTTCGATTTCAAACCCCGTTGACTTTGGGCATTAGCTGGTGTTTTTTGACGCGGATTTAAAAAATCAAACCTGTTTTCCTAAGTGATACTTTGACGTTTGCAAAATATTTTTTTTAATTTTGTTAAAAATCTATTTTTCTAAACAGCTGATTGGTTGATAGGAGATGATGTCAACATTGGGGTTTGGTATCTGTATTTCAGTCGACATGTGGCAAGATGACATCATAATGATCAAATTAAAAAAATAAAAATTATATCCCGTCGTTCAAAAACCCACCGCCACTGCTGACTCTGTGGCGCTGCTGACTCTGTTGTTCATCGATGTACCCGTCAGGTTACAGAGCTTGTCTGCGTCCTCCACCGCTTCAATGGCCTCGTTTGCACCCTCAAACAATCAATATAAGAATCTGCCTTTGTGTCTAACAATGATCCTGTACCAAGGGTCCCTGCGCCACTAAAGGACCCTGGACCGAATCCAGAGCCAAAGGACACTGTATTGGAATTACCATCTTTCGGAAATAATCCAAACGAAAAGGAGGAACTGGAAAAGCTAGTACCCGATATACCTGTGAAAGCATTCCGTGTGCTGGAGAGTTGCTGGAATAAGTTAAAAGCAGCAGATGGCTCTTTCTCAGGAGTACCAACTTTAGGCACTTCCCCGGGACTTTCCTCTTTATTAGGTTCCTTACTTTCAACGGCCTCAACATGCTTTGTGTCTATTGATTCTCCAGGTTCATCCTTATTTTCTTCCCCGTTCTCCTTGAAATCCTTTGTCAGCTCCAGCTGTACCTCTTCCTTATCATTCAAATCATCCTCATTCACATTTGCATCAACTAACTTAGTCTCAGGTATTCCCTTATTCTCATTAATAGCTGCATCCAATGCATTCAGCTCAGGCACTTCTGTAGCCTCATTTGGGTTTTCACTTATACTAGTGTCATCTTTAGCCTTAGGTACATCTTCCTCTTGCACAATAGAAGGATGGTCACCAGATGCTGTAGAAAGGATAGTTTCAGGGATCTTGGCTGCAGTTTCACCTGCAGCCAAAGATGGTGCAGGAGGGGGAACCAAACGAAGGGCTGCAAAGGGATTGGCTGCTCC